>WEKX01028675.1:55194-77365 GCA_013390025.1 Pitta sordida | reverse complement strand
CCCTTTCCTTCCCTTCCTCTCCCTTCCCTTCCCTTTCCCTTCCCTTTCCCTTCCCTTCCCTTCCCTTCCCCTGCCCATGACAGTAGAGAATAACAATGTAGCGCTCCTGAAAGTGTCTGTAAGAAATACAAATTAAACTGTTCTTCCTCTGTGAAGACTTTCTCTACATGTGTCATATACTGATAACAGTACTCAAGTAATTGTTATTATCTCTGAGCAAGTGTTCTCAAACACTTGATATCTTTTGAAAAGGAAAGCATACTGCAGTCTGTATGGAAGAGCTGGCAAGATTCAGGTGATACTGTTACCTGGGAAGAGAACTAGGGGTATGGAAGATGTATTGGGGATTAAAAAATCAAGATAAACAAAAAGAAGAAATTCCATGCAGAAAAGAATAGTTCTGCTGCGTAGCATTATTGGTTAATAAATGTCATCATGTCTCACAGGGGTACTGTAGAGATTTAGCAATGAATTGTAGTTGTCCATTAGATGTAACTGTAAAACAGTTCACAGAACTGTAAAACACAGTTTAAAGAGTGGAACATATCACTGAATTTACAAAACACCCAATTCCCTGTATATATGCTCAGCATCTTTTTAAACTTGTTTTCTTCACAAAAGGATTGTGACTGTTTATGTTAATTACTTAATTTTCACTTTTGGTGTAATTTAGGTTTAACTCTCCAGCTGCAGAAATAAATGAACCTGCAACTGATTCATGTAATGATATAAGATAATAATGTATAAAATGGTGTGAAAGCACTATGCTGCTTTTTACCATGTTCCACAGATGTCACACTTTCCTGCAAGATATTTTACAGTATATTAACTGACTGATCATTGAGAATTAATTATGAATTTGACTTCCTTATTCCAAGCCAACTAAAAATTTAGATTTTCTGTTATAGAACTGTGATTTAGGATGATATAAAGGATATAACCTCCTGATCTCTCTTTTCTTCATCACTAAGGTGAAATAATTGTAATTTAATCAGGAGAGGTTTAGCAAAATTTTTACTGGTTTATAATCAGAATGTCAGTGAACATTTTATTCTCAAAGTGAACATCAAGATCTTTTTCTTTGTCACTATATGTCATCCTGCCACTTCCATAATTAAATAATTTAATTTTGTTTCCCAGTCTGTGGGAAAGAAAATTAGAATATTTCTTCTGTTTCTCCAATTTATTGCATGGTTTGAACTTGAAGGTAAATCAGAAAAAGTTTTCTTCTGGCAATGTCACTAACTAAATAGCAGTGAGGTGGATCATACCCCAGCAATACACACATTCTATTTGGTTTAGCTTTAAAATTTGGTTGAGCAAGGAGTTCCTTGAAAGACCTAATTTTCCTTTTTTTGGTATAATAGCAGGATTGAAAGCAAGCCTCTGCCATGTCAGCTTTGTAATGGCAAGAAAAATCCAATTCTTCAGTCTTGGTATCAGCCTGAAAAGTTGCTGTGAGTTTCTAGTTTCACTGAATACCAGACTGTTCCTTGAGAATCATACTGTCTTTCCATTGGGTCTGAGAATTTTTTGTGGATTTTGTTCCTCCTGCAGGCACTACTCTGTTTCCCTCTAAAGTCTCCCAGTTCAAACACCAGCCGTGGTAGTGAAGCAGCAGTACACATATGGCTTTACTTTGGATCCTGTAGGACTTTAGTGCTGTCCATACCTCCAGTACAGGCCAACTGCATATTGCACCTTCCAAGCAGATTTCTCCAAAGGAAGGATGCACAGACATGCCAAGTTGCGCTCAGGGAAGCAAACTCTCTTCTTTGCTGCTAAAGCAGAGTAAAAGGAGCAAACCAACACCCAGTCTTGGGCTGTGCTGCTATTAACATTTTCTTCATGTGGAGTGGAACATGTGATAGAGATACAATGAATTGTAAGCAAGCATCGTTATACCAATTGCCATGGAGTCTGGCCTAGATTACATGCCCAGATCAATTCACTGTGGCTTGCTGTTTATAGCACTGATTTATGCATCGCTTCTGAGTGAAACCTTCCCACTGGCATCTTACAAGGCTTCACACTTAAAATGCCCATGACACTGTACCTGTGTAGGTAAGCCTATCTAAGAGTGAGCAGGTCCAGATGCTGTCAGCACTGCCCATTTACCACACTCCATTGTGAGCTGACCAGGTTTTCCTGAAGAATTGCTCCAAGAATGTCTATAACTTAATTTCTTGAATTCCTACTGGGGTGAGTGTCTTAAATTGTGAGGAAGTATGTACTTCAAAAAGTAGAGGATCAGTGGGAATTGGGGAAATATTTGTGTTCTCTGTTCTCTATTATGTTAAATAATATGTTTAAAGACTTTCTGGGTTCCTGCTCTTCTTTCTGATTCTTAAAAACAAAGACAGAGCTTTTCAGACAGGTGAACGTCGCTGGGAGGGAAGGTGAAGGTTTAGGATGTGCAATGAACGAGGCCTTTCAGACAGAAGAAGGAAATGAATGCATTTCCTTATCTTTGTGAATATTTGTTGGGTGAACAAAAATCTCACATATAATAGCAAGTCCTCTCCTTTCTTGTCTTTAGCATAACTCTGGCATTTGTGTCAGGTCACAACCATTTCATATTGAATCACAGTAATGGCTCTACTAATGAATGAAGGCTTCACCACTCCTATTACTCTTTACTGATCCTTGTCATCCTTCTGCAATGTGTGCTGAACTTCCACAGTTTTAAGATAAAGCTCTATTATTCCAAATCACTCAAATGAAAGGAGAGTGAGAAGAAATTGTTTGAAACTAGCCTTATCTGTAAAAATTAATCTTGTAAATCTATCAAGGTATGTGATGACATCTATGTTAATAAAGAGTGCAAAAAGTTTATGGGAGCCTTTTTGGTTGCTCTTATCCCCTTTCATGGTCAGTGATGAGCTTTGCAGACTGTAATAACATTCAGGCTTAGTTACAAAAAAAAAAAAAATTATAAAAGCATTGAAGTAGCTGTAAAAATAAGGAGACAATGTGCTTCCCCTCAGGGAATATAGCTGTCTAGAAAGTCATCAGGGAATCATGAACTGATGACTGAGAAAACTCATGAGTCCTGACTGACCTGAAAAAAAGGTATTACTTTTAAATTCTCTGCCTTTCTTTTTCTTCTCCTTTCCTATGAAGCTCCCACTCCCCAAACAAGAATATGAAACTGTAAGAAAAAAAGAAAAAAAAAACATTCTAAATATGATTTCAGAATTCACTGATTTACCTTCAGTTGCATCTCTGACTTTTGAAATGCTGTGAGGCTCTGAAAGTGAGAAAACAGTATGGAGAGAGCAGACATCATTCTTCAAAAGGACAAGATTTGTAAAGTCTAAATGGAGGTCAAATGATTTTTATGAAATTCTAATAATAGCTCTTAAGCTGTAAGGAAAGAAAACTAATTGCATTCATTCGGGTTTTTTCTGTAAACTTACCCTTAAAGCGTTACCAATTTGTATGTGTATGACTTCTTCTACAGAAAACAGATTTTATATGCATATGAAATATGTTTTGTATGTATGTGATCTCAATTACTTCAGTTTCTATCAGCCACTGCAGATTGATTCTTTCAGGTTCTGTGTATTTTGAGCTGTGACATGAAACATGCTGAAGGAAATGCTTAAAGCACATGCACCTCTACAGGTACCATATAATAATTGGTTTTGCTTCCTGAAACTGGATAAAATCATCATACTTTGTATTGCTTTGCTCTCTGTTCCTATTAATTAGCGGAGAGGACACTCTCTGTATATTTATTGTGTATTAAAAAACTAAGTTAAAAAATAGCAGACGATATAAAACATTAAGAACTTACTATACTACTTGCATGCCACTGATGAATGTGGTTGTATGGCTCTTTAGTTAGTGCAACTTTTATCTCAAGTTCGTTTCACAGAGTCATATCTGAGAGCCTGAATACAAACAGTTATAAAATTATTTAGACTATCTTGATAATGAAAATCTCCTTTAGTAAGGTTATACAGCAGCAAGTTTAAAAAATAGTTAAAAACTACATACGTTTTAAAAATGTTTAGTGTATCTCCTTGCTTTGGAAGAGGAATCTAAAGTTCAGTGAGTGTAGTTTTCTCATGTAGCATGAGAAAGTGCATATTGTGTTTCATCAGTCTTCATACACTACAGAGCTACACAGACTTCTATCATTCCAAGTGTCTGAAAAATCCACTAATGCTTCATGTTTATAGAGCACTTCTCTGCTGACCTCACGTGGCTTATGAGTGAAGGAATTGAGCAGGAATTCTTTGCAGTTTTTCAGCCCTGGCAGGTCCTGCACTGCTTGAATATTTAGGCAAAGGTCACACAGGAAATGGTCACACAGGAAAACTGTAGTTCTGTAGTGGAAGAAGGAAGGGATGAAATGTGAACAGTATGGTAGGTTGAGACAGAAATGAAATCAGCAGCAAGTGCTTCTGGGAATATGAGCAGAAGTACAGATGANAATATAGCCAAGTATGCAATCTTCATTTGTATCTAGTGTCTATATCCATCACAAAAAACCCCCACCCATGTTCCATTACATTTTTCCAGATCATTTTTGGATAAGATCTAGAGTTGGTTTTACAAGTTCCATTTACACAGCTCTGGAGAACCAGGCAGCTCATATAAGGAGGCCACCTTCTGCACAAAGTCTCTAACCTGCATTACTCTCGAGAGCTTTGGAGGGAGTACTTGCAGGGGTACTGTGTTGTGAGCTGGAAGGGTAGTGTAGGGAGACGTGATTGCTGCAAGTGGTGATACTGGAGCAGAAAGGCCAGGTAAAATATGGAATAAAGTCTAGAAATATGTTCTCTTGTCTTCTGCTTTTGTTTTCAATATTTGTTTCATAGCTTGTGTTGATTAATACTTACACCTGAGGGGAGAATGCAAATTGTTCATCGTNGAGGAATCTAAAGTTCAGTGAGTGTAGTTTTCTCATGTAGCATGAGAAAGTGCATATTGTGTTTCATCAGTCTTCATACACTACAGAGCTACACAGACTTCTATCATTCCAAGTGTCTGAAAAATCCACTAATGCTTCATGTTTATAGAGCACTTCTCTGCTGACCTCACGTGGCTTATGAGTGAAGGAATTGAGCAGGAATTCTTTGCAGTTTTTCAGCCCTGGCAGGTCCTGCACTGCTTGAATATTTAGGCAAAGGTCACACAGGAAATGGTCACACAGGAAAACTGTAGTTCTGTAGTGGAAGAAGGAAGGGATGAAATGTGAGCAGTATGGTAGGTGAAGACAGAAATTAAATCAGCAGCAAGTGCTTTTGGGAATATGGGCAGAAGTACAGATATCATAGACTAAGTAGGAACTATGGATGTCTGAAAAGGTTAGAGGAGAAGGAAGCTATTCTATAAATAATAAAGCACTGATACTTGCAAGTAATGGAAATGTGGAATTGTGAGTAGTTCCATTAAAGAGTTTGCATATGTACTGGTAAAACCAATGTTGCCACTCCAGTAAATCTGTGAAAGAAGTTAGCAACTTTGTACTGCTGCCTGCTACTGTCTTTATGACTTAAAGTCCACTGACCTGATTATTAAAGGTTAGGATATTTCTGTGTTAACAAAGTCATTGCTTCATTTCACCTAAAACAGAGAAAAAGAAATCTAAATTTTGTCGCCGAGTCTTTTTAGACAATATAAAATTTTTCTTTTACCACAAATAAATCTTACACTGCTCTAGAATATAGCCAAGTATGCAATCTTCATTTGTATCTAGTGTCTATATCCATCACAAAAAACCCCCACCCATGTTCCATTACATTTTTCCAGNGTCAACAAACAAGGGAAAGAACAGTTTGGGAAAGACACTGAAAATACCCCAATGCATACTACATTTTAGATCTGATTCTTCAGTCTGACTTTTGATTCTTATTTTTCACGTTTGTTAATGCTCACCTTGTATTGCTGTTTTAAGGCGTGGGAATTAGTTTCTGTTGAATGCCACGTAACTTTTCACAGTGAAGGCACTAATTTATTCCATGGTAGAGGGACACCATTTCTTTAGTTTAATTTTCATTGAAATATTTTGCTGTGTTATCAACATTAATCTGAAAGCTGAGTAAAATTAATGTACTACACAGAAAGTGGAATGGTTTATTCAGTGCTTGTTCAATGTTATCCAACTCATAGATTCATAACATACAAAGCAGACATGTGTCTATTTCCCTTTCCTATGTCCTTTCAAAAATTTGATTCTTGGCTACTCAATTCTATCATTTTGAACCTACTGAATGCAGAAAAACATATTTTGTGCTGGTTTATATCCTGTTCTATCTCACTGAAATAGGTAGAATTCTGAAAATATTAATTTGTCTTGATAACTTTTGAAACAGTGAAGTGTTAGATAATGTTTTTAATGTTTTTGAAAATAAATCTATGTGATACAGTTTCAAAAAATATGATAATTCCATATAAAACTTGTGGCTTTTGCAGATCCTCATTATTACAAAATAAAAATCTATTGTATACTTCTGCATGCAAGAGATGTGTTCTATTCAACTTATCTGTACACTTCAAAGAATATCTTTACTGGGACTGACTTACCAGTGCTTATCCAGTTGCATAGTCTTTATTTGCACAAGGAACCCTGTTGAAGTTAAAACTCCCAGATACAATGCAATTACTCACATGCTTTGCGCCGCACGGATCTTGACAATTGTATTCTGCCCCCCAGCTAAAGGTTTGCCTTAGCTTCATTTGATAAAACCTTCTAGCTGAATGCTTCCCTGCTGTATGTGTTTTGAAAGCTGACAAGTGTATGGCTTAAGAAGTAGAGAGCCAATTATAAACTGCAACTCAATTTTTATGAAAAACCAAATCTAGCTTGCTTTTAATATCATGACTCTCTTCAATATTGTAGAACATTGCTGTTTACTTCACTTTACAGCAGTTGGTCTCAAGAAAGACATTGCTAATTATAGATTTCTTGCTGATGGTAGGAGAAGGAAAAAAAAAAAAAGTGAACATTGTCAATACCAGTGTTAACAATGACTTTGGTTGTTGGGGCAAGCACTGAGGTCATATTTGGCACTCAGCCCCGACTGTTCGGCATCAGTGCTCTGTCCCAGCATGGGCTTGAGCAAAGAATTCTTCTCTTAAAACTGGAGGCAACTATTTGCAAAACTCCAGTGCAAAGCTGAATTTTCTAGTCTCTCAAAGGAAAATACATAGACTGGCTTCATTCTAGGTTATATTGTGACATGATTTTTGGGTACCCACGGTGCATATGCGCTACACATAATGTGTCATCCATATGATGCCAATAATGATAAAACTTTCAAAGTGAATGGTGCACAATCTAGTGCATTATCTGGTTGACTTTGCTAGAGTAGCTGTCATAAATTGATTTCATGTGTCGATAGTGGCTATTAGCTAACTGTATAATCTGGCTGTTTGATGTGCTTCATATGGAGTCTTACTTTTAGAAAAGCTGCCAATTGAAGAAGAAATTAAGTTTCCTTTTTTTCTTTGTTTCCCTCCTTTGAATTAACTAAATAGCTATATCCTTATCTTCTACTGAATGTAATGAAATGATTCTTAGAAAATTATTAGGTCAGGAAGACTTTGGAAAACAGCTATGCTTGTGAATGAATGAGCATATGTGTATGTGAAACAGAAAGGGAATCGTACTGAGAGTGGGAGTGTCTTTGTCATTGAACAAACTGAGTTAATGAGTGGTTTACTGCAAATATCCAACTCTACACATCAGACCTACAAAGCATTTCCCCTCAGAGTATTATTGTAATAAGCATTGTCCTTTGGGAACTCCAATTCTCCATGCTGAATTTCTCTCCATGGTACAGTGGGATTTTTGGCAGGAGCTAGCAAGGAGCATATGGGATCTCAGTATTAGACAGAAATGTACTGCTGATGGAGAAAAGTATCATGCCTCTACCTTGCAAGGATATCTTATCGTGCATAGGAGTTATATTGGGATATCTGAACATCATTCCTGGTTTGGTGAATTCCAAAGGAACAATATAGAAGTACATCAGTCCATCAGTCATAATGTTATGAAGACAGATTTAATTGAGTATTTTACTATGTATTTAAACTCTATAAAGTCAGTTTATAGAACATCTGTTCTACTTGCATGGCTGTTTGAATCAGACGTATTTCTTCACTGTAAAATGAACATGTACCTCAGCTCATACTCTATGCCACAGAAATTTCTGCAGCTCCATGCAAATCAGCAAAATAATGTGGTTTTATACGAATAACATTATGACCCAAATGTTTGTTAAGCTTGTACATGTCACCTCATTAGATGTAAACTTGCTACTGTGGACTTTAATATCAGCTAGCTGCAGCATCTTTTCTGCTATTTAGCCCATGTATATATTTAACAGGCTGTATAATTACTGATGTGTGTGTCAAGACTGTCTAAAGGTGATAAGATCTTGTTTCTCTACTTCATTTCCCACTAAAAAAGTAATAAAAATAATTAAAAAAAGAAAAAGAAAATTGGTATAATCCTTATCTTACACTGATACGCATTAACAACAACCTTCCTAAGGTGAAATTTCCAGTTTACGGATAATGGCAGTGCTCCATGTCACATGCAACACTACCAACCTTCTCCTGGTAGCAACCTTTGCAGTTCTCCTGCCCACAAAAATAACTTAGTTTTCTTGGTATGATAAAGCCCATTTGAAATAAGTTGCAATATACAGTCCTCTGTTATTCAGAAATGTAAGTTTTATTGTTCTAAATATTTTTTTTGAAAATAATTTTGTTGAAAATAAATTGACATATGAACAAAATCCTTCTGGCTGTTTGTTTATGTAATGAAGAGAATTATAATAGTCATAAAATTGACTACAGCATGGAAAAGTCGTGGATGTTGTGTACTTGGACCTTAGCAAAGCCTTTGACGGTTTCCCATGGTAAGCTTCAGAAGAAACTCTCGGAGCGTGGGTTGGATAGGAGCATTCTGTGTTGTGTTAGGAACTGGTTGGATGGACAAGCACAGAGAATGTTGGTAAACAGTGCCAGATCCAGNGCTTGGATGGATGGAGTGTAGTACCCATGGTTCCACAGTTGTAGGTTCGATCCCTGGACAGGCATTCGCTTGGGAGTTGGACTAGATGATCCTTGTGGATCCCTTCCAACTTGGAGTAATATGTGAACCTGTGTGAACCTGAGAACCTGTTAAAGAAATGCTGTATAAGGATAGTTTAACTACAGTTAACTATAACTATAGTGTAACTACAGTTTGCAGCTACCAGATTCCATTGACTTGGAACCATTTATTGTTTATTCAATATGAATGAATCCTTTATGTGTATTAAAAATAATTTGATGCAGCCTTTTCTGGCTCATCTGCACTAGACAGCTTGTAAAATGTAATTTGCGGAGCTCTGTGACCAGCAGAATTGCTTAAGCAGTCTTAGCGCTTTTTTTAAATGAATGCAGCCACCTAGGTTCACCTAAATAATACTCTTATCTTTTTAATGGTTGTGATATTGAGCTCTGTTTGCCTTTAAAACTTCAGTAAATGTCATAGACCTGCAAGAATAATTTGAGAAAGACTATTTACTTCTACCTTATTATTCTTTCTCTATTTTTCTTTTTTAAAGAAGATAGATGTGGCTATTAAATAGGAGTATTAAACTGCATGGAGGTTAAAGGAGTGGATAAAAAGTCATTTTTTTCAAATCTGAACATTAGTGGGATAGCCTCTGAATTGCAATAGGAAAAAAATTAGGAGTGCTTAATAAAGGATGATTTTTTTTTTTTTTTTCAGATATTTAGAAATATTTTTAATTGTTTGGAGAAGTTTTTTTTTGTTTTTGTACAATTGAAGTAAACAAGATTTCTGAAGCCAACTACCTTTTTTTCCAATACAAAAGGTCAGGAAATAAAGTACATTAATAGTGTTCAGCCTTTATCTTAGCTGTACCTGTTAGTTATCTCAATCTATCTCAAGTTGGGGAATGCCACTCAATTTATTTTACTTTATTGCAAGTTAGCATAAAATTTAATTATTTATTCTGATATTAAAAATTGATAAGAAAATTATATGTATTTTTAGAGAAGAATACCTCAGCTTCACTCCAGACACCTTTCTTCTCTGCTTCCTCATCTCCAATCCCGTTGCTTCTCCTCACATTTCATCCCTTTGGGGAGCCAATGGACAATGCAGTAAGTGGGAGTCAGTGTGTCATGTTTCTTTTGCTTTTTCCTGCTCCCTGTTTATCACTCAACTCCTGCACTATGGTTTCCTCCACCAACCACAGTCTCTTCAGGGGCTGTATCAGCTCAGATGTCTCCTTCTGTAGCTCCACTTGTGAATCACCCTTGTGTCTTTAGGTCTACAGCTTCAACAGGATGATTTTCTTGTCAAAACTGTGATGAAAGGTTTGCAGATTATGGGATTAATTGCATTNCTTGTGGATCCCTTCCAACTTGGAGTAACATGTGAACCTGTGTGAACCTGCGAACCTGTTAAAGAAATGCTGTATAAGGATAGTTTAACTACAGTTAACTATAACTATAGTGTAACTACAGTTTGCAGCTACCAGATTCCATTGACTTGGATCCATTTATTGTTTATTCAATATGAATGAATCCTTTATGTGTATTAAAAATAATTTGATGCAGCCTTTTCTGGCTCATCTGCACTAGACAGCTTGTAAAATGTAATTTGCGGAGCTCTGTGACCAGCAGAATTGCTTAAGCAGTCTTAGCGCTTTTTTTAAATGAATGCAGCCACCTAGGTTCACCTAAATAATACTCTTATCTTTTTAATGGTTGTGATATTGAGCTCTGTTTGCCTTTAAAACTTCAGTAAATGTCATAGACCTGCAAGAATAATTTGAGAAAGACTATTTACTTCTACCTTATTATTCTTTCTCTATTTTTCTTTTTTAAAGAAGATAGATGTGGCTATTAAATAGGAGTATTAAACTGCATGGAGGTTAAAGGAGTGGATAAAAAGTCATTTTTTTCAAATCTGAACATTAGTGGGATAGCCTCTGAATTGCAATAGGAAAAAAAATTAGAAGTGCTTAATAAAGGATGATTTTTTTTTCAGATATTTAGAAATATTTTTAATTGTTTGGAGAAGATTTTTTTGTTTTTGTACAATTGAAGTAAACAAGATTTCTGAAGCCAACTACCTTTTCTTCCAATACAAAAGGTCAGGAAATAAAGTACATTAATAGTGTTCAGCCTTTATCTTAGCTGTACCTGTTAGTTATCTCAATCTATCTCAAGTTGGGGAATGCCACTCAATTTATTTTACTTTATTGCAAGTTAGCATAAAATTTAATTATTTATTCTGATATTAAAAATTGATAAGAAAATTATATGTATTTTTAGAGAAGAATACCTCAGCTTCACTCCAGACACCTTTCTTCTCTGCTTCCTCATCTCCAATCCCGTTGATTCTCCTCACATTTCATCCCTTTGGGGAGCCAATGGACAATGCAGTAAGTGGGAGTCAGTGTGTCATGTTTCTTTTGCTTTTTCCTGCTCCCTGTTTATCACTCAACTCCTGCACTATGGTTTCCTCCACCAACCACAGTCTCTTCAGGGGCTGTATCAGCTCAGATGTCTCCTTCTGTAGCTCCACTTGTGAATCACCCTTGTGTCTTTAGGTCTACAGCTTCAACAGGATGATTTTCTTGTCAAAACTGTGATGAAAGGTTTGCAGATTATGGGATTAATTGCATTTTATAGAAACAACTTCTAAGTAAGATAACCAGAGGTCAAGAAGACAGTTGCTAGCCCAGGAGTTGGGAACCAGCTCTTCATTTGCAAAAATCTACCAGAAATTTGTAGTTTCTTCCCCTAGGTTAGGAAACAACAAAATTATTGGAGAATCTCATGTTGTATTGACCTTCAAAAATACTCAACTTATATCAAAAAGTATGTTTTTTTAAAAGTGAGCATGGAGGTCTGACTATTTTAACGTTATTTTCACAATACACAGGCAGAGGAGAAGAAATTTGCTGTATGGCTCTCTGTAGAGGAATATATTGATATTGACTCTTATCTTAAATGAACATATTATCCAGAGATCACCAACAAGATGGTGGGACATCTCAACTGTTCTACCAGACCATATCTGACTCTGCTCCCTTACACCAGCTTCAGTATATTCAGGACATGTTTTTTACTATATTCAATCTGCTGGAGGAGTGTAAAGACATAATGATCTTCTTTGGAATAAAGAAGAATGGACAAAATGAGATTGGTCTAGAAACTATTGTTTGAAATGAACAACTATTTTTAGTGTTGCCATAGAGATTATACTTTAAAAAGACTAGCGTTTCCTCTCTGAATTGCTTTTATTTTATTTTATTTTATTTTATTTTATTTTATTTTATTTTATTTTATAATCCTCTGGAAAGAAGCATTTTGAAAAAAGTCTATGGAATATCATGATTTCAACTGGTCTCCTTTGTTCCTGTTATTAGATTAGATTTTCTCCATCTTCTGCTATAGCCCTAGCATATGCTAGTATAAAAATCAGACATTTCCTATATTAGAAGATTATTAGTTGCTTTTATGAGAAGATATGTATCTTTTAAACATCAGAAATCTGCTACCAAATACAGTTCATACTGTGAAGATAAATAATGTCATTAAACAGAAAAAAAAAAAAAAAAGATTGCTGGCTATTCAATTTAAACACTTCCTTACAAAAATCACCACAATTACTCTAGGTTTTAAGCCCAGCAGTCTTTTCAACACAATGTGGGAGCATTCTTTTATAAACTGGGTCACTGGTGGTTTTCTGAAAGCTTAGACTGATAATTTTCATATTCTTATTGCTATGTAGAAGAAAAAATACAAAATGTGATTTGGGTTTTTAAAATGGCATAACATCATTTCAATTTAACAGGGACTATCTAGGAATAAGGCGTGCTATGGAGGTCACTCTTAATTCCCCCAAGGACAGGTACTGTGAGGTGACAAATTTATACTTTGCCAGCCCATTGTTCTGCCCTATGTAAAGGTGAAGGTGCAGATCATGCAAGTTCTAATGCTTCAAGCAAATTCTAACTACTGTTTTTCTGCTCACTCCATTCTACTGTTGACTATGTCTTTCAGCACTGAGTATAAGCAGATTGGAGAGACGAACACTTAGCTCATGTACTTTTCTTTTTTACACCTGTGTAGTAAATATTTCCTATCTAGAAATGCCCCAAGTGTATGTTCGTTGCAATTTGTAATTGGAGAGATATTCAATAAGCTTAAAGCACAGGAAGACAAAACACAAAATTAAAATTAGTAACTGATGAGTGTATATGGACAATTTACCCAGAAATCAGAACTAACACTGTTCACTATTGATTAATTTTCATTTGACCAAGCAGAAAAGGGAAATAAAATGTTAAGATGTTAACAAGAAGTTAGTAAATTGAGTTAATAAAAAGAAGAAAAACTTGCTTTTTATTGTTATTATTCTAAATGCAAATATCTTTCCTAAAGTCAGGTCTGAATTTGGCAATTAATCATGAATCTAAAAATCCTCTTCCATTTGTAGAAGAAGTGTACTCAGAACTATGCTAGGTGTAAAGGTAAGTTCAGAGCTCATTCCTGCTGTTTCCATGGCACAGCCTGCAAGGAATGATGCACTATAGTGGATAATCCCTGAAAGCATCTGCACATCCCTTCCCTTAGGCTCCTAGTAGATCTGACAGATGACACCTTTTTGTAATTTGATTTTTTCCTTTCCACACACACTTACTGCATTTCTAAAATCTAAGCAAGAATGGGTAATTGATTTCTTTGTTTTATAATTATTAACTTATTAAAACGGTTTTAGAATCTTAAAACAAATTAGCATTTAATTAAAACTTTGGCAAATTTGTTCTCTCATCAACTCTACTGTGTCACTCAGAATTTATTAGACTGTTATTAAACACCAAAATCATGTTTACTTTAGCATTTCCTAAAAATATAGATGGAATTGTAAATTAAGGATTCACATTTTCATAAATAATTGATTTGGTTGTAAGGTCAAGGATTGTTCCAAACAGCATTATAGCAGAATTATTCAGGATTTTCCAGGTTTACCTTCATAAAAGTCATACGTCCAAACACTAAACCTTGTGAGAGCTTGAAAAGGTTTTATTACTCTGATCTTTTCTAGATAAGATTTCTAAGTGACTTGTTCTTTGCTTAAAAATGCATAATGCTGTTTGTCAGATATTTTTCTATGAAAATAGAATGTCTGAGCGGGTTCTCAGTGAGGTCTGCACCTTGTATAAAAATCTAAAGGCATGATGTTTCATCCCCTGTGAAGTTAACTATCAAATTTCATGAACTCCCTTCAGTCCCTTACAGAGGCTGTCTTTCAGAATATATTAAAGTAAGCTTTGCTTTTATTTTCCAACCTCTGAATAAGCATGAAGCTGGCAAATATTTTTGTTCAGGGTTTCAGTGTTTTCTGGTAGGTTTTTGTTTGTTTTTAATTTTTTTCCTTTTTAATTCACCATTTTTGTTTTAGTTATCAGAGTATTCCACTCTTATTCAAACCTGTTCTTCTTGTTCTGGAGGCTACTATTTATAAAGTAAAAGGGTGTGAAACCCATATGGAAATAAAAAAAAGATTTTTTTTTATATTACATAATAAAAATTATGTTCTATTTCTTGGATACAGTACTCAGCAAAAGATCTATGAGCTAGTAGCTTGAGGATACATCTTTGAGTATATATGGACTGTAATGAGTGAAGGTAATGTTTAGATTTTCAGAAAAAAACCCATTAAACTGTACTGTTGCTATGTTTAGAGCTTTATTTCTTTATCAGATTCCTGATTTTAGTGATGAATAATAAACCTGAAAACAGATGCATTTGAGAACATGTTAACTGCAAAAGGTCATCATGATAGGAAAATAAGTTACGAGGTCCTTGAGTTTTTATGTCTATGCTCATCCAAAGTGAGAATGTATTCCGGTGGAATTTTTATGGATAATTGTCTTCAGAGACTTTGGTGAATGTGCAGCTTCTAGAAATAAAACAGAAATTCTCATCTTCTTGGAAAAAAATTGACTTTAAAAAAGGACAAAGGAAACCAAGAAGAGAGAGGTCTGTTAATCCTAAAACTGGTCTCTTCTAAGTGATGTGATTCTTCTGAGCAAGAACCTCAGAATTTTTGGGGAAGTGGTTGTGAGAGGGCAATACTTTTCAGTAATCTGGCTCTTTGTCCTTCCTGTTTTGGTAATCAAATGGTGCTGAGAGTAAGATTACAAACTGAAGCCCTTTTGTTTCAGACAATATTACACAAGCATCATCTGTTGTTAGGGAGATAGTCGTCCAGGGAGCAGTCAGCAAAAGATAGCAGGATGTCTTTACCAAATTCAAGCCAGTAAAGAGTCTTCTGTTGAAAACAGAATTGTTCCTTCCCATTTCATTTTGAGCTACACTGACAGCTGCTATAATACATAAAACAACTAAATGACTTTGTAGCAGCATTAATGAATTTAAATGAGAACTGCAGTCTGCTCTTCTTCTGTACAAACTTTCAACTACCTGGGATAAACAGGGACTACAGGATGAAGGATGTCATCGTTGTCACCTATAAAACTCCCATGGACAATTATATATGTTCACAAAGAGTGGAGAAATAACCTTATTGAGAACATTGTAAAACAAATAATTTTAAACTAGCAACAGTCAGAGGGAGGAGTTTCTTGGCTGTAATACTGTGTTTTTTTCAAACCAGGGAGACAAAATTATTAGCAAATTAATGTGAATGATAAACCAGTGAAAATAATAGAGTTATACCTCATGTATTTGTACTTCCAGCTTCGCTTTTTTGGGTACTTGTGGTTGTTTTTTCAGTGAAAACTCTTTGTTTATTGACAGAGCTTTCCGGTCTACGCATGCGCGGTAGCTCTGCTTTGCCAAAGAGTGGTGCTGGCACTTCCTTGTGGGGTGGGACAACCACGCCCTGTGGGGTGTGGAGGCATGCCTCTCGCTCACTTTGAGACCCAGAGTTCAGTGCCTTATGAGTTTTGGAGAGGTTATATGCTGCTGCATTACGGGGGCTTCTCGCTGCTTCTGCTGGCGCCACTGGGAGCCGCCCAGAAATGGGGTCATACGCAGGGATGTGTCTTTCTTCCCTGCAGTCCACAGCATATGCCTAGTTGGGTCCCTCATCTGCCTGGGACCTTATCCTCACCCCCGCCCGGCTCTGAGTGCCAGTAGAGGTGTACTCGTGTGCAGCCACGGCACCGGGCGGTGCTTTTCCTATCTTCGTAGAAAAGAGGATTCATGGCCCTGGAGGTGACACGCACCCTGGTGAATTTCGAGGGTTCACTGTATATAGACATGATTTTTAACTCTTGTCAAAAATCAGAACTAACTTTTACTGATGACAGACCATGGCAGAAAACTCTCAGGATAAACCATTGAACATAAATCTTAGCTAGTCTTTACCTGGCATATTTAGCTGAATGTCCTTAGCATAAAAGCTGCATATGCTCAGTATACTTAATATGTGCAAGGCTTTCATATAATGTGCAGTTTAGATGAAGGTATGCATGAAATATTCCAGCTAAGGTAAATCTAACAAACAAAAATCTTGTATATGTTATTTCTAATATGTATTTTTAATAATTCAGTAGGAAATACATATTTCAGTAAAGGAATTACTTTATTACATTGTTCCAACAAAGTTTTTGTACCTTATTGGAATTTTAAGTACTGGCATGTGCCTATAGTTCTTGCAACAGTAACAACTTCGGTTACATGTCATAATATTTACTCCCTATCTAAATAGATGTTTATAGAGAGAAACATGGATTTGATTGATGGACCACTTGGTGGATAAGGAATTGACTGGATGGCCACATGCAAAGTGTTGTGGTCAATAATTTGATGTACAACTGAAAACCAGTGACAAGTGACATTCCATAGGGGTCAGTATTGGGACCAGTGCTGTGTAACACCTTAGTCAGTCACATGGACAGTGGGATTGAGTGCACCCTCAGCAAGTTTGCCAATGACACCAAGCTGTGAGGTGCAGTTGACATTCTGCAGGGAAGGAATGTCATCCAGAGGGACCTTGACAGGCTTGATATGTGCGCCTGCACAAAACTACTGAAACCAACAAGATCAAGGGCAAAGTACTGCACTTGGGTCATTGCTGCGCAAATACGTCCCAAGCACAAACATAGTCTGGGCAGAGAATGCACTGAAAGCAGCCCTGAAGAGAAGAACTTGAGGATGTTGGTTGATGAGATGCTCAACACGACCTGGCCGTGTGTGCTTGTGGTCCAGAAAGTCAACTGTGTCTTTGACTGCATAAGTGTGACCAGTGGGTGTTTCTACTCCTTTACTTTTACTTTTTAAAAGAAAAAAAAGTGACTTTGACAGCATTTTTATTTGGTCTGCTGCATACCACTACAGAATTTCTTTAGGCCACTTCTATTGAAAAATACTTTTTCCTGTATACTCTACAAAATGGAAATACTGTAGACTAATCAAACTAAGATTCAGTTTGTTTAGTAGTAGTCTAGTCAAGGATTTCCTTAAATTCACACTAAAGATGTTTGCTCTATCAGTTCAAATGTAGTCTTTCAAATTCAGAAACTGTGCTTTACAAACACTGGATATTTGAGAAGAGCTCTTTTTGCATGTAGGTGGTCAGGAACTCTCAACAAGCTGTAAATGTAGTTTTCTTCCAGGATGACTGTTTTATCTGAAGACAATTTTTTGTTTGTGAACTTTATAGACCAATCATTGCTGCCTGATATCACCTGATATTAATCTAGAGTTAACAAGTGCATTGTACACTCTGCCATACTCAGACATTGCAGTAGGTTAGATTACTCAGCAAGATAATAGGATGGCATCATGAACTTTGTAAGTGAAATAAAACAAGGGTTCAATGACAGTCTAAGCAGATCAATGATGGCTGTAGCTACACTGTCTGCTTTCATCTCTTCTTTATGTCCCACATCATCTTACCCTTCCGTGAGGATTTCTTGTTCACAGCCAAAGTGAATAGCACACTCACGTATTTTAGTGAAATAAATGTGTACTAAGTGCAGACAGAAAGTCAGGTAGGAGCAAAAATGGATGTAGAACTGGAACTGCTAAGCAGGTGTTTTTGAACTGTAGAATCAAATGAAAAAAAAAAAAAAACGAGTTAAAATCAACAGAAGAATAACATGCTTGAAAGACAAATATCTTATAAAATAAGCATAATGTTGTACCTACACTACAATCTTCATGTTGGATCTGACTTGTTTTACTTAAACAAATCAATCTTTTAATCTACCTGTGACAATTTAAGTTACATTTCTTTTGGTGGACACCTGTCAAATTGCTGTAGAGTTTCATCCTATTAAGTCTGTGTTTCAAACTTTATGAGTACAAATTGCATCTTGCATTGACTTCTGCCATGCCGTCTGTCTCATGCAGGGCTAATTAGCCACTTCATTTGAAGTGTGACATTGCAGCGTGACTTTCCTACCTTCCACCCTCTCTTTAGAAGTCGGTGCAAAGCTTCTTAATTACCTACCACACCACCACATTTATCCCTGTTGTCATGTCTTTGGAGATGGACCAGAATGCTGGCAAAGAAGATATTTTCAAATATTTAGAATTTCTCAAACAGCACAAAATGCATATACAAGATGAAGGGAACCACAGGCAGGGCGTGATGGAACAAGACACTTTCTCGCGACTCCTGTTTGATTGTGCAGTGTCTGCAGCAGTGCCTCAAGCCTACGTCTACTCCTCCTCTGTGCCATATTCAGCCCTCTGTTGTTAAGAGTCATTTCTCTCAGCCTTTACAACTCCTATAATTTTTTGTGTAGAGGGGGCTATCTTTTTTCTTTCATCTTTTTTTTTTAACTCTGCTTTGGGGAATGCTGTCCTTTGGAGCATGCTTCAGATATAGACTAGAGGAAGTATGTTTTCTCTGGAATGCGGTTACTACTTTTATTCTCCTAGCTCCTAAGTAGTGCTTCAGCTCTCCAGTATAAGAGAATATACTGAAGTTGCTGTCAGGCTTCCTTCATAAGACCTTTGGTGCAAGTCCTGTCTATGTTAAGAAGCACGATGGAGGACAGAGTGAAAACAGTGGTAGAAATAAGGACCCTATCAATTGGGTAAATCAAAGCAGTGTTTGGAAATAGATTATCCTCAGTGAGTATACCCACCTACCTTTTCCACTAGATTTTTAGCAAGAAGTATCCATAAATTTGTGTTTTCATGTGGTTTGAAAGTATTAATTCCTATAGAATAGTGTAGTGGATTGTAAATTTCCATAGCATTTTGGTATTGTTCTAAAGAGCTTTAAATAAGAGATTTGTCTCAGGTGCAACTGCCCTATACTGTGACATCTCTCCAGATTTATGGAGGAATTAGAGCATGGGCTCAAGCTCCTATTCCCAGACACTAACCTTGAGAGTGGACATATGGGAGGTTTCCAGTGCCTGGGCCTGGGGCTGCCCCATTGCCCACTGCTGCTCCTGGCTGGGGCAGTGGCACATGGGGAGCCCTGCAATGGCCCCCAGCCCACAGGGAGCTGCAGCCCTCACAGTGCCCTGAGTGAGTCTGTTCAGTCAGTGCTGAAGGTACTGCTTCACACAATTTGCTTAAAGTTTTTGAAGAAGAAAAGAAATGTAGTTTAGTAAGAAATATAAATATTGTTTTGATGTTTATTACCCCTTTACTGTCATATCCATTGTCTAGGCTTATCTGAGAAGGAGAAAATGAGGATTTCTGTTATAATGTAAGATAGGTGCTTGCTTGATCATTGAAACCATGGTTTTGCCCTAGGTTAGCTGTATACTAAACAGATTCTTATGAAGTATTGAAAGAAAAAAAGAAGTAAAAAAAGACTCCTATTAGAAACAAACAAACAGGCAACCCAAAATTTGTGCAGGAGGCAGCCTTTCTACTAGGTGCCTGACCTGCAATAGGTAAATAATTGAGAGCCTTTGATAATTCATACATAATTAAATCACTCTCATGTAGCTGTGTGGACATCATTGTTAGTAGCAGTGCTGAGAATTAGCCATCAATTCTCTTGGTGCTCATCATCTACCTCTGCATTCTCTGGACAAAATAAATAGTGTTTAAAAGACCTAGATTCAGTAGTATTTAAAGTGATGTATTATGCCTAGGTAATATTGAACATGCATAGAACTAATACTGGTTTGAAAACAACCTTACAACTAAGGGGTTTCTTTTTCCAGGGTAGACAGCTTCTCCATTTCTTTGAGAATTGTCCTCTACTCATGCTACCATGTCTCAGCAAAGTTTTTTGATGTTCTGTTCTTTAAGTTTGCAAGAAACACTAAAACTTATACACAGTATAAATCTAAGAGAAGGACCTTGCCTGTCCAAATATGTATGTACACCTCAAAAAATTCTTGTAGCAGATTAATGTCTTTTAAGTATTGTAGACTGTATTAAATACCTTATAATACTGCATGACATTAGATCTAGTCAGCATGGATTTCGGAAANGGGCAACAAGGATGGTGAAGGGACTGGAGGACAAGCCCTATGGGGAGCGGCTACGGGAACTGGGGTTGTTCTGCCTGGAGAAGAGGAGGCTCAGAGGTGACCTCATTGCTGTCTACAACTACCTGCGGGGAGGTTGCTGCCAGGTGGGTGTGGACCTCTTCTTTCAGGCTGACGACACCAGATTGAGAGGACATGGCCTCAAGCTACGCCAGGGGAGGTTTAAACTTAATGTTAGGAAGCGGTTTTTCACAGAGAGAGTGATCGCTCACTGGAATGGACTGCCCAGGGAGGTTGTGGAGTCGCCATCCCTGGAGGTGTTTAAGAGAAGACTGGATGAGGAGCTTAGTGACATGGTCTAGCTGGGGGGTGTAGGGTTGGATGGTCCTGTGGGTCCCTTCTGGCTCAGAGTGGCCTGTTAGCCTGTGTGGGAACTAGGCTTATGTTTACCACTCTGGGATGTGTGTTTGATCTCTGTACGGGCATTAGATGGTGAGTTGGACTAGATGATCCTTGTGGGTCCCTTCCAACTCATAGTATTCTGTGATTCTGTGGTTCTGTGATATGCTGGTAAGATTCCATATAAAATAGAAAGTTTCAGTGACTATCTGACAGCAGGTACAGAAAACAGAGTACACCAGAGAATGGTAAACTCTTATCATGACCTCTACTTTAAAAGCTGGAACTTAATTGATTCACATGGGAGTGAAACACATTTTATTAAACATTTATATTACAAATTGATTAAAGATTATCCAGTTCCACTTCCCTTACCATGGTTAAGGATGCCTTTGAGGTTGCTCAAAGCCCCATCCAACATAGCCTTGACCACTTCCAGGGATAAGGCACTGACAACTTACCTGGGCAACATGTTCCAGTGCCTCCCCACTCTCATAATTAAGAAGTTCGACTTAGTTGATTGATACGAGATGATAGCCAAAACCTTGTCAGTATCTAATGGCTTATATATCATAGAGCTAAAAGCTTCTTGAAGGACAGCTAATACTTGCTCCATTAGAGCTGTGCTAATATTCTGCGCTAGCTGAAACCCCTGCTTCCTTCAGAATTTTCTTATTACACTTGCCTCCATTAACAGTTCATTTGCACATAATTACTAACAATGCATGCACATTTAGCAGAAAATAGGTTTCTGTCCTCTATGGACAAAAGTCAGTAAAGAATGTACTTCTGACTCCCTTAGCTCCGGCCCCATTGTATGTAATGATTGCAGCTATTAGGTAAAGTGTGTAAAGCTATGAGCCGGATGCGTAAGGCAATGAATAATAAGTAATGGCTGGAGGAAGGATGTTATTCTTACACCTTTTTTTTTAAAGTGGATCTAATGCAGATCTGTGAGACACCTCACCCTGAATTCTTATATTCTCCCTGTATTTTCTCCAGTGAGACTAAGGATGGAAGTTACTGGGGTGAAGTGGGGGAGTGGAGTGGGGGACATTTCACAGAATCACAGAATCAGAGAATTAGTAAGGTTGGAAAAGACCATAGAGATCATCAAGTACAACCTATCACCTATTACCTAGCCTAACCTGTTACCTAACCTGTTGTCATCCTGCTACCAACACCCATCCTATCTGTAACACACTACCCCAATATCTAGGTCATGCTACCAAGTACATCATCCAACCTTTTCTTGAACACCTCTAGGGACGGTGACTCCACAACCTCCTTGGGCAGCCCATTCCACTGAGAGATCACCCTCTCTGTGAAAAAGTTCCTTC
>WEKX01028675.1:40751-54718 GCA_013390025.1 Pitta sordida | reverse complement strand
GGTCCTCCCTCCTACCCTTCTTATGTATAGGTATCACATTGGCCAACTTCCAATCTTTTGGGACCTCCCCAGAAACCAAGACCTCTGATAGATGATCCGGAGAGGTTTAGCGAGCTCATCTGCCAGCTCTCTCAAGACTCTAGGATGTAACCCATCAGGTCCCATAGATTTATGAGGGTCTGGATGTACTAGTATGTCCCTTACACCTTCCTCCTATATTAAAGAGGGGTTAAACCACTCCTCATCTGTGTCAACTATATCAAGAAACCCTTGAAGAGACCTTTCTTTCGTCTTTTCTAGAAACAATACCCACAACTAAAACCTTCATGTTCTGTTTATCTTTAATTTATCAGATCTTTTACTTCTGATTTTCTTTTTCACTCTCCCAATTCACATTTCCTCCTTGCTACTTTTTGCCTGATTTGCAGTTGCAGAGCTAAACGCCTACTTCTTCAACCACCAGTTACATGCCTTGCACTCCATTATTCCCACACTCACAATGCCATGTGCTCCTGTGCTTTATCATAAATGATACTGATATAGTGAACCTTCTTGAGTGTCTTTTCATCTCCTCTATGTCTTGCCTTGCCTTTCCCTTCCTTCTCTCCTTTTTACTTTTCTTAAAAAACTGTGTGAAGGTCATCTTCCTACCACAACATACAAGATGACCTAATATTGTGGATATTGCTGAGGTGTGATACATTAGCTAAGGTGCATAGTTTACAGACTGTAAATTCACAGACGGGCAAAGCATTGAAGACTTCATTTATTTCCACATTCTTTCATTTCAGGACAAATAATTCTTTGTTTTCCAAAGAAAGAATTACCAGGGTTCCTTTTTGTTGTTTTCTTTTCCATCTTGAGTCATGAGCCACAGTGCCATAACAAATAAAATACATGTTTAGATCCTGCTCAGAATTTCTTACCCCAAAACTGTAGGCAAACATCAGCAATACCAGTATTTGTTCTAGGAATGCTTATTGTCAAATAATGTTGAACAAGTCAGACAAATGCAGTGTATCTACCTGTGATGGATTCACCGGCTCTTGAATGAGTCCTCTTAGGGCCCTCATTTGTTTCTAAATGACACATTCTAGGTAGTGGCTACTACCAGTACTGTCAAACTGACCATTATCTGTCCTTAACACTCTTGTTCTCTCTCTTAACAATTCTTTTAATTACTGTTTGTTTTGTTTTGAAGAAGTGTATTCCAAAATGTGTGAACTTCGTAAACATCACACTTATTTTCAGAAGTTATTTTGTAGAATCAAAAGCATGGAATGAAACTATTCCACTACCCAATACCAAGGTCAGCTGTACTGAGTCAATGTGTGCAAATGTTAAATATACTTTTTAAAAAATTCTTAGATCCTGGTGGTAAAGATTCCTCAATTGCTCTGCTTTGTACATATCCCAGGATGGCAATTAAGGTTTTTTTAGGAAGTGTAGTCTGGTGGTATTCAGTTTTTAATCTACTACAATTGATAGACTCTTTTCTAGGGAACAAATACCTAGCCAGCTATTATTAATGCTTTCTGTATCTGGTTGATTTGATCTTCTTAATTTGACAATTTACACTAATTTCTAAAGTTTCATCTATTATTTCATATTTGTGTAGTCTATTAGTATAATTTGCAATACTGTCACTGACCCTAACCAGTGACGCCATTCATCCCATCTTGTTTAATCTGGAAATGCAATAATCAAAATATTTTCCTCATCACATAAATGATTAATGAATAATGCTGAGCTAACAACCGGCTGTGTAGAGGTCCTCTTGGTATCTGGCCTTCCAAACTATCTGCTCATCCTGATGAAACAATGGGAGATTCTTATACTATAATTAGGGTTTGGAAGACCTAGCTCAAATTTCTTCATCAGAATAATCTCCTCTAACTAAATGTAAAAAGAAAAGGGAAAAAAAGAAAGTACTGGAAGCTCAGAAACCATTCTTCTTTTGGCTTATTTACTATCTCTAATAACTCTTATTAATCTTCTAATCTTGAGAGTTAATAGTATTTGTGTGTGTTTTACCAAATTCACTGCCTGTGAAATAAATTTACCCTCCATCTGCATCCACTTCTAGTCCCTCCATCAATATGTGAGCACAACAGCCTCGAACAATCGAGAGGTAGGAGTAGACAGATGATTGTCGCTTTTTGTGGGTCATCAGCTGCTTCTTCAGCAAGCCCAAGAAATACTATGTTCCCAGTTCATTGACTGAGGCTGGGTTGGCTGCCTTTAGAGTGTGATTCTGTTCTTCCTTAGTGTGCATGGGGGGAATATATGCTTGAATTCAAAATCCGGTGGAAATAGCACAAGCATCAGCTGTTGCATATATTTTTAAAATGCAACAAAAATCTTACATTTTAGACATAATTTTTTCAAGGGGGAAAAACCTCAGAAGTGTTATTCTGGATATAGGTTTTGTATATTTGTATAATTTATTGGCATAACAGTAGTCAGTCAATACCATGGATTCCTGGAAAAATACACTTATGCTCACTTTCAAATCCAGTGTAAACTACACACATTTCCAGTGAGTTTTTAAAATGTCCTGGGGGCTTTCACAATAGGAGCTGATAAAATTTTATAGGATGCTCTACTTTTATGTTTAGTGAATACGAGGAGAGCCATTTTACCCTGTACAACAGGGTAGAAATTAACTGAATAGTTTTGAATGAGCTACCCATAAACATTTGCTGAATTTATTTTACAAGTTAACATTTTAATTAGCACAAACTACTCCTTTGAAAGCAGATAGTGTGTGTATATTTTATGGAGTTACAGCACATGCCCAGAAAATGGAAGCATTATTTTGTAAGTCTTCCTGATTTGAAGGATTTCAACCCACATTTCCCAAATGCATCATCTGATGAATTTGATGACAATCTTTATAATTCTGGGGGAAAAGAAGGTGCTGTTTCACTGTGCATGCTAAATTCAGGGACCTGGAAAAAGAAGCAAAAAGAATCAAGTTCTGGTTTACTAGTTTCAACACTTCAATTGTGTCTGGTTTGCTACAGGTGGGACCAGAGTGGTTGTCAGTCTCCTCCTGATCCATGATTATTTGACATCCCAATTTTCAAGGGGTAGGTTCGTACCTGTCATGGTGGGACGTTATGTTTGACTGTCTGACCCCAAGACTGACACTGGGACAGCCTGTGCCCTCACCAAGGAGGTGCAGTTTCATACTCTCTGAGCATGGGGGATGGTTGTAGGAGCTGTCAACAGCCCCTGTCATGGCAAGAGGTGAGCCAGGGCCAGGGTCTATTCAGGGACTCTAGCCAGGAGCAGAAGAGGATGACACAAGAGAGGGGGATGAAAGCAACATATGTACAGGATTCCTTCAGTGTTGATACCATCCACGCAGGGCCAGACATGGAGCTGGAGACGAGCACTCCTTCAGGGTCACAGAGACAGAATGAGCTGAAATGAGGTCTCAGGCCCATGGGGGAAGGTCTCAGATGAGGTTAGTCAGGGATAGCCAAGGCCAGTGGTGATCTCAGGATCTGACAGCAAGTTGTCAAAATCTGGTTTGAACAAGTGTGAAGGGCTTGTCAGTTGGCCTATGAAAGATAGGGAATAAATAAAACACTTATTTCTCCCTTTTCACAACTTTAAAATGCAAAGTGAGCTCATATAATATGAAGTGTCATGTAAATTACAAACCACTTCCCTAACATCTAAAATGGCAGGATAGAGTAAGCATTACATTAGAAGCAAGTCGTGCTGTAAAGGTCTAAGATTACCTTGTGTTAGTAAAATTGTGTTACAAGTATCAACTGTGGAAAACCATTCATATTAGTGTTATGTAAATCAATAGTCTTAATGATGGTGGGGGGAGGAGAGAATTATTTTGTGTGTAAACATTCTGTCAGAATATCCACAGTGGAGCTTCATCCTCACATCCTTCTGTCCTCCTTCATTTTGAGAGAAAGCATCTCTCTGATTAGTGAATAAGATGGGATATACTATTTAGAGAATTTTTTGAGATAAATCATACTAAAAAGTACCTGGAAGCTTCTGTCATTTTCTGAGGAACAGCATGCTCATTTTATCAAGTATCTAATCAGAAAATTTCATGAATGCTGAACTTTTAAAAAGTAATCTTATCCTAAGTTAAGCTAAAAATTAGTTATTTTTTTACTTTAAGTTACATCTTGCAAGTTTATATTTCAAACAATTATGTTGTTACAAAACTGCTACTCTTCACAAATTATAAAATGGAAGAAAAGTACTTGCATAGGAAACTGGAGTATTCCAACAGTTTTGCCATGGGTTTGCGGCAAATAGCTAGTCTTTGAAAACTTGCCATATGTAGAAAAGGAGTTTGAATTCCATAAACATGTATAGTGAATATACTTAGCACAAACTTGAAAAGAGGAAATATAACCCCCATTTTTAAAAAGGGAAATAAAGTAGACATGGGAAACTACAAAATGGTTAGTCTCACCTTGGTATCCAGCAAGATCATGGAGCAGATCCTGGAAGCTATGGTAAGGCAATGGAAAATAAGGAGTTGATTGGTGATAGTCAAAATGCCTTCACTAATGGCAAATCATACCTTTCATGATCTTATATGACAGGGCTGCAGCAGTGGTGGATGAGGGAAGAGCAACTAATATCCCCTGATGGGTGTCACCTGCAAAGCATTTGACATTGTTCCACATAACATCCTTGTCTCTAAACTGGAAAGCCATTAATTTGATGGGTGGAGCACTCAGTGGATAAGGTGTTGGCTGGATCTTCTCACTGAAAGAATTGTCAAAGGCCAATATCTGAGTGGAGACAGTGATGAGCAGTACCCTCAGGATGTTGGCACCAGTCAGCAACTTTAAGGCCCCTTCAAACCCCAACAACTCTGTGATTTTATGTTTCCATTATTCTACTGCTATTGTAAATATTTCAGGAACTCATGTAGTTGGATGAAAACACAAGCAGTGAGAATTATCCAACAAAATAATATTTGCAGTATTAAACCTTTGTTTTGTCACTTTTGACAGAGGTAGATTTTCATCTTGATACAAGAACAAGGCTACCAATCCTCAAAAAGCAAAGATACAGAGTGGTCAAGGAACAAATTATCTGCAAGAGCAGATAATTGAGGTTAGCTATCTCACATGCCAAACCCATACTAAAGCTTCAGTACTAATTACCCATGCACATAGATTTGGAAGGAAGGCCTTTTCTTTTTTGGTAGGGCAGTGTTTCAGAAATCACACTGATAGTCTTTGAATTTTTCCTGTTTATCTGACTTTACGTATTGAAGATTATGAAAAGGAAAAAATATTTTATTTATTCTCTTTTACACTGCTAGTCTATCTGTCTTTAGAAGCTAAGTAACATAGCAACCATTTTCCAACTAGCTTTCTGTAAACATGCCGTTGAGCTAACTTTTTTTGAGTATTGTCTATAGTTTAGTGCTAGATTGTGGTAATGTTTTTTGTTTGCTGTACAGAAAAAGAAATTATAGTTTCAACTTTTCCATTAATCCATCATCCTAATCGGCACCATGAGCACACATTTCTGATGTATTCTATTAGGTATGTTGGTTTCATCAAGTATGTTAGTACATAGTTCAGACCCTACCATAATGCAATTCTGTCACAAACGTCTGTCCAAAGGATCTCTACTGAGCTCTCTGCTCCATCGGCCAAGTGTTTCTGGGCTCCCTAAACATCCACACCTTTGCAGCATAATTCTCCATCTTCAGTCGTGACTTCAGTGGATTCTGCATCACTGGTTCCTCTCTCTCTATTCCATAGGCTTACACCATAGTCCATCCATTTCATGAGCAGCAGTGGGATGCCTGGAAGAACATTCCTACTCCTTCTGTAGTAGGCCTGGGGGGCCTTCATACCTTTCAGCCTCTCCACACAGGTTCTATCCTGGCACACTACATCTTGCTACTAAGTTTTTTTTCTTCTCTCCCAAATATGCGTATTCACAGAGGCATTCCTATCTCTGCAACCTTGAATCACTGTCAGCGACTGAGGCCCAGGCAAGAGCTGAGCTGTTAACCCCCTCACTGCCAGAGGAGCAAAAAAAACCCCAAACCAGGACACTGCACCTGTGCAAACTGACAGTCATGAATATTCAAATTAGACCTTCATGAATATTCAAATCAATTCCCATGCTGTGCTGCATGGACCATAGGCGCACTGCTCTGCCCACGCTGTGCCCACCCCGTTTAGCTCAGAGCAAGGCGACTGTGGCAGGTCCACTTAAGTGGTGCCTGTCCCTCTCCGCTCCACTTGGAAGGAGGCGGTCGCGCAAGGTCCCCCCAGCGCTGTGCTTGCCCTGATCTGAGTGAGGAGGCTTTGTGCCATTATGAAAGATTTACACACTCTCAGGTTAGATGTGGTGTCCAAGACTTCTCAGGGTAGACATCTACCCCGAATATGGAGAGACCAGATCTACCCACCCAGACAGACACCAGGACAGCGACACCGGCAGCTTTCCTCACCAGTGTCCCCAGACCAAATGGAAAAGGGGTTTTTCCTGCTGTGGGGTGGCCATGGGCGCTGGGAAGCGCCAACACAAACACTGATACACAGCAGGGCAGTGCTGAAGCAGCGCCAGAGCGCCAGGGGGTGGTGTGAGGGTGTGGGACAAATTTGCATATTAATGAGCTGCCATTCTACAAGGGAGGGCTGCGTGAGGGGGCACCAAGACATGCAATACTGTGGTATTCGCGGGGTGACTGAATTACTGAACAGGTATTTTTGTTTCTTTATTTGTTACATATTCACGTGGTGCCTCTCTGTAATTTTGTTACTCATTCATAATTTACCAGCACTTTCATATCATTGCCACAGAACAGTTACGAAATATCGTCCAGAGTTCAGAGGAATTTACAATTTTTTTTAAAATTTTCTTTTTCTTTGAAGTGAGTATGATGGAGAAAGATAATGCTGTAGTTTTGAAACATATAAAAGAGTGTTTTTCAATGTTAGAGGAGCAGTATGGGAAGAAAAATGATTTTCAAATAATTAGTTAATGGAAACCAGGTAGCATTTGTAGGCTAACAGAGAATCAAACCCTTAAAGTTACTGTAAGGGACTGAGCCCATGGAAAATTTCTTACTTCAGTTAACTTTAGTTCAAATTTTGGGAAAGGCCTGTAATGAACCTAAGTAAAATTAGTAAATCAATTTTTTTTTTCTATTTTCCTGCCTTATCAGGAAGTGCTTCACTATTATAATTCTGTCAGCTGAGCTGTTCTGGGTGGCATGTGTCTGTGTGTATGCATTTTCCTCCCAGTGAGTATTTATGCCAATTTAAGAAAAAAAGCATTCTTGGCATTTCCTCAAAGAATGTTAGTCTTGAGATACAGCCTTATTTCTTTTTCTGTCTCAACTGGAAAATTAGATACATGGTGATATAGATGCCATACTATGTCATTTTTGTGTCAAGCAATAACACCTTCTACAGAAAAAAAGTTTTACCAAAAAATAATAATGTGCTCATTTAAAATTTGTGTGAAATATATATATATGTAGAAATATGCAACTTTTATTCAGTGTTTTTGTTCATGAAAACAAATGACCCACTCCTGGAAATTTGAAGTTGTGACTATTGCTTAAAGATGAAAAATATTTCAAACCTTGGTACTGTATAAAGAAAAAAGGAAACAAAAATCCCTGGTTCTCAAAAATTTTCTTAGTCTACTATTCACCCGTGGAGTCTAGCAGTATTATAACCAAAGAGTATCTGAAACATGGTAATATTGATTCAGCTTAAAACCCAGCAATTAAGTTTATAACTACCATACATTGTCTTAGCTATTTAGTGGAAGTAACTGAAAAGCACGAAAAAAAACAACAGAAAAATTACTTTTGTAGACGTGTATGCAAGCTGTTTATCCGTCTATTGCTTAGAGAAACAGCAAATTTGTTTTACCTATTAAGATCTGAATTTCTTAATGTTATTAAATTAAATTACAGCTGAGTAACTAGCAAAATAGTCTCTTCCTTAAAAAAATCATTGCTGAGAGAAGGCTATCTCCAATTTATGAGATATCGTAGTCCAGCAAAGAATTTGATTTCTCAGAATTTCACTTCTTATTTTGTTTTCTAGCTTAAAAGCTACCTGAATAAGTTACAGTGTCTGGGCCTCAGGTAGACTTTTTGCGGGACTGGAGGCATTCACTGTTGACTGGTTGTGGGATTCCTCTTGGGATGTTCCTTTTTTTATTTTCTTCTGACTTGCTTGTTTTGTTTTCACAACCAATTTTACAGGGGTAACATTTTCTAGAATAGTCAATTTCTGAGACATTCACCTGGAACAAGGGACATGAGATGTTAAGTATCTGTTTGGAATCAGTCATGTAAATAATATGAGACTGATTTTCCAACTGCCCAGACAACTTCTAAAGTTTTAAGGCATCAGCTGCAATATACTGATCTTTGCATTTTCCTTGTTTGAGCATTTGATTTTTAAAATGAAAAAAGACCTGAAAATCTTAAGAGAAGACTTGATGAGGAGTTCAGTGACAAGGTCTAGTTGGTGGGGAGTTGGACTAGATGATCCTGAGGGTCCCTTCCACCTGGGAGTAACCTATGAACCTGTAAACTCCCTCACAGAAAGGAGTGTAAACAGAAGAGGAGGGTTGAAAGACTTTGGGAGAGTCTATGTAGGATCTGATTTATTGGTCATATAGCTGCAAAAAGTCAATGACTGATATTGGGAGTCATCCGTCCCCTTTTTCCTTTAAACAGTAAGTCACTTCTGATATCTCTAAAGACAGAACTTGAATTTACTTTCCTGTGATTTACCACAAAAAATATAGGCAGTAGCCAGTTTTGCTTATGCCTTTAAATTAGACTTGAATCTCTGAGAATAAATGTTCTTGAAAATGGTTTCCACAGTGGCACATTTAAAATTAAAATTCTTGCCATACTATTGTAATAATGACTCTCCTTGTTGACTTGACAACTTAAATGAGTGATATATGCAGAGACCAAAGGAAGATTTTAGGTCATTGAACTGTTTCTTATTCATATTCGTGTATATACTGAGGCTTGATTTCATGGAATCAAACTTTATAGCTACTCCGTGGTTTCACTACAAAAATATCTGTAAATACATATGAATGCACACATATGTGCAAATACATATATAGTCGACCCTCTTGCACTTTGTGCCCCCTATATCATGGCTTCAGATCTTAGCGGCATGACTTTTTAGCGATGTAGGAGGCCCATTTCGCAACTGCGCATGCACGACCTGCCGCAGCGGTTGCGGTGGCGGCAGCAGTGGCGGAATGGACTGCGGAACGGAAGGCGGAGTGGGTGGCGGTGGTGGCTCGGGCAGCAGCGTGGGGAGCATGGGCAACCGCGGCGGGGCAGGTGATGGTGGCGGGGATGGCCGCGGCAACTGCGGGGGTGAGCCGGGCGGCGGCGGCAGCGTGGCCAGCATTCAACGCGGAAGTTGGACTACGCGGGTCCCAAATATGAGCACAGGTGTGCAATATAGGAGACCCAACTGTATACGCAAATGTATGTATATATTTGCATCTATTTCACAGTGATCAGCAGTATTATCTTTTGATGTATGGTCAAAAAGGATGCTTGAATATGCTTTCACAGTCAGAACCTATTTAGTGGATTTGTAATTGCTTAGTAAGATCCTGTGGTTCTTTGGGCAGTATTTATTAGGCTCGCACAGAACAAGGAGCTGACTCTTGCTAGTACCCTGGGGGCTGAAGATAGCAGCTTCGGGATTTCCTGTGGCATCAGTTGGTGCAGTGACTGAGAAATGAGATTTTGATTTCAGAAAGCTTGACCGAGGTTTGCAGTAAAATGTGGCATAACACATTGTGGTATCTACTCCCTGTGCCCCTTGAAAATTAACCTTTATTTCTAGAGTCTGAATTTCTAAGGCTCTGTATTATATATAACTGCCAGTGGCCATGGTACTTTGTTAAATTTTAAATTTAACTAAAAATGTTAGTATTACACATAATTTACCTCCTAGCAATTCCATATTTCATATTTAATTTCTATCTTGATGAGTAATTAATTGCCTATATTTTCTGAAGTAGCATGTGAATGTAGGAAAATGACAGTCCACCTGTGGTGCTAAAGTGTTCAAGCTTCTTTTCAGACAGTGAATGAGCAAACCCTTGTGTATTTCTCTGGGAGTACAAATATTGTTTTGAAAAATATCACAATTCTTGTCAAAATACATTCTCTTACTCTCTCATCTTTATTAAAGTCATAATAATGAATGCAGTAGGGTTGTGCTTAGTTCTGAAATATCTAGAAATGTAAAGCTTTAAGATGGATTATTTATTAAGTCGTCATTGTTTAAGCAATCTTCTCATAATGTGCTTTTTCACACTCCTACTGTTCCTTATTTCTAACCTGTTCTCTTCTAAGATGAAGATATTTTAAGATACTGCTTTCAAAAAATGTCTTGGGTACTCAGTAACCTGACTATCAATGCAATTGATTCAAAAGAATCACTATTTCTGTAGAAATCAAAGCTTGTACTGTGTGATTCCTTCTGAGATTTTTTCCAGTTGCTGTCCAGTGCTGTGATTAACAGAGGTCAATATCAAAACCACATTGGTTTAACCTGAGTTTTATTTATAATATTAAAGAACCATTGATCCCAGCCCTTTCTTATTCCCCAATAGACAAGAATATTTTTGCATGAGCTACTATAATGAATATAGATAGCATAGATGGGTTACTATATAACTTGACTAATCAGAAGATTTAGCCTTCCTTTCCTCTTCAACACACTGAAATATGAAATGTTGGTGCTATCAGCCATTCCAGAAGAAAATTAATAATCATCATGAGTAGGTGATACCCTCTTAGTTATATGGGGAACTACCAAAATGTTTGGTCCCTGCTTTCACTAGCTGTTCATACCACTTAATCCTCAGAGTAAAATAAAAATACATAACTTTTATACACATCTTGGTTCTGAAGGCTGAGGCATAGTCTCTGCTCCACTTCTCTCCATTCTAATTAATATTCACTTTTGATTTAGTACAATGTATATGTTAGTTTGAACTTGCTTATGGGAACTTGCTCACCTAAAAGGTGAGGTTAAGAGTGTCTCTGCTGGTTCTTCTGGTGCACTTTTAGGTTCCGCCTTGCACTGTTCCTAAGGTGACCAGATATGTTTTTAATCAATTGTTCATTTCATTGTGAAGCTTGTGCTCAATTTGTGGTAGTAATAAATGACAGTAAAACTAATGAAGAAGGTAATTATTTTCTTTTTCCTATTGATAGATGCAGAATAGACTATATGATAAAAAGAACTAGATATTTCAAAATAAAATTTATAAAATTTTAACAAGGACCCAATGAATTTTCAATGTATAGACAAAATTGTACCTTAAACTCCCAGATTACATGTAGTGCATGCATCTGTTTAATTTATGGTGATTTTAGTTTACAACTTTTTTAAAGAAACAATAGATAATTTCTAGGACACTAGATTGCTCAGAATATCTGTTTTTTGCTTTTCCGCAAGGTCAGTATTATGATTGTTTACTTGATTGTTTCAGCACCAATGTACAATTTGTTTTTCATTCTTTTTTTGGTACTCTAGGAAGCAGCCACGGAAAGACAGAAGATGAAAACTCCTATTCCCAATTTGATTCTCTTGTATGCTACTCTAACTCAGAGCTTGAAGGTTGTGACCAAAAGGGGATCAGGTAAGTAAATCTTTATTTCAGTGTTTATGATGTGATTTGGAAAGAAATGCTTAATGCTTGCAAGTACATACTAAAATATTGTTATGGTGTTTTGGAAAATTGTTAAGAGGATTTCGAATTCCACGGGGAAAAAAAAAAAAAAAGCTGGTAGCTAGTATATATATTCTAGACTATTGTGTCATGTGGACTTGATGAAATAAATCCCAAAATGTTAGAATCAGGTATGGAATGTGAAATGAATGAAACAGTTCATTTACTGAAGGAAAGTTATTCCAGAACTATTTAACTTACTTAAATGATATTGCTGCAGTCAGTGTTGTTATGCTGAGCTACTGGATTTGTCTGTTTGACTACGAACTTTGGTAAATGAAGATTATAGAGTTTTGGTTTAAGCAATTGATTTTTGTAATACAACAAATTTAATAAACATCAAAAGTGAACAGCAAAATGGTTTTGAAAGGGATAACTAATACATGGTTGAAGACTTTAATTCAGCAAACTAAACAGAGGCAGTTTTTTAAAAACCAAGCAAAGGGTGACATGTTTACCAAGCATCTTTCATAGTGTTACTATGGATGAATCACTTTCATATGTAAATAAAAAGAGCATCAATACTCATAGAGTCGGGTAGTTTGGGGTTCATTTTTTCTCTGTCACCCTGAAATTCTAATTTTCCTCTCCGGCTTTTTATTGGATAATGAAAAAAAAAATGGAAAAAAGAATACTACTTCTGCAAAATATCTTGCTGTATGGCACTATAAAAAATTAAATCCTTGATGAAAGTCTTAATCCCATGTTGATGGAATTAATTAATTAGGTTTGTTGTTGCTAGTTTTCCTTTTGGCACTGGAGTGTTTTAGGTAGCTTTTGTTGTGCTGTTCCAGAAGTCTGGCTCTGATTTGGTTTTGTATTTTGCTTGGTAGCAGTTGTAAACTGGTGCCTGGGGAGAACACAGGTCTTTTATACATTTTGAGCAGCAGCATAAATCCTGTCTTATGTTTTCAATGGATTATATTCGTAACATAATGAAACTGATTATGTCTCCAATATATTAGCGCCTGAAAATGTAGATTGAAGGAAGGCAAATACGGAGTAGTACTATAAATTAAAGTATTTCTCAATGAAGACTTGAGATAAAAGTGTATTTGGGGTTATTCAAACTCAAGAAAACTGAAATACATAGACTATGTGCAGAGCAAAGTCACTAGTGATGGGCTGACACATTTATAACAGTATGTTGAAGTGTAAATAGATAACATAGATATCCTTTGAATGTTTCTGGGTAAGAGTTTGTTCTATTTGATTAAGACTTAATACTTGTAAGCTTTAAGTCAAGACCCTTTAATCCAAATTTAGTACAATTTACTGACTTAAAGTAAATTTTCCAAAGACATCCATTTTTAAGAAACTAAAAAATGGCCATCATCAGACATCTGTTGCTTGAAAGTGACAATTATAAGAATTTGGGTTGTCTTTGCATTTTATTTCATGATTTTTACCTGTATCATCTTCCTCTGATTAACCAATACAATGAAAAGTGGTAAACATACAATTAAATTTATGTTTCAATGTAATATAATTGCTTTCCAGCAAAAGAGAGAGCATACAAAACTTTTCAAGATATTGTAGATATTTCAAGATATTTTCATCCTGATATTGTAGAAAAAAGGAAAAAATATAATGGAAATCTTTGGGTCATACCATACTGTAGCATGGGTTTCTTGATGTTTTCGTGTGAGATCTGATTATTCTGTATACAGCTTCTGTCAGATGTATCACCAAGAGGGGGTTTGTCATAGGGTTGTCATAGTATGTGTGCCAAGCAAAAATTTCCAATTGACTGAAATACGACTTTGATCACGTTGTTTTCTGATTTATATTTGAAGAACTCCCTCAGAAGTAGGTGGAGTGTAGTAACGTATGATGGTGCTTAGGTTAGTTTTGTNTATATTCTGTATTTAATGTTAAGAAGAGATCTTTGAAAATATGTCTTTTTAATACCACCAGTTGGAGTTTTCCTGCTACAATATTTCAGCTCTCTTCTTTTAGAAGATTTTTATCAACTCTGCTGAAAAGATAGTGATTAATAAAAGTACGACATTTTCTATCTGGTAGAAATACATCTTCTACTGCTTCTCTGATCTGTCAAGAGCATGAAAACTTACCTTCAGAAAGCCAGTGAGGACTCACAGCGTGCCAAAAATGTGGAAAAACTCGTGGGCTCAAATTCCGGTTTTATTTCTAAAACTGGATAGGGATTCTGAATTTATATTGGCTTAAAGAAGTGA
>WEKX01028675.1:27116-40229 GCA_013390025.1 Pitta sordida | reverse complement strand
TTGTTGTTTGACTTGATTTGGTTTGGTTTGGTTTTTTCCTCCCCTGGATGGTCAGGAGGCCTATGTTTGCAATCCTGAAGTGTTTCTACGAAGAAAATCTTAATTACTTGAATGAAAGTTTTAGCAAAATAAGACTCACTTATCTGCACTGTGAAAATAGAATTGGTTTCTTTAAATCTAATGCAGCTTATAACTGGAAGCAGGAAAGAAAAATCAACCTGGAAAGTAGACTTTAGTTTTATGTGAACATGTTGACCAGAGGCAGAGGGTGGTGACGACATGCTTTAGTCAGCTCTACTTGTGAGTTCATTTTATCTTTGAAACATCAGCATGAAGGTAAAATTAATAGAAAAAATTGTATTCTTTTACTGATGAAATGTTATAATTATAAATATGGGGTAGTAGTATCCATCTTATAGAGATATATGTATATTTTTCTGTACTCCCTTCGCTGTTATGAATTATGGGAATGCATTAACAGTCAAAATGTTGTTGCACTAATGTGCTAAATAGTTGTCCTTATTGTGACTTATTCCTTCTAATTCACTTTTGTTGAGGTTACTTCTAAGTAACAAACCTAAACCAGGGTTNACTGGATAGGGATTCTGAATTTATATTGGCTTAAAGAAGTGAAGTTATATCAAATAACTAGCTTTATATATAAACAATTACAATCAGTATAGTATTGTTGATTTTGGTTGCTTGAAAAGAATCTTAAAAAACCTTTGCCTTTGCAATATAAGAAATCTTAGATTGTGTTGCACTGGAATAGATCCCTATTCAAGAGACCTGTCATTATGCAGAGCTCTTAAAATAAATTACTTAAAGGCAGTCCTTCAATCTTTCTACCATTATGTGCGATTAATCAGTTCAATATAAAATATATATGGAATAAAGGGAACAGTATTAATCAAATAGCATGCTTTAAATCAGCTTGCTCAAGTCTGTGACATACCTGTTTAACACTTCCTTTGTATTCATCACTGTGTTTCTATCTGACAGAAGATACAATTTTTTTTTGTCCCATTTAATATTTAAACTTATTTTAAATAAGTTCTGAACAGTTTCAAGTTGCTCTGTGACATATATTGGATTGATATACATTTAGAGAGTTTAACAACTGTGCTTGTTACATAAAAATGCGTAGATGAGCAGTTACAGTAACAATACTTTACTAAATACAGATAGTGCATAAAATTTCTTTGTAATCCATGTAAAAATCTGAACTCTACACTCTAAACTAGACTTAAGCACACCTAAACTTTTCCTGTCAATTATAGTTGAATATATAGCACCTACAAGTTGTTATGCCTTCTCAAGCAAGAAAGAAAAGATCCTTTGTCTTTAACTCTGAAGTTCCAACCACTGACTTCGTAGTGGACATAATGTTTATTAAGTGGGTGTTTCAGGTATTCAGTGAAGTCTCCATGGACTTCTGGACTTCACAGCCTTTAACAGTAAGTGCAAAGAAGACCTTTCATTTGGCATATAACAGAACTCAGATATGATCTGCTAAAAGGGAAGTTGACTCTTGCTCTACTTCTCAGCTTCTTGAAACATCTTAAAGCATCTTCCTTCATGGAACAATTCCTGTGTTTGATCACTGTGTCCTGCTTGATGCAGAGGAAGAATTAATGCTTAAAGCCGACATATCTTGATTTTTTTCATCACACAGTTTTACAGGAATTGACTTAAACTTTAAAAATGTAGGAAAAAATGCCCATTTTTTTAGCATGAAGCCAAACTATATATGAATTTGTGATATGCCTAGAAGATTTGCTTTTTATGTAATTCACTGAGTGTTGGTTGCCTAGCACAGCGCTTTTTTTTGGTATAGCCCTTATTTTTAAGGTAATGCATTTATAAATATTTTCCTTTTAGTGATTTTTTTTCTGAAATTAGCTATTTACTTAGTTTGAACTAAGTTGTTGATTTTTTTTTTAAATTTATTTTCTTTTTTAACCAAGTAGTTTTATATCCTTAGATACTTCAGTTTCTAAAAGTCTGTTCTTTACAGGTTGAATGGCATTTGATCACTTAGTTTTGATGAATAGTTTTTGCTTATGAATTATTTAATATTCATCAAAGAGGAAGCAGGTTAGGAAAGGGAGTCTCATGCTGATGCATACAGACTTTTCCCCCTATAATATGTATGTTATATGAAATACTTGAACACTGCATTGCCATCTGGTGGTTTTTTCCAAGGATGCTGAATAGACAAAATAAATAAATCTTTGGGGATTTTTTGGGGGGAGGGATTGGGGTTTTTTTTGTTGTTTAATTTTTTATGTTTGTGTGTTTGTTTGTTTGTTAAAACCCAAATCTGTTAAAAGGGAAAAGGTGGACAAAAATATCTAAAGACATTTAATTATGAGCTGATCGGTATATTCAGACAGTATGAATGTATTCACTTCTTTCACACTCAGGTTGCTTAATAACAATCTTGTGTTGCCTTGTATCATAAGAGGTAACAGTTTTTATTGCTACCTGTATTTCTGTTTTTCTACAGATTAGTTTGCATTATGAGTTAATTAATTGATTAATATTCTGTGCTCAGTTCTGCTATTGTGAATGGAAATTCTTTTTTCTAGGTCAAATTTATTCTCTGGTGGAATAGTTTAACTGGAAGGACAGTCCTTCCAGTGATGGCTTATTGATATATGTATGAGACCCTTCACATCATTATGATGAGATTAAAATCTACATATGTACTGTAGCAAAAGATTACTTCTCTTTTTAAAGTCTAGTATTTTTGTGGCCTAGCTATTATTAGTCAATATTAGGTGATTCTTCTTGTACTTCTACAACATTATAAAAAAGATGGCAAAGAGCTTTGACACTGTGATGGTATTTCTGAAATCTAGTCTATTTTTTAGGAGCAAAATGCAGATTTTAATGAGTAAAAAATAATTCATGTTTTTTTGTCTAGAAGTAGTGGAGTTTTGAGACACAGATGGGAAATATATAGTAAAATCTCAAGTTGGTATGCAGTTTGACAAATTTCATACTTTTTAAGAACTATAAGCAGATATTTTCTCTAAATTACGTCCCTCTGTGAATTTTCTGAATTTTTTCTCATGAAGGAATAAGTATATTTTAGAGAATAATACCAGATGTATAAAGGATTTCTCTGCACAAAAAAGAGAGTTTCTGTGTTTTGACAGTTTCTTTTAACTGGAGAAGTAACATGATCTGTGAAATGTGGCCCTTAACATCAACAAAGCTAAGGATTTACACCTCATGAGAAATGTCATAATGAAACCTCAAAAATTTAGTTAAAAAATATGTTAAATGAAAATCCTTTTCTTGTGAGATATATATATATATATATGTGTGTGTGTGTGTGTGTGTAAAACCTAGCTTGCATGGTAAAAATACTTTGAGCAAATGCACATAATTAAGTGCTGAGGCTTAGCTGAAGTCTGGTATCCAGTGTTTGAGTATTTGTCACTTTTTTTTATAACCCTTCCAGGTGATGCTTGTTGTCCTAAGTGTGTAATGCTACATAAATAAATAATCTTATTCTTCTTAATATATTTCTTTCTTTCAGTAGTGCCGTTCTGTTTTTTATTCCGCCTGTGTTTTGATTGTCTAAATATTTTCTTTTTGGATTCTTGTCAAAAGGTAATTAGTTGATGAATGTCATATTGGATCTGATATACACTAAGCAGTAATAAGATTGTTCAGAAAGAAATTAATATATCTGTTGTTCTTATACAATTTATAAGCAGAACACTCACATCTGCAGTACTGCAGTACGCTGAGCTTGGAGCAAAGCGTTCATGGCAATTAAAGGATAGCTTCTTGTAAACCATAGGAGTTTGTGTCAATTGATATTAATGGCTCCTAGCTGTTGTTTTCACTCTGTTACAGAGTGTTACTTTTCCATTACTAATTGATGAGGCTTGTGGCTTCTTGGGTGGTTATGCAGAACCTGAAATTATATTTAGAGTTTATCTGTGTCTACTTGATGTACAAGATTAACTTCCAAGAGCAATGACTTTTTCAACTGGAACAATCAGGGCTATTACTATGAAGACCATTTTCTATTTCTCTGGTGACAAGAAGAAATAGTGAATATACAGTGAATGTCAGGCCTAAGCAAAGGTGTGTATATCTTTCTTATTGCACGGGGGAATGGGAATATTTTTGCATCATGACCTGATTAAGAAGTGAACCTCACCCCTTATGAGGATTGCTTAAAAAACCTCATTTTGAATTGGCATATAAATATGCAGCCTAGTTTGTGGTTGTAGCTGTGGGACTGATGGGGGAAAACTTCTTTTTGAGGGAGAACTGATAAAAAGATGAGAATGAACCTTTACAGTTAAAATTATGGTATAAATAAACATAAATCCTTGTTCATTCTCAGGCAACTACCTTATATTGTGATCTATTAATTAATTTAGTGTTGATTTTATTAACACCAATATTATTTTGCATTTTATCCTAAGAATAAAAGGTGCTTTAGTTTACTTTTTGCACATGTTCTGTTTTGATTTAAGGATGGTTATTCCTCCCCATTTTAGTGTGTAGTAGAAATCACTAAGTTTTATTTTTAATTTTAAAACTTCCTCTTCATACTTGAAGAATGAGTTGAGTGCATCCATTTTCATGGATTTTGCGTAATTACTCTACAAGGTATACACAGCCTTGTATAGTTGTTTGTCAGTGGGAGAGGGGAGTTACTTGCTTTCCTACTTGCATTTTTCTTTTAAAAATAAAAAATCATCAAAAGCTATAACCTTGAATATATAGTAATGGGGTCAGTTGAGATGAATGATTGCTTATGCCTGCTGGGATTATCTAGAGAAGCAAAGACTGTGTAAATGTTCTGCCTCCTTCTTCAGCACTTCCACTCTTTATCCTGAACTTTTGCTGTCTATAGGACAGAACTGTGATGCCTCCTGGAATTAGTATAACCCACAGAAAACTTTTACAGCTTGCTAATACTACGCAGCAGCAGGATGTTGTAATAAGAGCAGTTAGTGTCCTCTAGCACCTTATTTAGACATCAAAAGTATTCATTCCCCACTCTGCAGCCAATTCTGACAAAGCCTTTTAGACCATTCTTGGGGTGATACTCAACTTCTATCTTAATTTGTGGAGCTAAAAATCCACCTGATTATTGTTAGGAAAAAAAGGCATGATTTTGTGAATAAAGGAATACTGGAAGAAAATAGAAGTGAAGGATTAACTTATTTGGTAAATTTTTGTATATTCAGGAAATTAGAGGGTTCCACTAGTGTATGTTTCTGAACCTGGGTTTTTGGTGTTTTTTTTGGAAGGTTTATGCCAACTNTAATTTGTGGAGCTAAAAATCCACCTGATTATTGTTAGGAAAAAAAGGCATGATTTTGTGAATAAAGGAATACTGGAAGAAAATAGAAGTGAAGGATTAACTTATTTGGTAAATTTTTGTATATTCAGGAAATTAGAGGGTTCCACTAGTGTATGTTTCTGAACCTGGGTTTTTGGGGGTTTTTTTTGGAAGGTTTATGCCAACTGTATATGGGAAACATTAGAGTTTTTTTGAAAGAGTAAACATTTAAAATACTGCATATTTATTTAGCTACAGAATACTGTATATGTACATTGCTGTAGAGTAATTTTCGATGTATAGTTTTCATTTGAAAAAAACTGAATAATATTCTTGCTGGAAAGAACACTTTTATTAGTGAGCTTAAAAAGTGCTTGACCATAGGGATGGTTTGGCTCTAGATTCTAGTCTGTTTTTATACGCTAAAGATACTGTTCAATATGTCAGATGAACAGCAACTATGTGGATTGTGTACAATGGTGGTGTGTGGGTGCGTGAGGACTAGATTATAAAGGAAGAAAGAAGTACAATTGTGTTCCACTAGAGTGATGAGAGAGCTGGCAGATGAGCTTGCTAAACCGCTTTCCATCATTTATCAGAAGTCTTGGAGCACAGGTGATATCCCGGATGACTGGAAGTTGGCGAATGTGACCCCCATACACAAAAAGAGTCATGAGGATGATACAGGAAACTACAGACCTGTTAGCCTTACCTCGGTCCCAGGAAAAGTTATGGAACAGATAGTGCTGAGCGCCATCATGCAATACTTGCAGGATGGACAAGAAATCAGGCCCAGCCAATATGAGTTTAGAAGGGGTAGGTCTTGCTTGACTAACATGATCTCTTTTTATGATCAAGTAACTCGTNTTCAAGAAAGATGTTGAGGTGCTGGAACAAGTTCAGAGAAGGGCAACTAGAATGGTAAAGGGGCTTGAAAATAAGCCTTATGAGGAGAGGTTGAAGGAGCTGGGTCTGTTTAGCCTAGAAAAGAGGAGGCTCAGAGGTGACCTTTTTGCTGTCTATAACTATCTAAAAGGAGGTTGTAGCCAGGCAGGGGTTGGTCTTTTCTCCTTGGTCTCTCGGGACAGGACGAGAGGTCATAGTCTTAAGCTTCAGCAGGGAAAGTTTAGGCTTGATATTAGGAAAAGGTTTTTTACTGAAAGAGTGATTCGGATGTGGAATGGGCTGCCCACAGAGGTGGTTGAGTCACCAACCCTGGATGTGTTCAAGGGGAGGCTGAATGAGGTGCTGAGTGATATGATCTAGATGTAGAGGATAGGCTAGTTGGATTATAGATTGGACTAGATGATCTTCAAGGTCCTTTCCAGCCTTATCTATACTGTGATACTGTGATACTGTGATTTGAGCCATAAGGACCGTTTGCATTGCAAGCATAAATCCTTTGTGACACATTACTTATTTTGGAGACACTATGAAAGCAGTAACTGTTACTTATCCTGTGAGCATTTATGAACAGGATGGCTGGCATTTTAAAAATAGTTATATGACCTTTTGTTGTTGCAAGGATCCATACTGATGCTTTTTAGAGTCCTTGGAGATACTGAATAATGGCATAGTATGTGAAAGGACTGTCTGCGTGACAAGAAAGGATCAATATGTTTTATAGTGTGCAATATATATTAAGAAATGAGTAATGATGGTAAAGGCAACAAAACAAAATCTGAAGCCAAAGGGGAGTTGGACTAGGTGATCCTTGTGGTCCCTTCCAAATCGGAGTAACCCGTGAACTTGTGAACCTGTGACAGTAATAGATATTCTTGCATAGTTTGGTAATTGAGTTTTAGTAACTGTTTAGGACGACTCTTTGCTTCCACGGTCCCTATTTTCTCTGGGGAATGGTTAGTGGTTGTTTCACTGATTGGCGTCTGTTGGCAAAGGACGTAGAGGATGTAAAAGAACAAATGATCTTTGATCAGAAATCACTCTTGCAGAAGATTTATTTATTTGAATATTATCCTGTCAATTTTATGTAGAATAATGACTGTGGGGAATGTGGAGGCAAAAATCCCTCAAGGACAAGTAATGGACATCTGAGGATGTAAGTGTACTCAGTCGTGAAATATTATTAAAATATAGAAATAGTCATGATAATAAGTTCTGCACATTAGAATATATTTTGTTGCTACCCTTTAAGGAAGTTAAAATTGATGAAATTTGTCCTAGATGAAAATACTTACTGACTTTCTCTTCCTGGGGGATGGAGGGAGAAAATGCTAGCTGTGCTGCATACGCAGATATATGGGAAACAACTTCTCATGAAAAGAAAAGGTTGTCCTTTAGACTGCAGTACAGAAATGTTCATCCACTCTTGCTCAGAATGTCTTTGTCTTGTCTTTGCTGTTATGTCTTTACTTCAAAAGCAGAATGCACAGGCTGAGTTAAGTTTTATAATTTTATAATTTTTTCAAAGCATTTTTTTGCACTTATGAGGAGAATTATGAGACTGTTGTAATGGTAAATTACAACACAATTATGTTAGTTGAGAGATGAGTGCTCCTGTAATTTCATCACCTTGCTCTGAATGCATGACTCATTTCAGGAAACTGTCGGGTGTACAGATGCAGAGCAGACAATTGTGTTGAAGCAATCTTACTGAAAATTCACTTGGTGCAGCCCACTTCCACAAATGACTCCTTTTCATCCTTGATATAAAGGAGCAATTTTTATTCTCTTTGAGATCAATTTTAATTCCAATCAAGATACTTTCAACTCATAATTCTAGTTTTGATTAAAGGTTCATTAAGGTTGGAAGGGATCTCTGAAGATCATGTAGTAGAACCCCCTGGTTCAAGCAATATGAGCTACAAAAGGTTGCTCAGGACTGTATGCAGTTGAATTAAGTAACTTCAGGAGTGTTTTTTAAATGATGGATTTTTAAAGATTTTAGGCAAACCTTTGAGAGGCTGTATGCTGCAGATCCTTGTTTTTGCAGATAAGAATTTCCCTACACATATTTCTTGTCATGGGTTGCCTCATCTCCTAGTGGAAATTTTGTTATGTTTAGTTTGGTAGCTCTGAATTGCTCTAATGTGGAGTTGCAACGTACCAAGTGAACACCTCGAGCTATTGTCTGGTCAGGTTCTAAAATTTCACCCACCTGTAATCAGCCTTAGTTAAAATTGCTTGGTACCTGTTTAGAATGTTCAGTTTCTTTCACAGTAAGATTAGTTATTTCTTCAAAATTCCAAATACATTGCAACTCTACTGAAATATGGGACCAAAAATGAGAGATGTGTTAAGCTTTATGAAAAAATTAACATATATAACGCGTATTTTACCATTACCTTGCCACTATAACTTTTAATTATAGTTAATATCCTTAATAATACTAGGAACATAGTAATTTTCTTATGGAAAAATTAATTGACTAATATTAGGCATTCTACATTCATACACTTTTGTCTAGTTCACTGTATTCTTTAATGAGCTTTGTGATAGTAAGTAAAACAAAGACTGTGACTTGGGATATTAAAAATTAAAAATCAGGAGATAAAATCTACAACTTTCAAGAAAACCAGAATCATACATGTGTTGCACAGATCAAAACGTTTTCATTCTGCTGATTGTGCCAGGCCAGTTTTTGATGTTTCGCAAGACCATGTTCCATGGAACTTTTGAGCCTTTTTCCTGTTTTCTTCCTTCTGTATAGATATACAGGGTGAAAGATGTAATAGGATGAGGTAGTTACCCTTCACTGGACAGCAAATTGTTGCATGTTCCTGGGTTGAGAAACTCAAGCAAGGGCTTAAAAACTGGTTTGCTGTGCCAAGATGTATTTGTCAACTTCAAGATATTGTCATTTGTGATCAATGGTTGTAATCAAATTGTATTCAGTGGTTTCTGTCTGCCACACATAATTTCCTACAAAGCTGTAGACAGTGCAACAGCTGTCCTCTCAGAAAACATTGCTGTTGAGGATTTTATGTCCAGGTTCTTAATTATGTTTTCTGATAGAGGAAGTTGCAAATGTCAGCAATATATAGGAGCTCTTGGAAGTGAATTGCTGTGACACACTCTGCCATGTAGGAGAAGGATTTGGGTTGAGTGGATTGATGGACAAAGGCCAGCTGTGTGAGGTTCAGTAAGGCCAAGTGCTTGGGTCAAAACAAATCCATGCAATGATACCGGCTTAGGGAAGAGTAGCCGGAAAGCTGCCCAGAGGGAAAAGGCCTGGGAATGCTGTTTGACAGCCAGCTGAATGTGAGCCAGCACATGGCCAGATGGCCAAGAAGGCCAGTGGCATCCTGGCTTGTATCAGAAATAGTGTGGACAGCATGACCAGGTCCTGTCCCCCTGTACTTGGCACTAGTGGGGCTGCACTTTGAATCCTGTGTTAGTTCTAAGCCTGTAACTACAAGAATGACATTGAGGTGCTGGAACATGTCCAGAGAAGGGCAACAACAGCCAGGAAGGGTCTGGAGCTCAAGTCTGATGCAGAACAGCTGTGGGAGCTGTAGTTACGTAGCCTGGGGGAAACTGAGGCTCAGGGGAGACCTTATTCCTCTATACAACTGTCTAAAAGGAGATTTTAGCAAGGTGTGGGTTGGTCTCTTCTCCCAGACAACGAGCAACAGAAGAAGAGGCAATGGCCTCAAGTTGCATCAAAGAAGGTTCAGATTGTACATCAGGAAGAATTTCTCCTCTCAAAGGGTGGTTAAGCATTGGAATGAGTTGTTCAGGGAAGTGGTGGAATCAGCATTTCTAGATATGTTCAAGAAACAACTGGACATGTCAGTGGTGAAATGGTTTATTTGACATGACGGTGTTCAGTCCAAGGTTGGACTTAATGTTCTTGCAGGTCTTTTCTAGCTTTCGAGATTCTGTGCTTATATATAATTTTAAAAGCATCTGATTCTCTAATTATTTACTTACATCAAAGCTGCTTTATTATTCTCTGAAAACTTCTCTGTAACATTCTGTTTCTATCTGAAGTTATTAAAAATAATTGAATTTAATTTATGTTTTATTAAGTTGATTGCATTAATGTTTTCACTGCAAATCGCTCTTTATTTTCTCTCCCATTTGTCCAGTCTTAATTTCTAGGCCAAATTTAATATGAAGGCTTTAAATCTTGTCTTTTGCTTAGGGGAAAGGTCAGGCATCAAGTTCCATCACACTCTAGAATGAAGAATAATGTGTTATGTATTCTTTGTTCACAGTTCTTCACTGCTGTAAGGGATTCTTGATGATCAGTCATATGTGAGAGCAATTTCTGTTTACATTTATTTCAAAGTAAAGGTGAACTTCTTGCTTTCCTTCCCTTCTCAAAGGCTTATTTCTTTCTTGCTGGGCTTTATTGTGTGTTTGTGGATTGCTTTTGAATTTAGTTTTATTTTTACTGTAGTTAGCTAGTTTTGGTAGAAATAATACAGTGCTGTATAATTTTTTAATTTTGTAGTGAAATTGTGATATCTTCTGAACAAGTCCCTTTTTGACTTATAGGAGCATAGTAACATAATCTAAATATGAAAAAGTAAAGTCATCTCTCTACGGGTATTAGATGGTGAGTTGGACTAGATGATCCTTGTGGGTCCCTTCCAACTCATAATTTTCTGTGATTCTGTGATTCTGTGATTCTGTGATATGAAAAATCACCTCTGTATATGAAAAGTAAACAAGTATGGAAAAAGATTCTATTACCTGGAATTTACCATTCCAGGTAGTCATGGATAAAATAATGTACCACTTTTTTTTTTATTATTTTTATCTACTGTTAAATCTAAAATTTGTGATTTTATAACTTTACTGAAATGAAAATACTAATCCTAATTCGAATAACAGAATTATAGAATAGCTTGTGTTGGGAGCAATCTTCAAAGACTGTCTGGTTGCAAGCCCCCGCCTTTTATCAGGGACACATTTCACTTGACCAGGTTGCTCTGAGCCCCATCCAACCTGGCCTTGAACATTTCTGGGGATGGAGCATCTACACCCTCTTTGTAAACCTGTTCCATAGTCTCAACACCTTTATTGTGAAAACATATAGTCCAATCTAAATCTACACTATTTCAGTTTAAAACCATTGCCCCTTGTCCTATCACAGCTGGCCCTGGTAAAAAGGCTGCCTACATCTTTCTTATAAGCCCTTTCCAGTTTAGGTACTGGAAGGGAGTCTAAGGTCCCCAAGGCATCTTCTTCTCCAGGCTGAGCAACCCTAACTCTCCCAACCTGTTTCAACAGAAGAGGTGCTCCAGCCCCCTGATCATCTTCATGACTCTTCTCTGGACTCACGCCATATATGTGCCCATGTTAAGGGCCCTGGAACAGGACACAGTGCTCCAGGTTGGGTCTCCACCAAAGTGGTGAGCTGGGAGGATCCTCTCCTTCCACCTGCTGGGCACATTTCTTTTATTCTTGTAGTTTATCTTCTCAATATGAGTCACAATGTTGTTTATGAGAAAATCAACCCTATGCAAAAGGAAACTCTTCGACAAACTGTTCAGAAACAAGGTATGTAATAATACAGTTGGCCCTTGAATATCGCGGTGCCGCTGGTCTGGTCCCCCCCTCATAAAGCCCTCTGTCCGCATTGATAGGTAGTTCATTGATATGCAAATTTGCTCCCACCCCCTTGAACCAATCCCCTCAGCCCTGGCATGATCCAGTGCTGTTTCAGCACTGCCTGGTTGCATGTTGTGTTTTTGTGGGCGCTTCCTGGCACCCATGGTCGCCCTATGCTGGGAAAAAAACATTTGCTGCTCAGCCGGGAAGCTGGTGCTGTCCCAAAGTCTCTCTGGGTGGGTAGACTTGGTCTCACCGTACTCGGGGTAGAGGTGATGTAAGATATTGGAAAGCATGTCTACCCCGACAAAGTCTTGGACACCACGTCTAACCTGAGAGTGTGTAAATCTTTAATAACTGTGAAAATAATTTTCAGGGGAAGATGGAGGCAGACTGCAGCCTCTTCACTCTGAGCAGATCAAGGCAGGTGCAGGACCGGGGTACCTGCAGTAGCCTCCTCACGCATAGCAGAGCGGGAGGGGACGGGGCCAACGCAGCAGGGATGCGGTACAGACGGAACTGCTGCAGCCGCCTCACTTAGTGCAGATGAGGGCAGGCACAACACAGGCAGAGCAATGTGACTGTGGTCCATGCAGCACGGCATGGAGGTTAATTTGAATATTCATGACTACCTAGTTTGAATATTCATGATTATCAGTTTGCGCAGGCATAGTCACAAGTGCCCCATGGAACGCACCTCCCCAATCGCAGAAAAATCAGACCACAAAGAAGTGAATCTGTAAACAAGGAACTGCAAAGTAGAGAAGGTTGACTGTATTTGACTCAGTCAGCTTCAGATCATGACTAAATCTTTGTGCCAACAAAACCACATAAATTTGAAAAAAAAAATCTTCTGTAGTGGTCAAAAATCTTCAATGTCATTCTACTAAGACAGGAAATCCACACTATTTATGTATCTCACATTTTATTGTATTTCAGTGCAGATCTATCTTTAAATCATACTGTTTAACCACAGCCTCGAGACAAAAATAGTACAGTCGTCCCTCTTCCACTTCGTGCCCCCCATATCGTGGCTTCATGTCTTAGTGACATGATTTTTCAGGGATTAAGGAGGCCCCTTTTTGCAACTGTGCATGTGCGACCTGACACACACGAATGTTCAATTAGGCAGTCATGAATACGCAAATCAACTGCACAGCTGCGGCGGCCACGGTGGCTCCACCACTTCCCCACTCCCCTGGGCACAGGCACAACGGCTCCGCTGCTTTCCCACCCCCCGGGGCATGGCCGCCATGGCTCTGCCACTTCCC
>WEKX01028675.1:0-27080 GCA_013390025.1 Pitta sordida | reverse complement strand
GGCTGCCGTGGCAACTGATACACAGCAACACAGTGCCAAAACAGCACCGGGGAGCCGCCTGAGGTTGCAGGGCAAATTTGCATATTAATGAGCTGCCATTCTACTCAGAAGGCGGGCTTTGCAGGACACAAATAAGACCACAATACTGTGGTATAGGAGACATGACTGTAATACTTTTGATTTTTTTCCAATTTCTTTTATGGTATAATTCATGTTAGAAGAGATCTTTGAAAATCTCAAGTTTGAAGCAGGGTCAGCTCTGAGATCAGGCCAGGTTGCTCAAGACTTTATTCATGTGAGTCTTTTAAAACCTCCAGGGACAGAGCTTGCACAAATTCCCTGGGAAATAGACTCAGTTGCTTTTAGACTCTTGCCTTCTACTAGGCCTCTCAAAATATTCTCTCACAGTTCAGAAGAATCTCATGCATGAATTTAAAAATATGTCTGACGTAGACCCAAAATCTAAAAAAAATCTGAAAAGGAAAAAAACCCACAAAATTAGCTAGTTGATAAATAAATAAAATTAAAATATGTAAATTAACTTTTCACTTTTAAAAACTTTATAATAAAACAAAAAGAATGAATTTAATATTCAATTATTTCCAATTTATGCATAATTTATTTCTGTATGTTGGGGTTTTTTTATCTAAAGCTCATTTCTTTCTTTTCTTAAGGCAATTTATTGCTTCTGTTGAAGGCTATTGGAGATTAAGTTCCACATGTAAATAAAAACCTGATGGACCCATCAATTGTTTATTTTGTTTACATATAGGTGTTTAAATTCACCGCAATACCTTCAAAATTTGTTACATCAAATGTGAGATTAAATAAATTACAGCTCTGATTTTTCTAGTATGTTAGAGTAAGACCTTTGAAACAAACTCTGTGATTGAGAAAGATTCTACAAAGTGTAGCTAACTCTGTTACTAAAACTTCTGTCAAAAAACTGTTCAACGATACGTCTAGAATACTAGAATACCTCATTAAAACAATGAATGACACTAACTGAGCAGCAATCTCAGGTTTTCATTAGCTAGCTTATATGACATTCTGAAAGAGGGCAATAATAAACATCGTTATACTTTGTTCTTTGAATAAAACCCAAACCTGATCAAAATAACCACAAAATAAAAACAATTTTTATGGTTTCAACTCAATTTTTGTATGGTTTCAACTCCTATTACTCTTTTTAATTAATGTATAGGCGCAAAAATCCTAAATCACAAAATTTCAATCATTCAGAAGGACCCATCCTTATCATCACGGAATCTAGTGCAGTGGTGAGTGTCCCCATCTCTCATGCGGGAGACTGGGGGTTCGATTCTCGCCAGGGAAGCAGTAGTGTCATTTAAGAGTTGGACTCGATGATCCTTGTGGGTCCCTTCCAACTTAGAATATTCTGTGAATTCTCTGAAAAAATGATGTTGTCAACAAAGTACCCAATTATTATAAAAGCCTAGAGCTGTGTTAGCAGCATTGCTTACTATTTTTTCAGTAAAGCCTCCATTCATAGTTTTTTTTAACAGAATAACAGTACTGATTTTTATTTTGACAAATTCATTAGAGCTCTTAATTNCTAAAAAAAATCTGAAAAGGAAAAAAACCCACAAAATTAGCTAGTTGATAAATAAATAAAATTAAAATATGTAAATTAACTTTTCACTTTTAAAAACTTTATAATAAAACAAAAAGAATGAATTTAATATTCAATTATTTCCAATTTATGCATAATTTATTTCTGTATGTTGGGGTTTTTTTATCTAAAGCTCATTTCTTTCTTTTCTTAAGGCAATTTATTGCTTCTGTTGAAGGCTATTGGAGATTAAGTTCCACATGTAAATAAAAACCTGATGGACCCATCAATTGTTTATTTTGTTTACATATAGGTGTTTAAATTCACCGCAATACCTTCAAAATTTGTTACATCAAATGTGAGATTAAATAAATTACAGCTCTGATTTTTCTAGTATGTTAGAGTAAGACCTTTGAAACAAACTCTGTGATTGAGAAAGATTCTACAAAGTGTAGCTAACTCTGTTACTAAAACTTCTGTCAAAAAACTGTTCAACGATACGTCTAGAATACTAGAATACCTCATTAAAACAATGAATGACACTAACTGAGCAGCAATCTCAGGTTTTCATTAGCTAGCTTATATGACATTCTGAAAGAGGGCAATAATAAACATCGTTATACTTTGTTCTTTGAATAAAACCCAAACCTGATCAAAATAACCACAAAATAAAAACAATTTTTATGGTTTCAACTCAATTTTTGTATGGTTTCAACTCCTATTACTCTTTTTAATTAATGTATAGGCGCAAAAATCCTAAATCACAAAATTTCAATCATTCAGAAGGACCCATCCTTATCATCACGGAATCTAGTACAGTGGTGAGTGTCCCCATCTCTCATGCGGGAGACTGGGGGTTCGATTCTCGCCAGGGAAGCAGTAGTGTCATTTAAGAGTTGGACTCGATGATCCTTGTGGGTCCCTTCCAACTTAGAATATTCTGTGAATTCTCTGAAAAAATGATGTTGTCAATAAAGTACCCAATTATTATAAAAGCCTAGAGCTGTGTTAGCAGCATTGCTTACTATTTTTTCAGTAAAGCCTCCATTCATAGTTTTTTTTTAACAGAATAACAGTACTGATTTTTATTTTGACAAATTCATTAGAGCTCTTAATTAAATAGGTGGGAAAAAAATGCAAATTTTAGAAACTTGTTTTAATACTGATGTACCAGTAATGTCTATAACTCAGGGATGTACTGAAAAATAAAATAAATCACTAGAGAATTAAGTAAAATTAAGTAGAGATAATAATTAAGGTAGACTTAAAGTCATGAAACTATTAAATTTTTGTTCAGTTTATAATTAAAAAGTAACTGTGATCAAGTTTACAATTCCTGAAGAGAACATTATTACCATAAGGAAGAATTTTTGTTTCCCATTCTACCTACATGCCTAGGCTCCTGCATTCAGAAATATGATTTAAAATATAGAATTATGCAGTTAATGGAAATTAAGGGATGGGGGAGGGCAGAGAAGTTCCAGCACAGTTTGGGATCAGATGGACAGAGCGTGGTGCCCATGGCTCTGGGGTTGGGGGAGCGATCCCTGTGTGGGAGCCGCTTGGGAGTTGGACTAGATGATCCTTGTGGGTCCCTTCCAACACGGAATAACCTGTTATCCTGTTTCAGATGGGAGGAATGGATGGCTTTTTTTCATAATAAGCACTAAAACATTTACAGATGAATCTTCTTGACAATAACTGAATTGCCAACATCATTTTAGTCTATAGTTTTAGGTTTTTTCTATTGGGTAAAAAGGGCACTATTTTGTCTTCTGAATTGGATAATACAGCATCTGATACTTCCCTGAAGACTCTACTGTGTGTCAATAGGATATCATGCTCAAGGATGGACTGTTCAGTCAGTGGTCAGATTATGTGGGGCTTTCTTTGTTTGTTTGTTTTGCTTTCCTTCTGAGGTTGGCATCCAAAGGGATTAGCGTGTCAGCTCAGAAGCTAATCAAGGTAATTATATTGATTCCTATATAGCTAAACTCAGAGCCTTAGAGATGAGCTGAAATGCTTCTACTGGAAAAAAAAAAGAGCCCTGGCCAGAGATAGGAGAGGACACAATTTAAAACCACAACAAAGCAAAACAAAAGCAAAAACAAATTCTGAAATAATTTTGGTTTGTGTTATGTTCTATTTTATTCAGTTCCCAGCCCAGTTATAGAGCTGTGCGTGAAAAGACACTTTAAAATTAAATATTATTATGATTCGAAAGCAGTGTTGTTCACATTTAACACTGAGTCTTCAAACTAATTTTCACAAATGTTTAGTTTCTGACTTTCTCTCAGTTTTGGCTGCCTGCAGCTAACATGGGAGGTTATGCAGAGGTGAAGCAATGTGAGATGAAGGGAGAACTGATATTTTAAAGCAAAATCTGGATGAGCAACTTTAAACTTGTCTTGTGCTGAATTGTAAGCTCCACACAGAGCATCAGTGGTATGAGTCTACTTCACCTATGTGAAGGATCTATGTAATGAACTACCTGCAACTTTAGAGAGAGAGAGAGAGATGAAGGTGCAGCATCAGTCTGAAGAGAACTCCAAACACAATAATTTGGAATCTTCCCATCAGTTGCATATACCAGCTAAACTGTCCTTATTTAAAACCAGCTCTCTTAATTTGTTTCAAATGTTGGAAGATCGGGGAAACATCATTTACCCTGAACAAATAAAAGATGTAATTTACATATTGACTTTAATATAGTTAAACATGGCAAATATATTCCTACAAGAAATATCCTTTCTGGATACACTTCGTTGTTTCTATCCAGCGATCCAATTCTGTGGCAAGTCTTTCTTCACTTTTGAGTTGTTATTGAGCTTTTCAACTTGACAATCTCTGTAAATAGAAAGTACTTCCTGTAGTTGCATTTCAAGATCACTGCTCTTGACGATCAATTTCTCAAAAATCTTTAGAATATGTTCAGAACAGATGTAAGTCTTTTCAGCTCCAAGGAATTCAGTAGGTTTCTGGTGAATTGTATGTCACTTTTTTCTTTTATATCAAAAGAAGAAACAAAATAGCAAATCATTCAGTTATAGCCCTTAGGAATCAAAGAATTACAGAACAGTTCACGTTGGAAGGGACCACAGTGTGTCACAGAATCACAGAATCACAAAATCAGTAAGGTTGGAAAAGACCACAGAGATCATCAAGTCCAACCTATCACCTATTACCTAACCTAGCCAAACCTGTTACTTAGTCGGGATCATCCTAGAGGACATGGCACAGGATTGTGTCAATAGTGCTTGAATATCTCCAGTGAGAGAGATTCCACAACCTCTCTGGGCAACCTGTCCCAGGGCACAGTCACTCTCACAGCAAAGAAGTTCTTCCTGTTCTTCAGTTTCTGCCCATTGCTTTTTGTCCTATTGCTTGGCACCACCAAAAAGAGCCTGATACATCTTCTTGACACCCTCCCCTCAGATAAGTTCCATTTATGGGTCCCCCTATATGTTTTAAAATAACCTGAACTTTTATATAGTTTATATATTTTCTCCCAATAATTGATTCTAGCTTTGTATAGCTTTATTAAGCATAGAAAGTGCAAGAGTTGAACTGCGTTTTTTCATGAGATGCCCTAGAGGCATCAAAATTGGGAAATGCATCTGAGTCACAGCTTCCTTGTCATTCGTGCTCTGGGCAAGGAAAGTAGTTATTTAGCTGGTGGTCTAATTTTCTAGCACAAAGCTTACTGTTTCTCTCCTGCCTTCTCTTCCTACCTGTGTAACTTCAATTCTCTGTCCAGGAAATGCTCACTGATCCAGACTGAACAAGGAATGATGTGAGATGTTGTATTGGATTAGTCTTGATAAAGTGCCTGATTCAGTAGCAGTTGAGATCTTCAATTTATACCTTGAAATTCACGGATTATGGGTTTCTGGGTGGTACTGCAAATCACCCAATTAGCGAATACTATTTGTGGGGAAAAAAAATACGAATATGCGAACTTGGGGTAACCATGAATAATCGAATCCGCTAATCTAGGAGTGCAAATACTTGAGGTATGACGGTATATATCAAAAAAGGACAAACAGTAAAGTACTGATGTTAAATTAGTTTTGCCTGTAATTCAACTTTACATGTGCACTTTTTACATGTTTACTTAATGTTTTAAAGAAAATTTCTAATTTGATATGGTAGCTAGCTTTCCTTCAGTGTCTGCAAATCAGCACATCCAAATTTAAATCAGTGAAGTTATGGACTGCTTTTAAAACAATGTCAAAAGTCAGTATTCGACTTCCGAAATTCTCTCTTTGTCCACCAAAGAGGATTTTTCTGTTTGTTTGTTTTTTTCTCTATCGATGGGTTTATACGTTTTAATATATCATTTTGTGTTGCGCTGCACATCCCTGATATGCTGACTGAGAACTTTTTGTAAAGTAATAAAAACATTTCTTGAAGTGGTATGGTTTGAGGGGAGATTCTATTACATTTATTTCTTCTGTCCTATCTGTGCATTCTAGTCTGAAATAGGTTAGTAGATCAGAAATAACACCATGGATTTTCCTGATTATTTGGTGATGGAGAGGACTGGCAGGGTGACAGTTTGACAATTTGATATTTCTAAAAAATTATTGTACTAAATTAATAGCCATATCATTTTCAATCCCATAAAATTTGGCTCCACTTTTAAATTTATGTTATGATCACAGGGAGGAGTTATTTTCTTTTGATGTCTGACTTTTATAAATGTACCATAATTCAAAGCCATGACCATGCAGTATTATATTACTGAGTAATGAAGTTAAGACCTTTCAGCTGATTTCATGTTCTGAGAAACACATGTCACATAGAATTTTGGAGTCTAGTGCTTCTGAATTAAAATATCTCAGATAGAATATCTCCCAACTATTTTTGATCCTTTTCTGGCATGGGAGCCCATATGGTAGAGATGTTGTCAGTTACGAGCTAACGAATTGACTTATAGTAGTTTTTAAAAATAGAGGTAGCAGTCAATTTAGACTTTGTATTCAATAGAGCAGTAAAGGAAATTTTTGGAACATGGATTTGGGCAGAAACTTCCCGTTTCATGAAAAATTGCTGTATCACAGTCCACATAAAGCAGATATGAAAATGAAATGCTAAAAGCTCCCCTAAACTCAGAAGATATTTTTACACTATTGAGTTAATTAATGCGTGGAGGAAAAAAAATCTAATTCAACGTTGTTTTTAACATAATTCAGAATTCTCCTACTTCTCTATGTCTTATTTCCGGGACCCAGGAATGTGGACTAGTTTTGTTCTAGACATAAATTTTATCAGTTCCAATTTTACATTTCAAGCAGGTAATGTTGAAGCAGATTTTCTTTTACAATGCTGTATGAAAGTAAACTAACAGTTAAATAAGGAAGGCTTTCTATGTAAGTACAACTTTTTTTTATTTTGAAAGTAGAGTTAATTATTCCTTGTCATAAAGGCAATGATTCTATTTTTAGGTCTGGGTTTGATGAACTACTTTATAATGCTTGTCACTATCATATATATGAAAAAGGCACCTTTCAAAATTTATTTTGATCCAGAATGTTCAAAATTGCAGAGAGAGAGAAGTGACTGAGGTCGAAGCAATGATGGTTTTGTGAAAGTTCTTCATTCAAGAACATAGTTCTTCATAGTTCTTCATCAAGAACATAAGCTAGTTTACATAGAATCACAGAATCACAGAAAATTATGAGTTGGAAGGGACCCACAAGGATCATCTAGTCCAACTCACCGTCTAATACCCGTACAGCGACCAAGAGCACATCCCAGAGTATAATAACAACCTAGATGCCTCACAGTCTAGCAGGCCACTCTGAGCCGGAGGGGGCCCAGGGTCATCCAGCCCTCACCCCCCAGCTAGACCAGCTAGACCATGTCACTAAGCTCCTCGTCCAGTCTTCTCTTAAACACTTCCAGGGACGGCGACTCCACCACCTCCCTGGGCAGCCCATTCCAATATGCAATTACTCTCTCCGTGAAAAACCGCTTCCTAACATTGAGATTAAACCTCCCCTGGCGTACTGACATTCAGTTTCTCAAAATCCAAAAGAGGCCATGCAGGAGGAGCCTTGGTCATAAGGCAACATGGCAGATCATCTCTATGGGTCTTTAGCCTTAGAGACTTCCCAACATCCCCTAACAAATCTAAGCTTCACTGGTGCCAGTATCATACACTTACATGAATGGTTTGACGAACTTGCCTCTCTTCCTTTCCTCCAATGTCTAGTTTGTTGATAACACCCTCTGGTTGCCCGTGAAGAAGGCACATTTCTTCCATGGTGTATGTGCAGAGCAGAAGCCAGTGCTATTTATTTGGACTCATTTTTCATCTCTTCAGCAATGTGAACCCTACTAGCACTTTCTAATGCATTTAACAACTTTTTCGTTGCACCTAAGAACCTGGAGTGGTCTAATTATTCACTGAAATTCTTCGCTGAAAAGGTGATCCACCATTGGAATGGGCTACCCAGGAAAGTGGGGAAGTCACCATCCCTGGAGGTGTTTAAGAGTAGTCTGGGTGAGGCAGTTAGTGACATGGTTTAGATGATGGCTTGCTGTTGGATTAATGTTGGACTTAGTGACCTCCAAGGTCTCTTCCAATTTTTCCAATACTGTAATGTGGGTAATGTATTGCTGAATAATATGTTGTAATACTTCTTCTCAATGTTCCAAGGAAAAAATGACCTTATTCTTTTCCTCTGACCTCCTGACTTCATTGCATATAGCTTCATGTTCCATTTCCCCAGACAGGAACTGACTATTAAATATATTTGTCTCCTTTTGTCTAGCTGCAGCTCTATGAGTTTGCTTACTATATTACGTTATTTCAGAATATTTTCTTGGACATTACTTATATAATAACTATATCCATTCCTACTTGCTTAAATGAAGTATGTACAGTGAAAAGAAGATCAAAATCACTGAAAATATCTTATTTTTACCTGTCAGTTTTTCAGATGCTCAGAAGTTGAATTTAAATTTCTAAAATTCAAATTCTTACCTTCAAATTCTACCTTCTTTAAAAGTTGATTTATCAAGCCATTTTTAAAATTTATTTGATTGCTAAATTCATCTGTTTTTAAAGTAAGCGTACCTACAAAACTGCCTTTAAAAGCAGCATATTTTAAAAACACCAGCTTTTAAATTCCACATCTGAAAAAGAAAGTAAAAAGTATACAGTCATACTTCAGTACATTGCCCTGTCATACTCGCGGCCTCATTGACTTGTGGAAATTTTCTCTGCAATCCTTACTCAGTTGTTCATGGTGCTGCACTGCCACAGGGGATGGGCCATTCTTTTTTTGAGTGGAGGACGTCACCCATTCTAATTTCCACTAACTTATGGTGAATCTTATTTAATTCTCTAAAATTCTCTTTAGCCAATTTAGCTTCATGACAAGAGCAATGTTCCTCCAAATCATTCCTGTGGGGATGATTTTTTACAGTTAATTAGGCATTCATTAGCTATTAGCTGGTAGAAAGCAGGAAGTTTCTTGCTTTAACTGTTAATCAATAGATTAACCCTATTCTTCCTAGTTAAGTTTTTAGACACTGAAAAACTCAGGGGAACATCCTTTAAATGTTCTTGAAAAAAGCCCAAAATGTTGAAGCGGACATGGTAAACTTTTTTCCCAACGATGTCAAAATAAGTGTACAAAAAATAAGAGAATTATTATTTCTTTAGATTTTTTCCCCCCTTTAATACGTTGACATGGAAATTATGTTTTACTTCATGTGATGTCTGATTCTTCATACTGTGGTACGTGATTCTATATTCTCGTATCAGTATTAGCATTCTCTTTCACTTAAGTGCATTCTCTGAAAGTAATAGAACACTGTTTTTGAGTTACACGGATTACTTATATTTCTAAGTCTATTCAAGTACGTTTCAACAATCCTACTTTTATTTTGGGCAGTTTTTGATTTGCTGTGTTTTCATTCAACACATAGAGGTTTTTCATGTTTATGATGTTATAATGGAAGCCAGATATAGTCTTCTGATTTCTCCTTTCCTTGGTGCTTCAGAGAGTTGAAAAGAAAAATAATTGAAGCTTGTTTTAAAAGACCAGTCTAGTACAGACTGATTCTCCTCATTTGCACTAATTTAACAGGATCTTCCTTACTCTACTAGAGTCATTATCTCCTGATTACTTTTGAGTCAGACCCTCAGACAAAGGTCTGACATGGGAACACTGATAGGAAACTAAGTTGTTATATTATGTATTTTAATAAGTGCTAAAGACAAGTCAATGGAAATTACTGTGATACCAGTGAATTGGTTAAAAAACCAGAATCTTTATAGAGTTTTTTAATGAATTGAAATGGCTTGCAATCAAATGATGTTTGAGCAACTGTAATTTAGGCATTCCATAGGGCATTTCAAGGCTTTGTCTGAGATTCAGAGGAGCAAATGATACCAGAAATAGAATAGTGAAACGGAATATGCATGTTTCTCATTTAATTGTACATTTTACACCAAAGTCATTAAACTGCTTTTTTCAAAAGGGTTTTTGATATGAGCTTCTCTGTGTTCAGGAACATTTACAAAATCTGTATTCCAGTGTCATTCCTGTCAACATATTAATGATAAAACTAATCTGTGTGTCTGTTATACATTTTTAGGAGCAGTTGGCTCTTGGTAAATCAAACACTGAACATCTTTGTGCTCTTATACATTATCATTTTAATAAGAAATTTGAAAGCAACATAGTAGTTAGGAAAAAAAAGTAAGTCTCTAAAGGATGCTTTAATATAAATGCTTTCTTATGATGCAGGCGAGTAATTCTTTGATAGTGTGACGTTAGTTGTTTCCAACAGATTTAAGTAATGTAAGCTCTGTGTATAACTTTAAAAACAAAACTATTCTCAGTTGTTCATCTTTTGGTGAAATAAGAGATGCTACAGTATGTATACTTTTTGGGTTTTTTTTTTACAATAGAACTATTTCTTTTTAAAAGTCTTTCAAAGTTACTAGAAATTGTAAAATGAAACACTGCAGCACCCCTACACGTTATTCATTTAAGACAAAAACTAATTACAATTTAGAAGAAGAATAAATCACACATTTTTCTTCAATCTTTTCTTAATTTAATTTATTTTTTCTAAGGTTGCTAAGATTATTTATTTTATTTCAAAGTTCATTTTATATAAATGTGATCAGCCACACAACCAGGACTATTTCAGCCATCCACTAATATGTGCTTCAGATTTAATATTTTTCTGTGATAATTAATTCTGATTTTGCTTTTGACAATTGAATCTTCATAATTGTATTGCAATAAATCCAGACTGCTCTATAGCTGATAACAGTCTCAGAGGTCTCATTAACTGAGGACTGGAATGACAGGTGTTTGTCACCTGAGTGAAGGACAAGTATTTGCAGAATTTTAAAGAATCTGAGGACAAATCCAGACTCTTATCTGTGAATTTTTTTGTGTTTTTACAGACCATTACAGCTGAGCTTATCACTCTTTTATTTGTATAAATGACAGATTGTTTTCAAGCAATGTTTCCTCTCAAGAGTTAAACAGAAGAAAAAAAGAAAGGGTTTAGGAGAATAGGATAGTAAAACAATTCCTGGTTTATTTCAGCATAATTGTTTTCACTGGAAATTTCTGAAAAGAAATAAAATGATGCTGTACCTGTGAAAAGGACATATTATTTTTTTATTTTTTTCATTTTAAGAATTAGAATTTCTTTTCCTTGCCTACAAATAAGAAACAATAGTAGTAGGACAATTCAGGACTTGACTAAGTGTAAATGGGAGGCATGGTCTTGATTTTGTCAATAATTAACATTCAAATTTCAAAGCAGAGTTCATCTCTTTGTCTTGGTGAAAATGAAAGCATTTGAGACGTGGAGTGAAACTGAAAATTACAGTAAATGCAATTTAATGTGAGCCTTGTACCTGACCTGAATGTGCCATTTGTTCTGTATAAAACAAGCAGGATTTATAATTTCAGGTTTATATTTTTAACGAGAAAGATAACTTGTTACTGAGTACTTGGTCAAGATATAATTTTATGTATTGCCAATAAGATTTCTTCTCAAAAATGTATCTGCATTTTTTGTTGGAATTGTAGTGATAAACTACATTTTTTATTTTTATTTCTTGTTCGAGGTCCACTCATTTTGTGCTGAATGTCACTAACAGCCTCTCCCAATCTCTTTGAAAACATCTTTGAAACTTTTCTCAGTTTGATTTGAGTTTTGCATTTTCCAATTCTCCATAAGACACAGAGAACAGAAGAAACTCGATAATGATACCTCTAATGCAGCCAGAATATGAGTTACAAAAATTGAGGATGTACTGTAACCTTGAATCATCTATCTTCTAATGGGCCTTATAGAATTTATGAAGGGCGATTTTCCCAAAGAGCAGGAACCCAGAGTGAATGATCAGAATAATTTACTAATACTCAGGAAGACCTTAATTTCTTTTTTAGATGGCAGTGAACGTCAGGAAACTGGCCAGAAATTTAGGTTCCTAACTACTCTGGAATATTTGCTGTTGATTATTTTTTTTGTTCTGAGTATTAGCGATGGCACTAGAGAACAACATGGAAAAAATATTCTGGCTATTTATATTCTGCCTATTTCCCTGACCCCAAAACTGTGCAGAAGGGTAGACTAAGACTGAAATCTGGAGGTGTATAAATCACTAATTTTTCACCATTTTGTTTTGTCAAGTAACTGACTTGAGAGGAAAAAGAAACTGTGTGTCATTGATCACTTTTTTAAAAATCAGACTGTTGCATTTAGATTGCTCATCTAAAAACTGATGAGATAACTTGTTGATTTAACTTGTCTCCTCACACAAGAATTTCCCTTTTGTCTGGTTTAAATGGAAATAGTTCACCCTAGGACTGTTACATGGTCTACATTTTTCTCAGCTTCTTTGTCAGTCACATGTCTTTGTCAGCCTGGGATAACAGGAGAAAGAACATGTTTCTGTAATTTCTGCTGTAGTATCAGGGGTCTGTTCTCTTTATACAATACTAATTATTCCTGATTTTTTAAAGATTCAGTGGCCATTCAGTATCTCAAAGAAGAACAATAGAAAGTAACAATCTTTGCTTACATGTTTTTAGTAGGAGAACTCAAATCCCTGTGGCATAATTGGAGACAGTACTTTGTTATTGATAGTACTGTATTGCATGGTATTTTTTATTCTTGTCAATATTGCTCTTTCAGATATTGTAACTGTGATCTTTTTAATCTCATTATTTTTCTGAGGAAACACAAATCAGCAGTCAGAATTGTATTTTTCATTTTTTACACCTTGGTTATAAAGTTGTGGGAATAGGGCATGAACTTTTACTGCTGACTCTGCATGAGCACAGAACAAAACATTTTGGTTTTGTATAACATTTTGTTTCTTAACTTTAAAAGGAGTGAGAGGAAACTGCTGAATAAAGGCTTGGACGTAAATAAACCACTGCTCCCCTAAACTGCACAACAGAAAATTGACTGTGGTACTTCTCAGTAGTGAAAAGGAGAAAATAAGGAACATAAAGCTCTTCCTATGTCTTTCTAAATATTATGTTGCCAAATACAAGAATCTAAAATAATTATGTCCCTTCTTAGTTTTCAAAATAGATTTATGTACTTCACCCTTACCTTGTTAGACACGATGACTGAAAATTAATGGACACTACCAGTGTGTCTTGTAATGTATACTAGGATTTTTTACTCTTTGTTCTGATTCCCAATTGCTGTCCAAGCTGTTATCATTAAAACTGTGATAATCTTTGTTTATTATAAAATTTGTAGCAGCTTTCCCTATAAAATTTGGAAATAGAAACAGAATGAATATTTAGTACCTCAAATAATTCCCCCTCTACAATTCCTTTACCTTGATCAAGGGCGCAGCGTGGTTGCAAGCTTGGGTCTCCTGGTTATTTCAAAACTGTGCGCCTACTCTTTCCAAGAGGCTGGTAAGATAAAACTGTGGGGAATTAAGTGGAGGATAACTTTTGATTTTTTAACATGCTGTATGACTTTTCATCAGCTCACAGTAAAGCACAGCAATTATAGCAAAGACTGATATTTCACAGAGTATACTGAAACTCCTAAGAAACTTCTAGAGCTGCTGCGATAAAAATATTTATACTCTGTGTAAACAACTTGTGGCACTATTTTTTGTCTTGTGTTTTATGAAGAGGATAAAGAGTTTCTTTTAATTAGTACTCCAGGCCACTCACAAATCATGTGGAAGATTTTCAGATGAGTAATATAATATTCTTTTTCTCATATTCAAGATAATAGATTGTTTTAAATTACAGTATTTACTATATGGATGTTATCCAAAGTATTGTATAAATTACTTGGTATACACATTTCTGATAGTGGAAATATTTCAGGTTGTTCTAGTAATGTTCAATGAACATCAAAATAGAAAGTTGGTGTCTGATCATGTTTTAAAATATTTTATACTTTTATGCTTAATGAATAGTATGAGTAACCTAAAATGTTAGGTAACTTGAAGGTAGGGAGAATTAAAAAAAATATTGCCAAAACTGAAATTCAGATCCTCTTTAGCAGCATCTCAAATGATATGTAGCCAGGTTGGTGTTGCTAGATGATACTCATAACCTCTCCTGAAGTTTAGAGGCTCTATTTCAGGAGTATTGCACTGCACGCCCTTACTAATGTAAAAGCTCTTTGTTCTGCCAGGAAGTAGACAATGCATTTAAGCTCGGTTGGAAAATTATTAGCTCAGCAAGATATGCTCTAAGAAGGTCAAGTATTGTCTAAGATTTTACCTCTCATTCTATGAATACATTTTTGTATGGTCTGAGAATCATTTCTATTTAAGGCCTGAGACTCGGAGCTACTCTATCTATAAATAAACTAAGTTGCAGCCAATACTTATTGAAATCCAGATTTTTAAATACATTCACTTCCAGAGATAAACAAATTTGTCCAGAAATACTTAGGACTGAATCACAGTAGCTTTGCATAAAAATTTATTCTAATCCAAATTGAATCTTAAACGTGATAACATAATGCAATTTTTAACACTTACTATTGACTCTTTCTTTGCAAGCATCAGTGTCAGAATCTGTTGCTTCCTGAGACTGGTTGTTCAGAGTTTGGCAGTCTGTAAGTAGCTTAGGTTGGGTGACATCTAAGCAGTAGTAAATTAGTCTTTTCTGTCCTTTCAGACCTTGCCATTGCAATAAAAAATGCACTACACACATGCAATTAATGAACAAATACTGTTTACTTAGATTTTAAGAGCTCTGTTTCAGAATTTAATGTGTAATAAGGATGGGCTCAATATAGTGTGTGGAGCACTTGCATGAGCTAATTAGTTTTTTCAATCATTTGTTAAAATCAAAATATATGGAGATATCTTCATCTTTTTTTGTAATTTCCCTGAAATCTGGAAAAAAAAAATCCCATGGCTTTACATTTACTGGCAAGGTCTTTGAAAACATTTTATATTATGCTGTAGCTATACATGCAGTTAATTAAATTTACCTGTCAGCAGTATTGAAAAGACCTACTTGTCAATAAGTGCAGCCAGGATAAACTTAGAGAAGTGATTACAATGCAGACTATCATGTCTTATGACGAATACTAAATAAAGCTAACATTCTAGCATATCTCCTCTCTCTTTTTTTTTTCTAGTTTAATTAAAAGTAACTCACTTAAGCAATGTTTGTCAGATACAGCAATTAAATTTCCTTAAGTAGAGCAGAGGCAATGGATTCAGACGAACTTCTTTTTTGAAAACAGAGTCCTGAACTGATGCTTTGCCTTTCAATAATAAATCTCTAAGTGGATGTCCCAGTTTAGAGACAGTTATATACTTTAAGGCCACTGGACTATGAGGTACAGAAAGAAAGAAACACCCACTTTATTGATATGTACAAGTTTATGTATATATTTACTATATATCTGAACAAGAAAAAGTACAGAACATAAAAAAAATATTCAATCCTCCCCCCAAAACAAGCAAACACCCCATTGAACTTTCCCCTGTTAGAGCTGATTAATAAGTCTCTGAATGATCTCGGTGATCACAGGAAGGTGACAGCTGCACCCCCTAATTGTGGGCAGAAATTCAAAACACCTTCATGAGCAGATAGGGGGAAAAAAGAAGAAAACAATCCTGAGAACTCTTTGGATGGAGTAGAGGGGAGGAGGAACTTCTGACTATGAAATCATCCTCCAATGGAGCTGGGCTTGATCCAGGTGGACAGTGGCTGAGCTGCTGCAGGGGCACGAGAGAGCTAAGCCGAACTGCCTTCCCATTCAAAGGCGAGCGGAAAAGTCCCACACTTTTCCAGGCCCAGAAAAATATCATTGGTTGCCCCTGTGTGCTCCCAGTTCAGGGTGCTGCCCGTTGCCTCCTCCTCCCACAGGGCGCAGGGACCACCGGCCACTGCCTGCCCCATCTCCTCCTCGCCCCTGCCTGGCCCACTCCCACCAGCTCTGCCGCCTGCCACAGCTGCTCTGCCTGGGTGGGAGCGTGCCTTCTTCCTCTGCTGGTTTGGCAGGAGGCATTTGGAGAATAAAATGGCAGCACCATGTTGGCTCTGCCCACTCCTGGCTGCGATGGAAGTAGTGGCGGAAGCACGTTCCCACGTTCCTTCAGGCACTGAAGCCTGAAGGTTGTGGCTTTCCTGCCTTCACTGTGGTGGCCCTTGCCAAAGAAAGCCATCCATGTAGGACCCGGGAAACTGTGAAGGGAAAAAGCAAACAAACAAACAAAAAAACACCACCAGCTTTAAAACCAGAACTCATATGTCAACAGTGGAACTATTTAAAAATAACCTTCTCTAGATAACGGTGTGAAATCCAAGTGACTACTATGAGACTGGACAAAATTTTATATGTAGTTAGAAGATCTGTTTTAATAAAAGCTGTTAAATTAAAGCCTGAAGGGGAATATTGCATTATCTGATCTTCTGTGGTACAAACTGTAAAATTCCATGTAGTCACATCTGCACTCAGTTCCATACTTGTGTGATGAAATTGTAAATCTAAAAAACCTCCCCTACATTTAGTTTTCTACTAACATATTGTAACCAATATGCTGTTCAACCTGCTACATCCCCAACTCCAAACTAACTCCTTACATTGTGAAATCAAGTAAAGCTATACACTTGTCAACTTCTCAAAACCAAATTCTTTGGCAGTATCAGTTAATTTTTTCAAACATAAGAGAGTCAAAATGTATTCTAAAACATATGTAGGGTTGCCATTTACTCTAATAATTTTAACTTGCAAAACCAAGACACTGCTTTAGTGGTGAAAATTGTAGTTAGTTAATGTTGTAAAACTCTGCCTTTCTTAGGGTTTTCTCTTTGTGCGAGTATAACTTTAGGCAATGGTATTTACTCTGAAATAATTATATCAATAGAGTTTAACAATTTGACCTAGCTAAGGAGTTGAAATTCATTTTCTTAAATCTCTCAAATTTACTGGTGGTTCACAAATCTTTACCACAGACTATCCCAAATAGAAATGCTTAATTTTCTTTCTTTGCAATTACTCAAGGCACCTCTGGAGGCATTGTAATACCCTTGCTTTCAATGTACTGTCAGAGTATGACTATGTGTCAGGGTGTGACTTCTTGAGCAAAATCACATACATAAGATTACAATCAAAGTAAAAAGAGTTACAGATAGCAAGTTACTTGCAGCATTTCCAAAAGATACTGACCTTTCTGCAGCAGTCACCAGTGCATCAGTTCTCATGCTCTTAAGCAAGACTAAATGACTTATTTCTTTTTATCTTTCACTAGAATTAAACATTGTTGTTTTGGTATGCTTCATGTTTAGTTCCAGATTGTTCTTTTCTTCCAGACTCACGTTTTGAAGAAACTGCTAAGAATAGATTGAGTGTCCTGTAGCTGAGCGTTTTCTACTATGCAATAATACTTCTGGCAGTGCTTGGGTACTGTGGGATGTCCTCCACGCTCCACTCCTGAGGCTCTCAAAACTTTTATAATCCTTCATGTGGTGATATTTTGGTTTGAGTTAACTTAGATAATGTAACTGAACTTGTTTAATTTATGTACTTTTTTCATGAAACATGCATTACTTTACTCACAAAGGTTATAATGAATAATTTTTATTATAGCTTCTTGAAGTAATAAGCTGTCAGTGTAGCTGAGGTGACAATGAGAGGACAGAGTAAATAAACAGAACTTTTTTGTGAAAGAATACAGACTGAATTTTGTTCAGAACCAACTTTTACAAAGAATTGTTTGGATTAAGAACTGATAAATATTCTGTCCTTAGTATGTGCTGTAATAGTGGTTGTGGTTAGATAATGATTGCTCTTTTTTGGCAAAACAAAATATCCCAGATTATGATTTTTTTAATGCAATCCAGAAAGCATAAGATATGCTACCTAATTATGTTTGCTTGAGTACTTTAGACAAAAAAACCGCAAAATTACATGACCTATAATTAACAGAAGTGGTCTTACTCAAAAGTTGTACAACATGAAGCTTTTTTTCTCAAGAAATCCTATTGAAGATACTTTAGTTGTTGTTATTCATGCTACCGTTATACCCCTGCATTTGTGAGAAACGGGTCATGTCAAAGGTCTCGCGAAACGTCAAACTCGCAAATATGTGCTGGTCATTAATATGCATGCAGGCCACACCCTTCGCTCCACCCCCAGCCAATCAGGAGCGCTGGGGAGCCTCTTTGAGTCCTCCCCATGGGCTCTCACAGCACAGAGGAGGAAAGGGAAGTGTTTCTGTGCCCTGTCTGCCTGGGGAGACCCCCCTGACAATCCCTAGATTTCTCTTCGTCCGTGCTGCTGCTTCTGCAGCTGCTGACCGTGGTTTTGGCTCGCAGCCCAAACCCCGTGCTGCTGCTTCCCCCTCTGCCCCCGTCCCAGCCACGCCGCGCGCCGGCCCTGCACCACACACTGGCCCCGCACCCCACGGGGTTGGGGTTCAGCTGCGGCAGCAGAGTGAGCATGTCCTGCTGGCCGCTGCAGCCAGCCCCACTTTCCTGGAGCACTTTCCTTCCCCGCCTGTAGCCATGGAAATAGTAGCACACGCCCGGAGGGGTGTCAGTCCCTGGCTGCGCTTAGAGTAACAGGGGACAGTGTGACTTGTGGTCCTCCCCGTGGGGCCTGGCCGGTGCCGCCCCACAGGGAGCTCTGGCACCGCCCCTTGGCAGAGCAGAGGCACTGCACATACGTCGGCCTAGGAAACTCACTGAAGCAACGTTGCGAGAAATTTTCCTTGCAAATCCGTGGGGTCGTAATGCAGCGGTCGCAATGCAGCGGGGATTTACTGTATTTCTGCAATACAGTAAATTTATTTTAATTTAAAAATTAAAATATTTATTGTACTCATAAAGCTGTTTCAGGGTTTTCCTGGCCAAATGATGATGTCGTCTTTCAAAAACATTTAGGTTCTTGTGGAGGGGCTGCAGCATGTTTTGTGAAAATTTTCTGAAAGATTACAAGTGTCATAGAGCAGTAACAAAATCTGAGTGTTTCAAGTAAAAGGGAATTTGGAAGTGAAACTCAGTATCAAATGCGTAAAGATGGATGTTATTTGTGGATCTATTGTTATTAGTCTTTTGTGGTTGATTTTTTTTTTTTTGACTCCTCAAATCTAAACTTGATTTGTCACCTTTTCTACCTTAAAGATTAGGTGGGTTAGGGCAATGAGAAACAGCTCTCTGTGAAAACTCAAAGACTAGAAGGGTTAAAAATATTCAAAATCAGTTTGAGAATGTTTTAAGTTGTCTGTGTAAAATTGTAGAATTGAAGTAATCTGTGCCTTCAACAGATTTTCCAGAGCCAAAAGGAGTTGTTTATCACATGTTATGCAAGGTTTCTTTTCTAGAGCCAAGAACATTATTTTTAGCTAAGGAAGGATGTTCTATAGTATTCCTACAAAATATAAAGCAAAGATTTATTACTGCATTTTTAAATTTAGTTAATAGAATTACATATTTATGAAGATAGTACCATTATGATAATCAAATGACTTCACAAAAATTTCTTACTGTTCTGTAAGGCCTATTAACAACTCAGTGCCTAGTTTTCCTTTTCTTGTGTTAAATGAAGAGTCTGAAGTACTACTGTTTAATTTAAACTGTGGTGTAATTTGATTTTTTTTCTTCATGCTGAAAGAGCCTTAAAATGGAAAGATTTCCATAAGTAAAAGTGTGTTGTGTAGCAGTATAATTCCTGATCCCATACGAAAATTCCTATGCTTCCACAAAGCACCATTTAATAAAATAAAATACACCCCCCTAAGAAGTGTAACTATACTGGCAAAGGCAAAGAAATGCCACCTCTTAATGTAAAAACCAATAGGAGAGATGGACACAGAACTGTTTTTCTTTCTTCCTTCTCCTTGTGCTGATGGGATGAATGAAATGCTTTGCCAAAATACCATGCTGACTAATTTCCATGCTGACTGAGTCTCTTGTTTGCTCTCTAATTCACACCATTAAATGGCAGAGTTACAGCAGGCGGCACCTCCCTCGCAGGAGGAGGCACTGAGCTATAGAGTCCCCCAGGCAGGAACCAGCAGTGTTGGCACTGGACCTGGAGGTCCCGTGTAGGGACCCTGCTATCTCCGAGAGAGCAAGAACAAGAACTTCTGAAGCACACAGACAAAAACCAAATAGCAGTCTGACAAAGAAGATTGAAGGAAGTAAAACTTTGCTGGCTGAAGCAGACCAACTAATTCTAGGAATTCCTTATACATACTGCTGTCTGCTTTTCTATATTTTTTTTTCTCTTGACATTTAACTATTCGATAATGATACATGAAGGTGAAATTTCTTGCTGTAGGTTGACGTATCTAAAATTCCAACATTACAGATAATATCTTCTGAGCTTTCCAGAGAAATAAAAAGAACAGCCATGCATATGAAATCCCTTTCAAGAATTTCGTACTCATGTTTTTTTGTCTAAGTAGACAATATATACATTTAGGTTTTACTCTGAGTAACATAGGGAGCAAAAAGAATTATAATTTTTAATACATGATGTAAATCTGCTTAAGCTGTATCTATTCAGGAAAAAAATAAAACAAACAAATAAAACCCCCAAACAAACACATTATAATCTGGCATTTTATTATAATATTTATTTTGCCATAAATATTGGCTTCAACCAGCAACAATTTCTTCAAAATTATTTATAACTTAGTGTTTTCATTGCAATGGTACAAAAAGTACACTCAGGTCAATAAGGCAAGAAACACTTTAGCAAGTGTTCATCTCTCTCCCATCAATAGTCATATCAAATATAATACTTGGATAATTTAATAGAAGAGGTTGTTTATGTAGATTCTGTCTTATGTAGAATTTTCCGCTTTTCAGTGTTTTGTTCCTTATTTACCCACTCCTGCTGTCATCTATTGAGCTCTTTTGTGTCATTGAAGAATACTGTAGGATTGGAGCCACTTCAGGAGAACAATGAAGAATAGTGCACTGGCTGGGGAAAAGCTTCTAGGTAAAATATAAGTGCTTCATAACTCCTTAGTTAATCATTAGTTAGGTGTTTTCTTGACTTTTCATAACTTAATTTTGAATATTATATGATACTATAACAAGATAAAAATTGGGATGATATTCTTATCAATAGAATACTCTTAGATAAATAGGTTTTTAGGAAGACCTTGAAATAGCTTTCTTCTAGAAATGTTACTATGAAGGTAACAAATACAGGCATAAATACATTTGAGTTTTGGAGGACTTTCTTTAGGTATCTTGCACCTAAGAACCAGTAGAGTGTTCAAGCAGCTGTTTTCAGACAGTTTAGAGAGAATCCATGAATCTCAATGTAGCTCTCATGTGAGTATGGTGAAGGCAATTCAGAATAAGTGAAGTGTATACTAGAGGCTGCCAGAAAATATGCCTTTTGTCTTGTAGTGGAGATGGTTTCTCACTTGTGGATGTGTCCTCTTGTTCAATGTTCTCATTAATATGTGTGTACATTTGTAGTTACTAGTATTAGTTGGCATTTAAGTACATAAGTTGAATAATTCAGTACTGTAAACACAGTGTATACAAATACATATCTGAATTTATTAACAGGAAAATGAATAATTTAAAAGATACAATATGGAAAAAACATTTGGCAAAATTCTAAAGCTGCATGTGTAATCAAAGAAATGCTAAAGTAAGGAGAAGAGTTAGTGAGATGTAGAAGTGGTTCACAGCTCTACATGTATTATTTTTTTACCTCATGGTATTAAAACTGACAAGAATGTTCGTTCAGAAAATTCTCTTCTTATACAAACCAAATAGCTTCATTTTCAGCCACTTACCAAAAGAGAACTTGGTAGGGCTAAGTTACCACTTTCGGTCATTGATAGAGCAGAGCCTCTAAGATGATTAGAGAGATGGAGCATCTCTCCTATGAAGAAAAGCCAAGAGAGTTGGAATTGTTCTTCCTTCAGTAGAGAAGGCTTCAGGGGGATATAATTGTGGCCTTCAAGTACCTGAAGGAGCCTACAAGAAAGACAGAGAGAGACTTTTTACAAGAGTATGTAGTGACAAGAAAAAGTGGAATGGCTTCAAACTGAAAGAAGTGGGTTTGGATTTTATATTAGGAAGAAATTATTTTCTATGAGTGTGGTGAGGGTCTGGAATAGGTTACCGAGTGAAGTTGTGGATGTCCCATCCTTGGAGATGTTCAAGGCTAGGCTGTTGAGTTGTGATTTATTGTAATAAATACTGAAATCAAATTAGGAAATCACTACCTGGGAACGAACGTGGGATATAGGGAGATTTGTAGCTGACTACCTCCTCCTCTTTCTAGATTGCTTGTATGAACTGTATCTTAACTGGCAGTCTAAAGGCAGTTTTTTTCAAAGCTATTTAGACACATCAAACTAGTGGTGGTAAAATATCTTTTAAAAGAATGTCTTGTTAATTTCCATCTTTCCCATGAGTGTTGTGATGTTAGGGATAATGGTGTTCCATAAAGAAAATAATAAAGAAAGTTTCAGTATTTAAACTGGTGAACAACCAAAAGGTACCTTTCTTATTTAAATACAGTTAAAAGCTTATTTTCTTTTGTTGTTACTGGTGCTACAGTCCTTTACAAATCTACTCAGGTGCCTAAATCTCAGGTGCCTAAATATGAGAGTGTAGCCCTGTTTGAGGTACTATGAGGAATCCAGCCTAGTCTCCGTCTGCCCCTGGACAAAATCAGAACCTTCCTTCACTCCAGCATCACATCTGCCATCAACATGCAGGTGGGAAGTTTTCGGTGACTACATATGGATGAGCCTCTGCCTGATATTTGACATGGCATACTGAAGAAATAAAAAAGTTGGAAAAACATGGATAAGTCTGATTTTTCTACATTATATTGTATTAACACTGTAATTACCTAGTGTTATGGTTTAGGGGGTTTTCTGCTGCTCTGGCAGCGAGGGGGTTAATAGCTCAGTTCTTGCCTGAGCTCTCTGTGCTGCCATGGCCTTCAAGGTTATAGAGATAAAGGTGTCTCTGTGAATATCATACTTGGGAGAGAAGAAAAAAAAAGTCAGTAGTAAGATGTAGCGTACCAGCTCAGAACCTGCGTCGGGACACTGAGAGATTTGAAGGCCCCCAGGCCCACGAGAGAAGGGGTAGAGATGTTCTTCCAGGCCTTCAGGAGAAGTTGCGGTGGGTCTCTGGCATCCAGCCAGGCTCAAACCACGACACCTTCCAAGGAATAATTATATCTGACAGGAAAGTTACCATTATAGTTATAGAAGGAGCTGGCATATATGTGCATATATGCATGTGCGTGTAGCTTTTATATGTAATTTTATATCTGTGTATGTATGTATAAACAGATTATGTTTATGATTTGTATGTAAGAATGTTATGAATGTATTTTTATTTTAAAAATGTACTTCTTTTAATACAGAAAATATAACTTGTAGATTTATTAATTAATTTGTTGTATAGCAAAGATATTATAATGCCCATTGATCATCCTACCCTCAGTGAGATTTTAAAAATACTCTAGAGAATTTCATGTTCCTTCTGCCGTATTCCTTTATCCCTGATGTCACAACTGGATGTGGTCACAGCCTCCTTCAGGCACAACCGATTTCTCCGATGTGGGGTCCTCCAGGAGCTGCAGTTGGATATCTCCTCCACTGTGGACCTCTGTGGATTGTAGGGGCACAGCCTTCCGCACCATGGTCTTCACCACAGGCTGCAGGGGTGTCTCTGCTCTGGCACCTGGAGCACCTCCTCACCCTCCTCCTACACTGATGTGGGTGTCTGCAGAGTGGTTGCTCTCATATACTCCCACTCCTCTCTTCATCTGCTGTTGCACAGTTTGGGTTTTTCCCCCATTCTTTGACTTGTTATCTCAGAGGCACTACCACCACTGTTGATGGGCTTAGCCTTGGCCAGTTGCAGGTTCATCTTGGAGCCAGTTTGGCTCTGACTCTCTTGGACATAGGGGGAAGACTCTGGCAGCTTCTCATAGAAGCCACCAAAGCAGCCACCACTGTAGCACCAACCTTGCCATGCAAACCCAATACAGCAGCCTCTGAGTTAGAGCCTGTGACTAAGCCATTTTGTGGTTCTTGTGGCTGTACTATATTCTTAAATCAGAACTTATTCCCCAATTAAATTATTTAATGATAATTTGTGTTTCTCTAGCATAATTTTCACTAGAAATCTAAAGTCTTGTCATTCACTCTAGTATTCACTTTTAGCCTTTTCAACCATAGGTATACTCACACCTGAGGTTTTAGATTTTCTTTTTTTTTTGGTAGGAAATTTTGATGTATACATTTAAAACTTTGCAAATACTTTCAGATCTGAAGTAAAATATTAGTTGAAAAGACATAAATATGGCAAAGAATAGCCACTAACTTATTACTGCCTATGGCACTTATTCAGGATAAAGGAAATTTTTAATTGGTTTATTTGAACCGGTGCATGAATTTGAGTCTGAAGTTTGATGTAAATGATTGAGACAGACAACAATAGTCCTTTTACAGAAGGATAAATTCAAAACAAAATGAAACAAAGTCTAAAACATTGATACTTCTTATTTAACAATATCAACATTCTGATTTATTTAAATTCACATGTTCCTAATTAAAGCTTGTGAGATCTAAGTTTCTACTGAACCATGTGTCTGTAGATCTGTGTATAAAGACATGTTTGGTTTCAAATATTCTTCTATTAGAATATGATAGTCAAAGCTTGAAAAGAATTCCTTGTCAATGTTTGTCAGTTTATAGGATCTATGCTTTCGTATTCATCATGCACACAGTCCCTGTATTTTACTCTGAACCAGATCATCTTCTTTCTTCCAAATGGTAAATTGTATGTCTTCAGAATTCATGAAGGGATAAAATATAGGAATACTTAAGAAGCTCACTGTATAAAACTGAACTTGACAGTGGAACAGCAAATATCTGGCTGTCTGAAACTTTACAGCAGAGTATTAAAATAGAAATATTAAGAAAACAATAAAGCTTGGATATTTCTGTGTAAATTGAAGGCTTTTACCATTTGAAAAATAATTAAAAAACTAGTGAGAAGGGAATTAACCATTTTTAATTCATAAATCATATATGTTTGAAAATTCCTGTTCACAGAATTTTTCACTTCCTAAAGTCAAAGAAGCAGCCAGAGGATTCTGGCTGGATGGGATGCACATTATCCTAAGTAACTACACCATATTCTTTCACTATGAAAGGAAACTACTCTATAACAAGTAGATAAAATTGAAGTTGTAATAGAAAATGAGCACAAAGGCCTTTAAAAATAGAAGGCATAAGTAGAATTTGTTATTCTTCATTCCAATTAAAAACTATGAAATTAATTTTGCTGCAATAAAGAAGATCTTCATAAATGATGTATTCATAGCTACCACTTATTTGGCAATAATGCTGCCATTATTAAAAAGAATATTGATGAGTTAGATAAAACTCAGCCTTCATATGCAAACAAATGTGCTTCTTTCTCTTTTCATATGCACATTATTAATGCAATTTGTATTTGAGATTTGTGTATTTCAGATGTTTTCTTTCTGCATATGCTGTCATGTTTTTATGCTAAATTATTTTGTTTTCATTGTGTTTATTATGTTGCTTGTGACATGCAAGAAAATTATCAGGTATTTAGAGGATGCACAAAGTTCCAATAAATGAAAAATAATTTTTGGAGTTAAGGTGAATATTTTTGATGTTTCAAGCTTCTAAGTAGAAGGATCTTTATTTTTCCCCTCGTTTTTTGTCCTCAAATATAATTTTTTCAGCATCTATTGTATCAAAATCTACTATGATGCTTAATATTTCGTTGACTACACAGTGAATATATTTATACTTACTCAAGTCACCATTGAGCGTTTTAGGAAGTTGGTGACTGTGAAAGCTTTATAGAAAGGATGTGGTGCCCATGGCTCTGGGGTTCGACCCCTATGTGGGCATTTGCGTAGGAGTTGGACTAGATGATCCATGTGGGTCCTTTCCAACTCGGAATATCCTGTGATCCTGTGAACTACTGTATTGTACGTACTGCAGGATTTAAGCACTAATCATATTTTACCTTGAGAACAAATGCTCAATGCAGTTCATGATTTTCAGGAGTAAATACTGACCTTTGCTTCTCCCTACCCCAAAGGCGATATGAGCTGCCCAGACCGTTGGTGAATGGGGAAAGGTCCTGTCAAATCTTCCCTCTCTGGGCTGGGAACTTAACTGGAGAATAAACAAGGACAGAGTAGATAAAGCCAAACAACTCATTTCCTCCATGGTTCAGTTGTTCAGTTAGAATCGTTATGAGTTGTAGTGAGCCCTACATCCATGCTTTGACTTAGTTCTGAAGGATGTGTATTGCTAAAATCAATATATAGCTTCACTTCTGAATATGAATCTGCAGTAGTGTAGCAGGTAATGCTTCCCTTAGTCCAGTGCAATCCTCTGAGGATCTATCTGCTATTTTTTGCTGACAGATATGGGGCTTTTTGATATCAGTTCTTTACAGTAAGGTCTAAAGAAGTACAGGTATTCAATAAATACATATTTACAGAGAAGCTTCTGTAAAACCCAGTTAGCTTTCTTAGAAGGTAAACTGAAAAAATCACAGTTGGCTTGTAACAACCATGTTTAATGGGAGCTGAGGAAATAATGAAAAATGTAATGCAGCTATGAATCACTCTGGAGAATACCAAACTGTATTCAGTAATTTTACTGTCACAACCAAGAGATTTCAGAGAGGTACTGTGCAGACACTACAATTAGAAAAAATATTATACACTTTCAAGCAACATTTCAGACTCATAGGTTACTGATGACTGTATTATACAATATTTACTTGCACTTTTCCTCAGGGTAATAGAACTGCTGACTCCATATGGGGGTGGTGATTTATTGTCACTCACATATCCTTAATGTTCAACAAGTATTATTTTAGTATATGAATTCTTTTATAAATCACCCAACTAAAATAATTTATAATGATTGAAATTCTGAATTTGGGTAAATTATCATGGCTGTTCATATGGATAACCTGCAAACCAGTGGATACCAACGTGAATAATGCAT
>WEKX01028670.1:63034-74065 GCA_013390025.1 Pitta sordida | reverse complement strand
CAAAGCAGCCTATCATAGATGTGCACAAACAGCAATTATTCAAAGGCTTTTAACTTGGCTACTTTTTGACTAATTTTCACATAGGGCAAAAGATACAACCCTGATTCATTCCTTTCTCTCCTAAGACAAATTTCTGGTCTTTGCCTAATGCTCAGTTTCAGGAGAGAATTCCAAACAAAGGATTGTCATGTATTTTCTCATTAGCTTTCTTTTCTTTTTTTTTCCTTTTTTTTTTTTTTTCTTGTATGGAAATGACTGAAAAGTATTGCCTGAAATGTTCCAGGAAAAGCTATAAATAACTGCATGGATAACAGACAAGTAAACTTTCTGCCAAACAAGTTAAATTGAGTTAGGAGCAGCTGAGAGGCACATAGGAGGGTTATGCAACTAGGTAATGTTAATGAGTATAATAAATGGTACCAGCTTGATCGCCTCTTAGAGAAGTGCAGACGTATCTCTATGGATCAGTGGAGCACAATGCAGGGTTTTTGAAGCTGGCTCTGATCCAAGCTGGTAGTAATTTCACCTAGTGCTATGTGAATGAATCACTTCTGGTCCTGGGCTCAGTGCTGTATGAACATCGATGGTTTCAGCTACAAGTGCTGCTAGCCCAGTTATCATGAGATCTACATGATAGCTGAGGGATTTAACTAAAGTCAGATGGGACACATGCAGCAGAGCTGAGAAATGAACCCAGTTTTCCTGCATTCATTAACTATGAAAACTCAATCAGCTCCGTCCAGACAGTGTATTTGACACCATAGCAGATGAGCTTTCTTCTTAGAGTCAATTCTTGTCCAGCTGATGTGAACTCTTAACCTCCTCGGTACATATATCCATATGTATCTTCAGTGGGGCATCACAAAAAGGTTGTACCAAGGTGGCGAGGATAAAAGGTACCTCATGGACCTTGAACTGCTTTCACATATCTCTCAGCCCACCCAGAAGCTCTTTCAGGCGGTCTGTGGGGAAATTCTAGCAAAGACTTGATGCCAAATACTCTGCCTTTGTACTGTGTCCTGGGGGGCACGCAAACCATGCTCTGCTAGCTCATGCTGTAGGAACCCTAGGCTCTTCCTTTAGTGTTGCCTTAATCAAATTTTCCTTTGTATTTAATATAAAACTATGGGTCCTGGGGTTTTTACTTGCTTTCAAGAAGCAACAGAGAAAAGATCTCCTATTTGATCCTGCTGATGTTCACTTACCGACACCTGCCATCAGCACTGCTTGGACATGTCCCTTTTATTTGCCATTCTCTTTCAAGTCTAGGCAACTTTGATATATTTCTGTCTCTGTCTGTAATGGCAACAGGATAGGGTGTTATTCTCAACCTGGACTTGTCATGATGAGCCTTTTATTTCATTAAAATCACATTCCTTTTCAGAAACTGTAGCCTGTATTGAAGTTATTTTGCTTGGACTAAGGATGAGTGTACCAAGTATTGCAATATAAAGTAAAAGCATCTATAAATGCAGCTTTGATTAGATTTTACCCAACCCCTTTAAAATTCATATACGATAATCAAACCACTAAGTGGGTAGGAGCATTGCATCCTCTTCAGTTTATTGCCCTCCTGTAAAATCTCAAAATAAGGATTGTAACCAGCAGAATTCCAGCATTTATATTTCATGAGAGAAATGTCCTTGTGTAAATACTGGTTTCTTTAATGCATACACTTCCATCTTTTTAAAAACTCCCAACTCAAAAAGCATCTGACAGCGTTACATGTCTCTTTCTGGAGGCAGCAATGAAAATGTGCTGATAATTTGAGCCCTGGGAAGAAGTCTGTTCCCCTGTGAATTTCAGCACAGTCACACTGCTCTGCCATTGTATTAGATCATTGCTGCTGTTCAAGAATAGCAGCTTTCTTCACATTTTAATAGCACCTCTCAGATCACATCTTACTGTAAAATAGTAACCCATTCCCCAATGGCTGGAAATTAATGATGGCTGAACCCATCAGTGCTAGGTTTATGCTAGTTACACAGTCCAGATCCTGAGAAGCTTATTTGCAGGGAGTGGCTCTGGATAAACTTCTGCAGGCTTGCTTGGTTACTCTGATCCACTCTTTATTGCTCCTTCCCATCATCACTAGCCACCTGTGATTGAAAGGATTTTTCCAATTTGCATCAGTTTTTGGAATTAGATCTAGGTAGTGTAAAGTATATAAAATAGCATTTGTGTAGCAATCTAGAGAGCAACGTGGATGTTTCCTTTTTTCTCCATTAAGGAATATGGATAGCTGAGGTCAGACATCAGAACCATCTGTGACATAGGGAAAACTGAGCCCTGCATAAAATTTCTGTATCTCAGCTCAGTTCAGAAATTTTTGACAAGAATCATGATGAAGAAAATCTCATAACTCTTTTCTGTATGGTCCTACTCATCACTTCATACAAGTAACACTTTAGCATACAGACTCCTGTTCCTTTCTTTCTGGTAGAGTTCAGTGTTGGGACATGAGCTTGGTTAACATCAGAGTGTAAAAACACTTTATTTATTGAATAATTTACTGATTTTATTATTGTTTGCACTGAATATTCAGTGAATTACTCCCACTCTCCTCCCATATTTTAGTCACATCCTGGTAAAGACTTCTATAAATATGGTTCCAAGCTTGTATGAGTGGTAACACATTGAACACAGGCTATGGTAAAGAAGTGATATTGTAGTATACACCATTTTTATTTGATGTATTGCACTGAAAAACTACAAATTCAATCTCATCTTTACATGTTTCTGGAATAAAATCCTGAACCACAGTTTTTGCATAGTAATTCTACTGTATGGAGTTTCTGACATTGTTTGAGACATAAATATGTAGACTACGTATATATTTTCTGTAATTTCATCATTTATTCATCTATTTATCCTATGATGCTGATATATATGATAGCTGAATGTAGCATATGGTCGGCTCACAAGCCTTTGGAAATGATTCTTTGGCACCTGTCACAAAGTGATCTCAGATCTGTGTAAATGGTTCCTTCTACTCTGGAGAAAAAGTACCAGATGCTTTCCTTTGCAAATAAAAATGAAATAATAAGTTAGCTAAACACACTGACTGCTGTGAGTGCAAAGGAACTTGAACTCTACCATGCCTCTTTGACAATCAGAAATTCGTTGTGTGTTGAGATGAAGAAAACACCTGTGCAAGTCTTTTCTGGGCTGATTTTCCAAAGATGAGTTTTGTCTACATTCAAACAACATCTACATTTGTACTTAAAAGATTATTTGCAAGAGTGAATAACCCTCTGGGTTAAAAATAATGGAATTTCTCCCTTGTATTTTTCTGTCTTGAAATTATACTAAAGAAAGCAGGTGATTTCAATTTAAGAAAGTTTTCAGCAGAGTATATGCCTGACACTTTTTTTTTTTTTGTCTAAAACAAAGACCAATATTCTGAGGACATTCACAATGTCTGGTAATAAGCCAAAGTCTACAGTAGTATTCATACCTTGGACACCCAAGTCAATGCATATTTAGACTGTTGTTCTAGTAGGGTCTGTACAGAGATGTTATTATGTTTTGACTTGTGAACTATTATTGTGGAAGGAACATTGTACAGCTGAACTTCAGTCATATGCAGTGGAAATATGTTGCATGCTGACCTTAGCAAACTTAGTGGAGGGTTTATGTGTTTGCTGAGTCAGAGAAACAGGACTGTAATTTTGAAACAATTGAAAACAATACTCTCTGGAAAATACTAACTGAGAACTGTGTGGCTGGTGAGGAAAGCATTAGATAAGTTACTAGGAATTAATAACAAAATAAATGTGGAAAATTTTACTGGGAAAACAAAGGAGAGAGGTGTTGAGGAAAGTTGTGATGAGGATCTTGGATGAAGGGAGGAAGGGAGAAATGCAGAATTAAGTCTCAGAACTGGCTATGTGTCCAGTTGCTAGATGTACTCATGAGCCATGCTTTATAACCACAGTCAGCATGTCTTTTCTTACAGTGCCTTACTTACACCCCTAGTGATGTAGTGAGAGAGGCTACTCTTTTTTTCTGCAGGGCAGTGAAGCAGTTCAGATGGAGGATGTTATGTAAGTGTCATGTATAATCAGTAATATATTATTACTAGACAAGCAGACAGGTCAGAAAAAAAAAAAAAAAGAAACCACTTTGGTCTACTCACGAGCATCCCTGAAAAATGACATTTGAGCTACACAGTACTTGGCAGCGGTGCCAGAAAATAACCTGCAGACTGGTTCCCATGTGGACTGCACTGCACAGTATGGCCAAAAATATCACACAGGAGGAAGATGGGCCAAGTACTTAAAATGGGATGGGATTTTGTCTGCCTCAGGCTATCCAAGACCCGAAGAGGTGCTCCCAGCATGGCCTCTCACCCCTGCTGCAGCAGAAGTTTTCCGGGTTTGTAAGACTCCAGTACCAACCACTGAGGAATTTGCCCTGGGCTATTTTTTGAGCTGGTGCCCCACACTGTGCCCTTAAGTTGTGACTGTGGAGAAGTGAGACCAGAGCAACGATACTGAGGGAGGTCATGCAATACTGCCTCCAGTGAGACAATTATTACCTGGCTGCCCATCTGGCTTATGCCAGGAGAAGTACAATTTCCAGGGGCCAGGATTGTGAAAAGGTGATTGGATAGCAGTTTTTGCTCTGTTCATTATTATTAGCATAAATATTTTGTCTATACACTGCTTTGCCAAGGTGGTAAGTTTGATGCCCTGACTTCCATGAGGCTTGTAACAGACCCTCAGCCTTTGTTTACCCAGCACTGTAATGCCCTGTTTTCTACCTCAAATCAGAGGAAGGAGGGAAGTTTCAAAGGCTGGATGGAAATTGTGCCAGCAGTGCAGTATACATGACTTTTTGCACTGTGGTTTTGTACAATGCCAGGTAGTAGTTACTGCTGCACATGTCAGTGTGTCGATGAAGGGGAAGGAATGATGACAGACCAGCTCTTTAGTGGGAGTCAGTCAGCGATTGCTAGCTGGTCTGCTGCACTGCAGGTGTGTAGGAAACTGCCACGGCAGAAAACAATGTGCAGTGCAGCATTGGATTCCTCTGTGCAAAAGGATGTGTAAACTGATACCAATGTGTCTGTACACCTTGTCAGTCAAGCAGAACTAACTGGAGCATGTGGCATAAAATCTGTGCATTTTATGTTCCAGCAAAACCCAATACAGACTATAATTTTCTCCTTATCATTGTGCCCTGCAGACAGCAAACATACTTTGCTCAAGTATCTGGATTTATCTATCTGTCACATTGAGTTCTTGTATACACAGTTCATGAAGGGCATTCTTTTCAAAAGTCCCTAGCGACTGGTAGACCAAGGATGCTGAATAAACTGGGATTTGACAATTAGCTGACTGAATGATGCAGTGTCCAACTGTTCTCCTTCCTGTCATCAAAACTCCCGCACTGGAGTTACTTACCTCTCTCTGTTGACTATAGAAAGGCCTTAGATTAGTTTCCTGAATACACAAAGTTAGATGGTATTAATCTCACCCTTAGAGATGTGAAATTTCATCAGTATCAAAGAATTCTCCACCTGATATTTAGTTGTAAAACTTGTCCTTAAATATACGCATTGTAACTTCCTCCATGAGCTGGAAATGCATGAGCATATTTGTAGCCACTTCCATGCAGAATTGTGTCCTCAGAATGTGATTACAGTACCAAACAGAAGGCAACAAAAAAATCCTGTTTACCTCATGGAGTTATAAATTATGTTAGAATGCTATGGGACTGGTTTTTGTTGTTGTATTTGATACACTTTGACTAGGTTGTAAATGATACAGCACTACACTGAAAAATACAAGTAGTTTAATTCATCCTAGGCTCCTAAACATATTATTTGCTACTGGGACATAGAATTACTATTTTTTAAATGTTGTTATTCCCAACCTCCACGTATTATTATTTTATATTATTATTTTTCCAATTTTTAAAATTTGTGTAAAAACCAAAACCTACAAGGGTTCCTTCACTCACATAAGCTTATATTAAACTTCAGAAGTGAGAGGCTATTATAGATCTTGATTGCTTTTCAGAACTAAAAACTTATAAAATGTTGGTTATTTTCCCTCTGAAGACTCTAATTAATTATACAAATAGTAATGGAAACAGAAGAATGAGGAGAATATGTCTAAGTACTGAGACTTCCTATGCTTGTTCTTTCTGATTTTGAAACAGTCTTCAGTGAGTAAATGAATATTTCTTATTAATCCTGCATACTTTTTTTTCCTAGTGCCTTTAAGATTAACATTTTTCTGTATTGTAATAACATATTAAAGTGTGAGACTTTCTAGTGTATATCTCTGTGTGGCTGGAATGTAAAATTGACATGTAGATGAGGTGAGATGAAGAAAAAGGGAGAGTGATGACATTTCTGTTTGTTTAAAGAGTCTGAGCCGGTTTCTAAATTTAATGTTGGGTTCTGGAGTGAGGATGTAGAGAGCTTAAGAAGGTGCTGATCCTTTTTTATAGTTCACATTATGAAAAAAAAGTGAATGCACAAAAGACTTTTAAGCACAGTGAATGGAAGGTTTTATTTTAATATTACCTTTATTGGACTTTAGATATTAGCCTAATTAAGACTCACTTTAGTATTGAATATTTATTATTTTAATACTTTTTACTTCAGTAGTTTATTATTTATTCATTTATTTTATTACTAAATGTATTATTTCATTAATTAATGTTATTAATATTATATTTTTAAAAATGAAAGTATCTTACAGGGAAATAGTGATGTTTTAAGGTTAAAATAAACTATGTTTTAAGGACTTTAGGGAAATGTAATTAATAGCCTGCTGAAGGTGTGCTCCTATGTGATGATAACTTTTTCATCGAGAAGTGAGGACAGACCTAGCTGCCTTTAATCTGTGTATCTCCTCTTAATGCCAACTGTAATGATCTTCAAAGGAAGGGCAAAAAAGAATGATAGACAGTGTGTCTTCATGTCAACTCTCCCCACTGCAAATCTAGATGTATTTACAATGAGGCTACTTCTCAAATACTATTCCCTTGTTCTCCTGAAACTGTATTACTCTTTTTGCATTTCTGAGGGCAGAGGGATTTGCCTTGGGGCCTTTGTTTCCATAACACACTCCCTGTGTGTTTATTAACATATTGTTAAACTATGTTCTCAGCATGAGCAGGCATCCTCTCAGGCCATCGCCTGAGTCTGGGCATACTCACAGCAGAGATAATCACTGGAAATGAGCTGACTTCTCACTGGGAATGTGACTCCACTCACAGCACGAGAGCAAATAGGAATTGACTTGGGGTGAGTCTCACTAAGCTAGAAAAATGAATTAGACACACTGCTCAACAGAATTTGAAAATGTTACATGCAACGAAGAGAGAAAAAGGTCAGAGCGAGAGGTTGTTTACCCATTTGCACTTTGGGGTTGAAATACATTTATGGGTACATTATACCTCCTTATGATATGAGGTTTGTCTTTCACTGATGTTACCCGTAAATCAACCCATTCATTGAGCAATCCCATCATTCTTTATAGAGAGTTCAAGTTTTGAGAGAAGTAGGTTGGATCAGAGGTAAATCTCAACATTTTCCTGTGTTGAAGAAAAGAAATAAATTTAGAAGTAAAATTGTGGAAATTGCTATGACCTTTGAGATGCCATCCTTTATAATACTCAGTAAAAATACTGGGCAGCTCAGGCTTACATCAAGTTTACAGGAACATAAATTGCCAGAATTTTGCTGCAAGCTTTATCCTCTTAAATCACATCATTATTCTTTGGGATATTGGAAGGGAAGGTAGAAAATAGTAGATTTCCATCCATCTCAAGAAATAATAACAGTCTTACTGATTGGCTTCAGTATTTTGTTGCAGTATATTAGGTCATTTTTAACCCCCTTATTTTAAAGAAAATCTCTTTTAGAAAACATCTGCTATTCAGGATAAATGATGACACTCACAATTTATCTGTCTGAAAAGGTGAACCTAGTATACCAGTTTATTTTGTCTCAATTGTAACGCTCAAAGGCACAGGCATTGGTAGTAAACCTAGAGAAGTCCATAAGGCTATGGAATTATCTCAGTTTAAATCAGTTTAGGATCTGATCAAAACACCTCAATGTCAAAACTAAAGCTAGAATTCGGTTTAAATAAAAATGAGGAAAACTTTAATAAGGTGGAAAGAAATACAGATGCAGGAGTCAGACAAGAGGAAAAATAAAAATTTTAGCAATGTTACAGAGCTCTTGTAGAGCCTGTAACAACCTTGCCATCTTAATACAGTTACTGATTTTATATAGATCAACCAAATGCAGGATCATGTGAAAGAACGGTCATTGCCAATTAATTTTTAATGCTGTGATACTGCAAATGAATGATTATGAACATTTTTAATTTTTGGAGGGAGGAGAGGAAGAAGAGTATAAAGAAAAAGGAAGCTTTGTATAACTTCTGCTAATAAAAATCATGAGACTGTGCCTGCTAGGTTACTATTAAGTTAAATTGAAAGTACCTAAAACAAGTACTGCTAAAAATTCCTCGTGTATGAGGTCTCTGCACCTCTTGGACATTAGATTTAAGTAAGGACTAAGTAGCACCAGCCGGCTTTCATGCCCAAGTGATTGTAGGGATTCAATCTTTAATGAGCCAGCGAACACAAAGGCTCCTCCTGAGAAATGCAGGCTTGGGTTTGTGCTGCTTGCTGTGAGTAACTTGTTTTCTGCACCCTATTTGGTGAGATGCATTTGCTAATTCAATATGAGCAAGGGAGTGCAAGATGCTAATAAATAATGTCTTATAGATAGTAAAAGATAATCCAAACAAAAGAAACTGTAGAGGGAAAGCCTGTGTTCCCTCAGGGAGAATTTATTGAAAGCTGAGGTGTGACAATAAGAAGCTACATTCATAAATATCTAAAGGCAGCTTTGCACTGCTTCAGCAGTGCAGAGCATCTTAAATCCAGCTTAAATTTCCAGTGGAGTATGCTTTTGTGTAACTGACTCCTCTTCCTTCATAAGGCTTTCATAAGGTATATGACAGGGGGAGAGCTGTGGCCCTGGTGACCTGCTCCTTCACGATTCATGCGGAAGATTTGAAGCCTCCCCCAGAGTTACCTCGAGGACAGTTCAGATATAACCCAGGAGTGTAGACCAAAGTTTGTTATTGTTGTTGTCTGTGTTTTCTTGATGAGAAAGAGGAGAGAAGTGAGACTCCAAATGATTTAGTCATGCATAAAACCAAGTTATGATACAAAACAAGTTAGTTTGTGGTACTGATTTTGCTTTGACTATGTCTTTTCCTGAGTAAATGTCTCTGAAGTGTTGCTCAAAGTACAAAGGAGTCAGACTGTCTGCACAAATAAAGTTTGTGCTCGATAAAATCTTGAAGGTGTAGAGTTTGCCCTGTTTTCCATTTTCACTCCTTATGAAGAATTTGTGACCTGTTTTACTACAGTGGCTAAATACCTTGTAGTCTTCAATACCTTTCTGTCCATGGCATTCCTGTGACACAACTCCAGTAACACATAACAAGTTGTGACACTCTCTATGGATATAGGAATAAAACAGTAGATATTGGAATTCTAATCAGATGTGTTAGAACCAGAAGAATATTTAGTTCTTTTGAAGATCATGCGTTACCTTTCCTTTAGATGCTGAGTGCCTACAACACCACAAATCTTTTAGGCCTATATAACCTGTATAAGGTACATGCTAAGTTAGGCCCTTCTAATAGGATCAACCCCCCCTGCATATATGCACAAGTGATTTGCTCACAAGTAGCAACATAGAGCACATGGGCAAGTATTATGCTAGAGAGCTTTGAGAGGCTCTCATAGTTGTGGTGATTGCTGTGTGGAGCTTCCCCTCTTCTGCTTGTCTTCTGTGCTTTCTTAGCTTAAGGAGTGTGCATTTTGCTTCTCACAGTATTGCTGGAAGAGGTCAAAAAAAGAGAGAGGAATTTGTGGTGGTGAAGAATTCTCTTCCTAATTCTTAAGTGCAAAGTTTTGCAGGTAGCAAGAGAAATTTAACTTCTTTGCTGAAGGGGATTCAAAGCCTCATGTCTCAAGAGACTGACTTAGCTACAAATATCAAATTGTTTGACACTGGAGAACTATCTATTTCTCCATTGGAAAATGTTTCATTGTTGTGGATAGGTGGCAAAAAAAGGGATATGGCACTAGATAATTGAGTAGATCTGAGTTGCAGTTCCTCTCTGTTATGGCTAATACAGTAGACAGAAGCATTGTTATGAGTAAGAACTGGACTCCACATCTCTCTGCTCCTAGTTGAGCCATTGGATTATGTGTGAGGGTAGTAGAGGAGAGGAAGAAAGATACTGTTCAGAATGCTAATTGAGGGTTTTAAATGTGTCTCTTAACTCACTCTCATAAGGCTAAGGGATTCGTTTACCATACAGAATCTTACAATGAAGTTGAGGCTTGAACCCGGTTCTCCAAGGTCTAGGGTGACAGTTTAACTATTTCTTCTGGGTTTCATATTTGAGACTATTCACTCTTCCTTTTGTTAGTTGTTAATCTAAGTTAAAAATAGGGGCTCTCTAAGTAGTAGATGGACTGCATGTATCCGGTTGGAGGCCGGTCACTAGTGGGGTGCCTCAAGGTTCGGTATTGGGACCAGTCCTGTTCAATATCTTCATTGATGATCTGGATGAAGGGATGGAGTCCATTGTTAGCAAGTTTGCGGATGACACCAAGCAGGAAATAAAAGTCAATCTGGTGGAAGGTAGGTGGGCCCTGCAGAGAGACCTTGATAGGTGGGCCAAAACCAATGGCATGGGGTTCAAAAAAACTAGGTGCTGGGTCCTACATTCCAGTTACAATAACTCCATCCAGAACTATAGGCTGGGGGTGGAGTGGCTGCAGGATGATCAGGTGGAAAGGGATCTGGGAGTGCTGGTTGATAGAAAACAACATGAGCCAGCAGTGTGCCCAGGCAGCCAGAAAAGCCAATGGCATCCTGGCCTGTATCAGGAATAGTGTTGCCAGTAAGAGAGTGGCTTGGATCGTCATAAGTCCATGGGACCAGATGGGATCTATCCGAGGGTGATGAAA
>WEKX01028670.1:46299-62961 GCA_013390025.1 Pitta sordida | reverse complement strand
CTGGGGAATGAGTGGCTGGAGAGTGGTGCAATGGAGAGGGATTTAGGAGTAATGATTGACAGGAAACTCAATATGAGCCACAAGTGTGCCCAGGTGACTAAGAAGACCAATGGCCTCCTGGCCTGTATTAGGAACAGTGTGATCAGTCAGACTAGGAAAGTTATCCTTCCCCTGTACTCGGCGCTGGTCAAATCACATCTTGAGTACCATGTCCAGTTCTGGTCTCCCCAGTTTAAGAAGGATGTTGAACTGCTTGAGAGGGTCCAGAGAAGGGCGACAAGGATGGTGAAAGGACTGGAGGGCAAGCCCTGTGGGGAGCGGCTATGGGAACTGAGGTTGTGCAGCCTGCAGAAGAGGAGGCTCAGAGGCGACCTAATTGCTGTTGACAACTACCTGAGGGGAGGTTGCCGCCAGGTGGGTGTGGATCTCTTCTTTCAGGCTGATGACACCAGAACGAGAGGACATGGCCTTAAGCTACACCAGGAGAAGTTTAGACTGGATGTTAGGAAGAGGTTTTCCCCAGAGAGAGTGATCGCTCATTGGAATGGTCTGCCCAGGGAGGTAGTGAGGCCATCCCTGGAGGTTCACAGGTTACTCCGAATTGGAAGGGACCCTCAGGATCATCTAGTCCAACTCCTCACCAACTAGACCATGTCACTGTCCTCTTCATTGAGTCTTCTCTTAAACACCTCCAGGCTTGGCGAGTTCATCTGCTAGTTCTTTCATCACCTTTGGATGGATCCCATCTTGTCCCATGGAGTTATGAGGATCCAAGCCACTCAGCAAGTCTCTGACCACCTCCGCCTGGACTACAAGGGTGTGATATTGCACCCCTACTCCTTCTGTCAGCCCACTAGTCCAGTTGTCCTGCAGGCAGTCTGTCTTACTGTTAAAAACAGAGGCAAAGAAGGTATTAATTATTTCTGCCTTTTCCTCATCACTACTTACTATGTTCCCTTTTGCATACAATAAGGAGTGAAGGTTGTTGCTGCCTCTCTTTTTACTGTTGATGTACTTATAGAAACATTTCTTATTGTCCTTGACAGAAACAGCTAGGTTGAGTTCCATCTGGACCTTTGCCTCTCCAGTTTTCTCCTGCATGACTAGACGACTTCCTTAAACACACCCTGACTTACCTCCCCCTTTTTCCAAAGGCTGTACGTCCTCCTTTTTTCCCCTAGTTCTTTCAGGAGCTCTTTGCTCATCCAGGCTGGACTTCTGCCCCTCTGGCACATTGGGACCACCTNTGTACTTAGTAGCATGACCTAGATAATAGGGTAGTGTGTTATTGATAGGATGGTGGGTTGGTAGCAGGATGCCAGTAGGTTAGGTAACAGGTGATAGGTTGGACTCAATGATCTCTATGGTCTTTTCCAACCTTACTAGTTCTGTGATTCTGTATTAGAGCTTTATACCAGACTATGTTTCTTTACATAAATAAAATCTCAAACGAATAATCACTGATTTATCTTTTTTCAAACTAACTCAGACTGGTGATACAAACATGGGAATCTTTCAAATCTGTGGTATAACTAAACTAGATGTGATCAACTTTGGATACCTTTACAGTCAGATATCTTTGCTACAGATAAATCATAGCAAGAAAAGGGTATGTAGGGTGTGTACTTCCATCCCAGTTTCCACACAGGCATATCTCTTACAAGAGGCTAAGTTGCCCCTTCAGTAAGGGGAAGCATCCCTTTGTATGTACCTATCATTAGCAGTAATTATCCTGTCTCACATTAAAAGAATCTGAAACACCAGAGTTGTATTTCACTAGAAAGAAAAACTTCAGATAAACTGAGGTGGAAAAAAAAAAGAAATAACACTTTTATAATACACATTTCCTTTTGGAGTCTGCATGCTGGAAGAAACTAAAAATCTGTTATAAAGGAAAAAATTACTTTCAGTTCATTTACATTTGCAAGGTCCAGTGAAATATTTTGTGTCTTTTTTGTGGTTTTTTTTTTTTTTTTTTTGCTTTTTCTGGATGAAGCTGAAATGAACAATGTTCGCTACTTGCTTGACAATAGCTACATCTGCATTGTGCCTTGCTTGTTTCCTTCTGTGTTGGTGTTACCAGAATTTGCAGAGGTGGCAAAACCTGCCATTTTTTGAGAACTGTAGCTAAAAAGTGAGGAAGAGGTAGGGGCAGGAAGAGAGAGTAAGCACTATTTTGTTTATTTTTTTGTTAAACTGCTGGTTTACAATAATTTAAAACTGCAGATTCACTATGAGAAGTTGCTGCAAAAAGACTCATTTTGAGGGTTTGTATGTTATCACAACAATTTCTATATTGACTCTATGTACTACTCAAGCAAAATCGATATGTACATACAATTTGAAATATTGATTAACATTGTAACTATATCCTGGCATCTGAGGTTCAGACTGGTGGATTATTTTTCCTCTCACCAGAAGCAGTAAAGGTCCTGTTGGTTAGCAGCTGATTCAAATTCAGCAAATCCACAACTATCTACAGCTGTAAGTGACTAACTGAAATTGAACCCTATAATATTTGTGACTATTTACCTTGTCTCAGCTTAATTGCCTCTGTGGCACTACTGGGTATTCTGAAAAAATATTAAACAGTAGAGCATTGTAACGCACGAATCAGAAGACAGAGAAGACCTCACTGAAAGGCAGTTAGCAGATAAATGCTCAAATATTTTGGGAAAAGAAGTTGTAGGGTGTCATGAGTCACTTCATTATTTTTATTTTGAAGCCATTTGCAATTATATTGTTTTCAGATTTATTTGCATATGAATTTCAGGCACCTGAAGGCCAGCTGCCAATATGGCCCTTCTAATTCAGAAATTCAGAATATTTCCTCTGTCCAGTTCCTGTGTTTCTGGAGGAATTTTTGTCTTGTCAACAGCAGCATCTCTTCAATATTGTCAGAAATTATTTCTAAATATGTAACAGTTTTTCAGTTTGAGGTATGGTGATCTCTAAAACTTTATTCATCATTGTTTATTCTGAAGAACAGTTGATAGAGAACTTTGCTACTACACTAACTCTTTCTTTAAGGAATTATGCTTGACAAGACTTCTGTTCCGACATGTGAAGGAACAGAAGAGAATGGGCTCATTTATTTTTTTAATTCTGTTAATCACAGCACCACAGTATCACAATATCACAGTATTAGCAAGATTGGAGATCATCCAGTCCAACCTGTAACCCAACGCCAACCCATTGTCTAAACCATGGCACTAATTGCCTCATCCAGCCTACTCTTAAACACCTCCAGGGATGGTGACTCCACCACCTCCCTGGGCAGACCATTCCAATGAGCGATCACTCTCTCTGTGAAAAACCGCTTCCTAACATTCAGTCTAAACCTCTCCTGGCATAGCTTAAGGCCATGTCCTCTTGTTCTGGTGTCATCAGCCTGAGAGAAGAGATTCACACCCACCTGGCAGCAACCTCCCCTCAGGTAGTTGTCAACAGCAATTAGGTCGCCTCTGAGCCTCCTCTTCTCCAGGCTGAACAACCCCAGTTCCCATAGCTGCTCCCCATAGGGCTTGCCCTCCAGTCCTTTCACCACCCTTGTCACTCTTCTCTGGACCCTCTCAAGCAGTTCAACATCCTTCTTAAACTGGGGAGCCCAGAACTGGACACAGAACCATGTATTGTTTTTAAAAAATCTCCAGCCTTGCACAACAAAAGAAGAACCACAAGTATTATCTTTAGTTAGTAGGTTAAATACAGAAATAGAGAAACAACGATGTACAAACCCCCCCACCCCCCATTTTGTGACTAGTATGAGGAATAGCTAGCTAATTAACACTGTGTAAACATATATAAAAACATTCATATTAAATAATGCCTGATTTGAACTTCACTATCTAATTGTACAAAATTGTTTTCTTGGTTTTCAGGCTTGCCCCTGAACCGAGAGCTTCAGTATTAGACATAGAACTCATCCTGTCAGTTGTGTGCTCCTGACATTGACCATACTGGGAGAGTCAGAATTCTCAAGTCCCAATTCATCTAACATTCATATTGATTATGTGCAAGTGTTTGCTCAGCATACAGTTTTCTGAAGTGTTCTTGAAGAGGAGAGCTCAAGTGTGCTTACCTCAAGGTCTCCTCTAAGTAAACTGGAAAGGTCGGTCAGAGACAAGGCTGAGAGAAAAACAGCCTGGTCCTGAGCAGTACTTGTCCCTGGGCTGGTTCTTCTAATCACAGAATCACAGAATCACAGAATATTCTGAGTTGGAAGGGATCCACAAGAGTCCAACTCTTAACACTGCCTCCCTGGCGGGAATGCCTCAGTTCCCCTTAGTATTTCAGTGAAGATATAGCCCTTGACCCCCAACAGAAACTAGTCCTCGGTGCATTCCTGCACAAGGCTGATGTGCAATTTTTCATGTTTTTTTTCCCCTTCATTCTATTTGAGGGGAACAGTTTTGGCAGCCTCTGTAAGTCATGTGTTTCTATATGATTCTAGCTTCCATACTGCAAAACTATTAATGCCTCTTGTTATGCTTTCTCTAGATAAGTGGCATATGTCTAGCTATGTCTGGAGAATAGCTGTTCTTTACCCTAAACATTTGTTCATGCCCATTCTCAAAATAACTTCATATTTGCTTGAAAGCTTGGTGTTTATTTTTCAGACAGAGGAAAAGTCGTGCTCTTTTCTAGCAGCCTGGTGTATCTGCTTATGCTTTTGACACTCTTCATTGGCATGGCTTTTGGATCTTTGAGAATTTCCATGCCGTACCTCTACCATAGGACTTCTACCTCAGCAGAAGTGTCTTGACACAGTGTATCAGCCCAAATAGATTTACCTCTACACTGCCTGTTGATCTATTTTGCTTGTTGTAGCACCCTCACAACCATTTGCTACCAGCCAAGAGTCAGTATAGAGACAGCATTGGCCACTTTTATTATTCAGCTATATCTGAAGCCAACTGGATGACTTTTTTTTTCCTGCAAACTGATTTCATCTCCTTCTTCCTTCAAAAGTTTTTGAGATATGATATATGAGACTCCATAGGGATTTTACTCTTCTGATGGTTTTGCAAAATATGATGGGACACATCAGTAAATTGAGCATATTGATTCCCTTTTCCCATCAATTTATTATACAGTGGGGCCTTTTTGGCATGAATTAGCTGTTTGGGCTTCTGTGAGCCTTCTGCTCAGTCACTGATCTCTTCTTGGATTTGTGTGTGGTTGGGTTTCCTCAGTCAAAACCATCATATGATCAGTGCTAACAACTGACCTCATTAGTATTAGTTACACTGAAAAAGCCAAAAGCAAACGTTAATGAGTCCTGAATTTTGGTGTACATCAATAAAAGGAGCAGGTAAGAGAACAAGAAAACAAGTACTGAGAACAAGAATGTCAACACTGTGACCAGCAACAGCAAGTAGTAACTTGCCAAGCAACAGCTAAACAGGTGTAACAATTGTGAATTCAGTTTAGCACATTCTGATAGAATATAAAGTTTTCTCGAGTCCCACTTGTCGTGCCTTCAAAGGACTGTTGTGAGTTGGCACTTGCTGTTAGGTTAAGTCCCAATCACTGTCTTGATTCCCCAGCTCATCCATAAAGGGGCGAGGGAGAGAATTGGATTAGGCATAAAACCCCCATCATGGGTCAAGATAAAACCAGTTTAATAAGTATGTGCATGTGTAAATAAAAATAAACAAGTGATGCAACAAAAATCACTCACCGCCAGCAGATCAATACTTAGAGGGTCTCCAGGCAATGGCAGCCTGGGAACACAGCTGAGCATGACGTTGTGTTGTATGGAGTATCCCACTGGACAAGCTGGGTCAGCTGTTCTGGCTACATCCCATCCAAACATTTTACCCACCTGTAACCTAATTGCTGAGGAGGGCAGAGTGGGAAACAGAGGAGATCTGAATGCTGTGCAAGCACTTTTGAGTGGTAGGTAAAACACTAGTATATTATCAATACTGGTTTGGCCACAACTTCAAAACACAGCACTGCTCAGGCTGCTGTGAGGAAGATTAAGTCTGTCCCAGCCAGGCACAATACTGACTAATAATGTCTTGTAGAATAACTGCTCTTTATTCTAATTGCTTGTTCACATCTCTTCTCAAAATACCATGACCTCTTCTGACCACCTGTCTTTGTTTTTCAAACTGTCAAAATATTTGTGGTAAAACTAGATTCCTGTGAGCTTTTTTTCCTTTTTAGCAAGAAGCTGACAAGAAGTCTGTGTGACACATGTGGAAAAAATTTAGGTAAAACCTATGCCTTTATTGTATGAATTGTGGTTAGAAATTCCAGGTGCAGACCATGACTGCTGTGTGAGCTGCTGTACAAACGTGGGATCAAAACATGACTTCTGCCCAAAGAGTCACCATTTCCATATTAGAGTTTATGACAAAACTGTCTGAATACAAGCAAACGGTGAGACAACATCAGTGTGGTAGGCAGCTATTTCATCGTGTCAGTTGCAATACTGCTGTTAATAGGCATTCCTCCAAAAATACGAGAACTTTAATTACAGAGAGCAGGATTTTGTTCTCTGGATTTGTGCTGGAGCAGGGATGAAGAATTTAGCTTTGCTTAGTGGTCAAGAGATAGCTTGATCCTGAATATGCTTGCAGAGAGGGGTGAAGCTATTCCTTGAAAAGGCCCATAGACATAAATCACTCCTTTCGTGGCACTGAGTAGACCTTGGCTTCTAAGCCTTTATCTGAGCAAATGAGAACATGGGCACTTGGCACCTCTCAGAAAGTTCCTAAATGTGGTAGAACCTGATCCTTCCAAAAATTAAAAAGTCTGTGATTGATGTAGAAGTCTGAATTTCCCCTGCCATCAAATTCTATTTCTAGCTGAGCAAAACAAAAATCCTTCATTACTGAGGATAAGCAAATTACATATACGATCTACTTTATCTTTAGATACAATTTGCAAACTGGTGTATGGGGTTTTAAGACCCTAATGATCAGTTTGGAGGCAAGTCTCCTAATACAACACTGGAATGGAATCAAAACCTTGTGGATAGGGGCTTGTTTTGTGCTGATAAGTACCTACTTATTCTTCTCTAGAAGTATCTTTTGTCTTTAAGTGGAAACATTTGAATTCCAAAATGATTTTCAGAAGCAAACACTTTTTTCCCCTTTTTTTTTCTTTGTTTGAAATGCCATGTCAGCAGATCTAATGCCTCCAAAATAAATAATTAATAAATAATTGCAAGGTGCTCCTCTGCCTTAAACTCCTCTGATATTTTGTCTGTTTTTTAATATATTTTTAAAACTAAGATATAAATATAATCTCTCTGAACTTGACTGCAAGTACTTATTGCCAGCTAAAGAAGAAAGAGATAAGACAAAAAGGTGGTTTTGATGGGCATTAAAAGCTTTTTTGTTCTTTCTCTTGTGAAATATTATGACGTTCTCATAAAACACCTTTTCTCTTTAATGCCAAAGCAATGCTCCTGTTGATAATGTAATGCTGATGGTACCAGTTACCTCTAGTGATGAGAGAAATGATCTGGACAAAACAATATTCTACTTGAGGGATTTCTCCATGCAAATGTGCTCCTTACCTCTCCACACTAGAAGATGCTGAAGAGAAGAAGTATGATGATACCTTAATATGGTGTACGGCCACCATATATTTTAGGGGTTTTATCCTTATGTGGGCTAAATAGAAGAATTTGAATTGTAAAGTAGGATATCGCACATTTTATAGTGCTATGTAGATAAAGAAAAGGCTACTTTCATAGAAGTGAGCTATATATTAGAAGGATTTTTGATATCCTGGGATTAGAAGTATGTGCTACAATGTGACAAATTAAAGAAACATACTATCTTGATCTCATCCTTGTGTGTGGGTCTAGACAGGAGGATGCTATGAGCTACCTTTACACCCTTTGTTTCTGTCCCCTTGTATTAGTGTGAGTGTTCCAGGACACTTTTCACCATGTCAAAAGTAGCTGTTCCTTTCTCACGCTTCATGTTGAAAGTGTGTAACTTGCTTTTAAGTGCTACCTTAACCCCACAGTGAACTATGGAGATGAGCCAGCAAATGCTGACTTGGAAAGAATGGAGTTTGCAAAGGATCAGTTACTTCCCTTAGTCTACTGTTAACCTCTTACAGATGAATTCAGGAATGAGAGTGATGCAGGTGCTGCTTCATGCTTGTACTTCACAAAATGCTAATAGAGCGTAAATAGACAGAACCCCTCTGTGGCTGCAGGTTGTTGCTGGGCTAAATTTCTGCTCCACTAGGTGACCTCAGCAGTCATGACCCATGCCATGGGGTCCTACCAGGTACGTGGCAACAAGGCCCCTGTGCAGCAAGAGTCAAGGCCAGTTCTGCTGCTTCAGATGATCCAGCATCAGATATATAGGCTGTTATTCTGGGTACTGAGGAGTACTTGGAGGTGTTGGAGGAGAAGCTTTACATGACCCATGACTGTGCACTTGCATATCAGAAAGCCAACTGTATACCAAACTGCATCAAAAGCAGCGTGGCCAGCAGGTCAAGGGAGAGTATTCTACCTCTCTACTCTGCTGTTGTGTGACCCCACCTGGAGTACTGCATTTACTTCCAGGGCCCCCTACATAAGGACATGAACCTGCTGGAGTGAGCCAAGAAGAAAGCTGGAGAGGGACTTTTAACAGAGGTATGTAGTGATAGCACAAGAGGCAATAGCTTTAAACTGAAAGAAAGTAGGTTTAGATTAGATATTAGGGAGAAATTCTATACTGTGAGGGCAATGAGACACTGGAACTTTGGGGACTTTGAACAATCTGATTTAGTGGAAGGAGCCCTGCCTGTGGCATCATAGAACCATAGAATGGTTTGGATTGGAAGGAACTTCAAAGATCATCTAATTCCAACCATTGTGTGGTTTACTTGGCTGAAGTGAGAGTTGAAAGCTGAGCAGGTATTGTGGACAAGAAGATTAGCTACCAGTTTTGCTTGTAGGATGTGTTCAGGCTTAAGCAAGAAGTACTACTTGATCTGCTGTGTACGCTTAGAGGTTGAAGAGTGCCAGAAGAGCTGGTATGAGTAAAAGACAGGAGAGGATACAAGTGCCAGAGGGAAATTTTTATGAGGGGAAGATACTTTGTTGCATGATCTTGTTCTTGAATACAAAGAGGGGAAATGAAAATCAAAGGAACGTACAGATTAATGAGTGAAACATGTGTCATGCTCTGGTTGGAAATGTGGTGTTTCATGTGTTAGTCTGCTTGTGCAGAGCTCAGCAGAAGTGTCCTAAAGATATGTGTTGGTGGCAAAAGGACTTCTTGAATGTGTTCATAAGGAGCATCCATGGATGTAAATATTTGCTAGTTATTCAGGGAAAGAGTTATAGGCCCTGTGTCCATGTCATATTTCTTGGTGCAGACCTAGCTAACGTACAAAATGCTGTACAAAGTGCTGAAAATTGTTTGCCTCTTGGATTATTTGGCAGAAATCATCTTGCAGCTCCTGATTCTCTGGGGGACCTTTGAAAAATCTCAACAGCATGTGCTACAGCTCCTAGGTTTTCCTGTATAGCGTGCAGGGGAACATTGAAACATCTTCATGGGAAAGTTTGATTAGTAATGTGGTCACTTAATTAAGGAATGAAAGATCTATTCTTTTTACTGATAACTTCTCTTTCTCTCCCTCTCTCTCTCTTTTTTTTTTTTTTTTTAGGGGGGATGACACTGCTTTCAGTCACAATCTTCAGATGGTGTAAATTGGTCCACAAGTGTCCATACAGCTGTGCTGGTTATTTTTCACCAGCTCACACTCTAACTTTCCAAGTGCAAGGGCACTTGAGGGGAGAGGGAAAATACTGCCTGATCTTTTGAAAGAATGGTTAAGACTTGGTCCCACATGACTGAATTCAGAAAGAGTTTTGTCATTTGACTTCAATCAGATTAGGATCAGAATGTGAGCCTCACCATAATGTGAGGGTATCCTGGAAATGTGACTTTTACTCTATGACTGAGGGCAGTCAGGAGTGTATGTATGTATGTGGTTCTCTATGTTACTTTTTAGACACATTTTGTAGTTTCTGGTTATTAGATGTAAAGCTTTTAGAATTAAAATATATGTATTGTTCCATATTGACCACTGTGGTTGTGATTCTGTATATATTAAAGAGTGAATATGTCCTCACGAGTAAGGATTATTCACCTATCTTGCATTCTTCAAAGTGGGTGTTGACCCATGGGCTTTGTGGGAAATAGGGTTTGAGCTTAAGACTATTGACTGTAGGTAGAATCACTTCAGAGATAATGTTTGTATAATTAGTGTAATAGCAGAAGCTAAACTGAGTAAAGAAAATGAGTGGAGCCTTAATACTGTATTTAGTGAAGAGTAAGCAGAATCGAGCAGGGGCTTGACAATATTGGTGGATGATATTATTAAATTTGTAATGAGAAGTCTTAGAAAATATATTAGCTGACGTGGCCAAGGACAGTCTCCGTAGAATTTGAAAGAGAGAAGGGAGCTTGGTGCTTCTTGGAACAACCAACATCAATGTGGAGTTAGGAGACTGGGAAATGGTTTTTTAAAATTAGAGAGGCCTGTAGGAAGGCCAGAAAATTGATCATACCGGATTTTAATTACCAAGATATCGATTAAGATAATAACTATGCACAAATTAAGAAAGAGTGCATAGTGCAGGATTGCTTCTTTAAGCTGTTTTTGAGCTTGCACAGTCTCGCAGTCTCTTGAATGCAGCCCTTGGGAACAGAGCCAACTCTGGCAAATTAGATGGCACAGGATCTATGGAACACCATGGTGTTGGGCTGGAAAGGATGAAGAGTGCTTTAAGAAGAAGAACACAGGGCTGTTTATTTGGTCTTTTTAGGTTAGTAAAAGGTAATTTTGAGGAAATATGTCCAAGGAATTGCTGATTGTGAAAATTTCCCTCTCTACAACTTAAAAATATCTGTGATTTCCTCAGAGAGAATGTCATTAAAATGTGTCCTGATTAAGTCTACATAGGCTAAAGGCTGATGGGGGTAAGATCAGTATGAAAATACCATAAATTATTAAGCAAGTTCTTTCTTAAGGTAAAGTATATTCAGTACAGAAAGGAGCAGGATAGAGTGACACACAGAAATGAAAAAACCTATAAAATTAAATTTGTTTTCAGTTGACAAAAAAAATTTTAAAAAATTTGCATGTTATTTTTCCTTTAGCCAGTACTTCTTCTAGATCACAGTTTTAGACCTACAAATGTTTTGTCTTTAACAGGACAGATAAAAGGATATGTTGAGGATATGTTATGGGGTATTATAGGTTGTGCTATATAGTCTATGGATATGGGTTTTTTTCATGAAAACCTATTACTATTCTGTTTTCTGACTCTCACAATGGTCCGGGATGGAGGTTTTGGAGGAGTAAGGTGAATTATAGAGAAACAACCTTAGTTTTACCACCCACTAGCAATAATAACTGACCAGGCTTGAAATGAGGAAGCAAACCATGTTCTTTCAGCAGATAAAATATCCTACTTCTTAAGGAAAATACAAAGAATTCCTACTCACAACTGCTCCTGGAGGAAAGAAGTTACATTCTCAAGCACAAAGGAATAGTCATTTTACTAGAGGCAATTTAGGGGGGAGGTGCAGAGAAAAAAAAAAAATCATCACTTTTATTCTCTCCTATGTTCATAGAGCAGTAAGGGACAGAGAAAACAGTTCCAAGAAAATTGAAGGGGATTACAAAAAAAGCTAGGACAGAGCTCTTCAGAAATGTTTTTATTATCTATTTTCCATAATGAAAGAATGGAAATAAGTTTTATTCAGAGAACCTTTTTCTTAAGTTGCTGAAATAATCAGATAATTTGCAGCAAAGCAAATGGCCTGCCTCAAATAAACCAGAACTATTCAATGTAACCAATATACAGGTTCATGTTTAGTAAGAAACAAAGTTAGAATTATAATGTCTTCATTCTACTATTTTTTGTTTGGGTTTTGTTTTTTTAAATAGATGTATTAAGTCTGATCAGTGAAATGTGATGAATGAGAAGATACAGGGGCCATGTATTTTAAAAGTACTATTCAGCTTAAAGCTCATTTCCATGGAAAAGAAAATGGGGCTTTTTATGTGGTACCCATATTTATGAAAGAATCTTAATATAAATTTAATTTCTTTTAAAGGAATATGCTTTGATTGTATTGTCAAATAACTTGGCCAATATAAAAAAAAATGTACGAAATGGTAGCTGTGGGATGAGGTGGGATCAGGAAGGAAGGCTTCCCTCTCAAATGCTGTGGAAAGTGTCAGTTTAGTTCTGTCATCTGCTGAATAGATTTGAATTTGTATTTCTACATTTCCATAAATTGTTCTCCATATTGTGTTCCAATATGACTGCTCTTAATCTCCTACCAAAGCTATTTCAATTTATATAATGTACTTTATCCCCTCATTGGATTGCTGTCTGAACCCTGAGAGTGTTACCTCTCCTGAGAGTAGCTGGGCACTCTGCATAACTGTGAACTCAAAACCCTCATGTTTTATTCCTGTGCACAGGCATGTGGACAAAACACCTCATTCTTATACTCCAAGACACAATTTTCTGCCTGAATCTGATCCCATGCTGCCCCTGCCCAAAGCAGTAGTGAAGTTTATTTCTACAAATCCATCCATTTCTTCAACACCTCAGGCTGGGTCACAACCTGCCTCCCATAAGCAGAGATTAAAGAAAGTTGCAGCGGAACAGGACGGGATACTATACTCTGATATCTTTCTCTGCTCTCCTTGGCTGGCAATAGAGATCCACACTGTATTGTCCTGAGCTCTTTATTTTGTGTTTCCTTCCACAGCAAGCTGTGAACCTGGCACACTCATGCAGTGGGTGAGTTCAGGCTGGCCAAACTGAGCATCCTTTCTTTTTGTTGCTCAGGTGATACAAACAAAACCTTAAAAGGGAAATGTTATTGCTTAGTGATCCTAGTAGATACTTCTTCCTCTGTATGCCTTCTCATTTCGTAAGTGACGGCAGTTACCTCTGCATCTTTCCTAATCTCTTTTCTCCACACTTGCAAATCTGTTACGTGCTTCCCTAGCTTCCATCTCCTAGTGGAGAGTAGATATGCTGGAGGTACCCACCTGTAATGTGGGCCCATCTTCACTTACATCTCAAGTGCAAGCTCATTGTTTCTTGAATCTGGGCTCCTGCTGAGGACTGTATTTAATCTCTCAGCCCCATGGTGCCAGGTGAAGTTTTTTCAATCCCTCTCTTCTGAAAATTGTGAAGGAACAAGGGAAATCACTTTGAGCAGATGTATAGATGTTCAGGGCAGGAATGTTAAAATCAAGTAGAGAAAAATATTTAGTGGATATGGATCATCTTTAGTTATTTCAGCCTATCCCTGCCTATCAGTTATTCCTGTTGCACAGTGAACATAAAACAGAATTAGTACTTTGAAGTTAGGGTAGGGCTGTCAATTTAAATCAGTTGAGAATCTGCTCTCTGTTTTACGACCAACAAAATGTTAGCTTGCTGCAGACACATTTGCCAACTGCTCAGCTTTCAATGTAAAGTTCTTGCTGTGGCAGATAATGGATGGAAGATTTTGCTGGCTGCTGTAAGTGAAAGGGAGGAGTTCTCCTGATCTTTTAAATTTAGCAGAGAATCACAGAAACAGCAAGGTTCAAAGTTGTGAAACCTTTCTACTATTCAACAGCCATGTAATTTTTTCGTTATTAAAGACATTTGCCTAATTTTTATGTAAATAACCACAGCCTGGCAGCCACTCCAATTCAACAGCATTACTCCTGGCAAACAAGGGATTAAAAAGAAAATGCTGTATTGAAATTAAAGCTGTAGGGCCTGATAGAGCTATGTTACCGTTAAATTCTATAGATACTGTATCCTTCTTGCCAGCTCCATTGCACTTTAATCCAGTGCTCAGGGTTTTCTGTAACTAAAAAGTACTTTTTTAATCCTTTTTTCACACACTATAATGCAAACCTTGATGCTGAATAATCTACTGAGCTTTGTGCATTTGTTAGATCTCCACTTCATTAAATTACCAAATTTTACTGGAAGCAGAGTAGGGTGGCAAAATGTCAACACGACTTTACAAAGCCAGCCGTTACTAATTTCTATAGATGAATATGCTCTCTATTAATGCCTGTTTACTACATTTAAGCATCAACCTGTATAAAGTGATGGAGGGATGGAAGGAACTCTAGAGCAGGCTTTCAAATTCTGGTAACGTATTTTTCTCAATTGACATTCTATTGAACCAAGAAACCAAGGAATATGGGTTGACAAGTACATTGAATCTGAACTCTGTTGCTAGACATCCTGGGATTTGTTTGGTTTACACTGTGTTAGTGATATCAAATGGTCTTTCATGTTCATCAGTGTTGTGGCATTTGATACTGCAAACACATGCCAAAAGAAGCAGAAGTCCAACATGAAACAGAGGAATCAATGCTGCATATGTTTTCTAGTGGTGGATAAAGTGTCTTCCCCCAAGTATCTGAGTGTCTGATCTGCAGACACTAATCTCTGGAATTTGTGATAATATTTCTGGCCCCTAATCAGAGTTATATTCATGTACATTGTACTGGGACCTCCTTGGGTTGAGGAAGGGAACTATTTTTCAGTTTAATATAATGTCTGTAACAGTGCTGAAGATCTTTATTCAGGTTAATCCCCATGGGGGATTGGTGCAATTCTAGCATTGGATGTAGATCTTCTATATTCTCGATTCAAAGATTCTGCCATTTCCCCCCTTTTTAATCCAATATGCCCCATAGTTCGAACCTATTCTTTCAAATAGGCACTTGGTCGTGTCAACACGACTTTTGGTTGAGAAAGGAAAGCAGACATTTTTCCTTAGGGCAAATAAGCAAATTGCACTAAAGCAAATTCTACTAAACAAAGCTGCATGCTGGGAAGTAGAAAATAGAACTGTTATTAAGGAATCTGCTAAAACCAATATGGGACCTAACACCCCACATTGGGACAAGTCACTCTTGCTAGAATAACTAAAGAAAGTCTCATTTTCAACAGTGCTTGGGAGGTACTGGAGACAAGAATTTAGTCACACTCGACTTGGATTCCTCAGGAATGTCTTTGTTTAGTTTAATACAACTGATTTCAGTTGTGATGAGACAGAACACATACCTGAGTGGAACAAAAGCAGTCTCAACAAAAACCTGAAACAGGATTTACGTTTTATGGTTTTTGACCTTACGACTCCTAGGAGGAATGAATCATGATTCTGTGAGAAATGACCTAACCTGATCTTTTCTTTGGCTGGAACTGCAGAGCTGGAAAGGAATGTGGTGGATGCAGAACATCAGCTTTGCAAGTATAGTCTGTTTGATTTTTTTAAATTATACAGACTCATACACACACACACACATATGTAAATACATATATATAAACCCTACATATAGTTCTCTTTGAGCTTTGTTCTTGAGCAACTTATTCCATTTACCAGCCCCTCATTGCCCACACTGCAGGATACTTCTGCCTAACTCTCCACTGGAAGCCTTTTATCCTTTCTTCAGAATCACTTAATCCTGTTTACTTTCTTTAACTTTCTGAGTTGTGATAGAAGTCTGTGTTAATCATTGATCTCATCTGCTCTGGCAACTTCAGTGTGGGAGTCATATCTGGTAAAACAATGACAGTGTGTTTTCAGAACGTGTCATCTTATATATGTTTTGACTGAAGAGGCTAAGAAGTACCTTCAGTGATTAATACAAGATTGAACTGAGAGATGTAACAATAACCAGGGCTGGGAATAGTCCTAAGAAGCAGCAGTTTCTGGGTATGGAGTGGCAGAGCACAAACCAAAAACACATGGCAGGGGAAGGGGAGATCCAAGACTCTGAGCTCCTCTGTATCATGTTTTCCTCACCTATCTCATACTAGTATGGGGTCTAGCGATAAATCTGACCCTCATCAAGGGGTATTTGTCTAATCACATTCTCCTGGGAGTAGAAAAGCGACAAAATTGGGAAAGTTAGGTCTTCTTCCTACTCTCAACATAGCCTTTGGGGAAGAGTCAAAATCAGAAGCAGGATACTTTTTCCTTCTGTGCTGACTCAGTTGTAGTGGTGGATCATCAAAAGTGCAAAGAGGTGGGATCACATGTGCATTCCCTTGTCATGTGCTTTTGATTCTCATGGCCAGTGTTGCTTGCACCTATTCCGTTATGGGCACTGTCCCTGTCATAAGGGAAGGTGTCTGAAGTCCTTTACACCCACCTATGTGTCTCTGCTTGGGAGAAGGCATGATCCTGCTCTAAAGCAGATACCCTTGTCTAGAGATAATTTTAGCTTCCACCCTTTTGTGCACTGCTTATTAAACTGTGTACAGCCTTGTCTGGTCTCTGTGGACTTCCATTTCTATGAAACAGGATGAAGTGACATCAGATGAGGAGAGTTCAGGCTCTATTTGTGGGAATCATGCATGGAAGAGCCTCTAAAACAAATGTTATCATGGTAAAGAACAAAAATGAAACAAATGTGTACTTGCTCTACTGTTATTTTTTTCTTGTTTTAGTGGTTGGGTTTTGCTGTGTGTTGTGGGTTTTTGGAGTCACTATCCCTGGAGGTGTTTAAGAAAAGACTGGATGAGAAACTCCGTGACATGGTCTAGACAATGGGAGGCTTGGATGGATGGAGTGTGGTTCCCATGGCAGCCCAATCAGGAATGACAGTAACGCCTCTGTGATAACATATTTAAGAAGG
>WEKX01028670.1:32789-44798 GCA_013390025.1 Pitta sordida | reverse complement strand
GTCAGACCACATCTTGAGTACTGTGTGCAGTTCTGGTCTCCCCAGTTTAAGAAGAATGTCGAGCTGCTTGAGAGGGTCCAGAGAAGGGTGACAAGGATGGTGAAAGGACTGGAGGGCAAGCCCTGTGGGGAGCGGCTCCGGGAACTGGGGTTGTTCAGCCTGGAGACGTGGAGGCTCAGAGGTGACCTCATTGCTGTCTACAACTACCTGCGGGGAGGTTGCAGCCAGGTGGGTGTGAATCTCTTCTTTCAGGCTGATGACACCAGAACAAGAGGACATGGCCTTAAGCTACGCCAGGGGAAGTTTAGACTGAATGTTAGGAAGAGGTTTTTCCCAGAGAGAGTGATCTCTCATTGGAATGGTCTGCCCAGGGAGGTGGTGGAGTCACCATCCCTGAAGGTGTTTAAGAGAAGACTCAATGAGGAGCTCAGTGACATACTCTAGTTGGTGGGAGGCTTGGACAGATGGAGCGTGGTGCCCGTGTTCCCACGCTTGTGGGCCTGATCCCTGGGTGGGTGTTCACTTGGGAGTTGGACTAGATGATCCTGTGGGTCCCTTCCAACTCAGAATAACCTGTCACCTGTGAACCTTTGACTTGTGGCCTGTCAGGGACCCATGCTGGAGCCGCCTGTGCCTGAAGGACTATACTCTGTGGAAAAGTGATCCACTTGGCAGCAGTGTTTGAAGAACTGTTACCTGTGAGGTGGACTTACACTGCTCATGAAAGTCTGTCTCTGGTGAGAAGGTTTTAGACTAGAGAGGTCCATGAAGGACTGTCTCTGATGAGAGAGACCCCATGGGATGCAGGGAATGGACTCCTCTCTCTGAGCAGCAGCAGAAACAACTGACCGTAATTCTCATTCCCCATCTCGCTGCACTGCTGGGGAAGAAGGCAGAACTTGGAAGGAAGGGTGTAGAGGAATGTGTCGTGAAGATTTATTTTACTTCTCATTTTCAAGCTCTATTTCTGTTAGTAGTAAATTTAACTAATATCTCCACTTTGAGTCTGTTTTGCCTGTGATGGTGATCAGTAAGGGATCTCTCCTGGTCCTTACCTCAACCCATGAATCTTTTGTTACATTTTCTCTTCTCTTCTCTGTCCAGTTGCACAGGGGAGTGAGAGACCAGCTTTAATGGGTTCCTGACCTCCAACCAGGGTCAAACATGTTAACTAATATTTAAAATTTCAGAGGCGATTTCACTTTATTTCTGTGATTGCAGGAGATACTCCCCCTTTTCAATTGTAGAGGTGAATACATGGGGCCAGAGTTCTCTTGTGCTGCTTTGGACTAGGAAGAAATTTTGCACATAAATCTAAGGTAAAGCTTTGGCCTCTTGAAAGAAATCATGCATCTTTGCTACTCTCCAGGGTTAATTTGGTGGGTTTATTAGCCCGTGAGAGGTTAAATACATGTGCTACTGCCAAGGTCTAAATTTGCTCTACTTACATGTATATATTTATACATATTGTGGTCTCTCAAATATTACAGAATATTACAGAATATTCTGAGTTGGAAGGGACCCACAAGGATCATCGAGTCCAACTCTTAACACTGTCTCCCTGGCGGGAATCGAACCCGGGTCTCCCACACGCCAGGTGGGGACACTTACCACTGTACTAAAGTGGATTAGGTGTATATATCTATACTGTGTAAATGTATATATACATTTCTACAATCACATCTACACATCCTATATATGCATGTATGTGTAAAGTGATAATTTATCATTGCCAGTTATGTACATTGTTTAAAAACACATCTGTCATTTCAGGTATTTGACAGTCCTGCCACAGAACCTCTTTCCTGATGGGAGGAATAATGGGAGAGAAGAAGGTGCTAGTCATAGAAAAATGGATCTCTGAAACAAAGTTTCATAAAATGTTTTTTCCCTCACTTTTCATCAAACTTCTGCCATTTTAAAATATACATAATTTTTCCCCTTGAAAAAGGTGTATTTCTCTAAAAGTCCTTTCCAAGCTTCTTAAATGCTACTCTTTCTTATTCCACTCTTCAAAGAACAGCAGCCACACTATCCCTCTTTTCAACTTCAAACTGTGCTGCTCTGTTGGTCCAGCACAGCAAGAGTGCTTTGAACCTGAGAACAGAACCTAGCTACCTTTTTTGGAACCTTGAGAAGGACTTTTGCAGAGTGATCCAATTAGCATTTCCTTTTCACCCGATGCACCTTTCTTGACTTTTGTAAAAGTAAAACAAATAATAATAAACATATATTTACATCTGTGGTTCCCAGCAGTAATATTCTTTGTTCATACTTTACAGGGTTTTTTGGATCCTGTTATTTGGACCTTTAGCCAGGAGTGGTATCTGTGAAACTTTTCACAGGCTGCTGCCTGTGTGTGGGGTAAGTGTGAATTGACTTTGGTTTCCTCTCAGGGGTAACTTTATTCTGCACATAGTAAAAAGATTTGGTGAATGTCAAAAGAAGCAGCCACAAGTCGTGTTGATCTTGCTCGCTAGACAACGAGACACTTGGTGGCTTTTATTCTTAGTGGCCCACCTTGGCTGCAGCAATCTGAACTCTGAATGCCAGCAAGGTACCTCACAAATTCAAGCAAAGTTGAGCTTTGCAGTTGCTTCCTGCTCTGTACTTGCACTTTGCCCCAGGTGATTTGACAGTGAAGGATCAATGGATTTAATCTAGATACGTTCCTAAATGAGGCCTTAACGGATGTAAGTACTGGAGTGGAAAGCAGAGAAAGTGTGCTGCTGCTTTTCCTCTGACTATAAATAGCCAGGTCATCAGTACAAACTTTGTGCTTGTCTGGCATAAGCATTTTGAACTGATTTGTAGAACACCACTGAGCACTCTGAAGACTACTCATTTTTTCCTTTAGAAATTTGCCCATGCTAGCTCCATGTGAAATGTGCGACACACTGAAGGTAATGTCAAAGCTACCGTATTAGTTTCATTTACCTGAAATACTTGATTGGAGTCTCAGCCCACAGAGAAGTCCTTGTAACTGTCTTACAAAAAGAAGAACCCTGGGGTCTGCAGCAAGTGGTTGGGTTTGGGTTTTTTCTGGGGGAAACCACTGCTGAGGTCACATGTGTGTCCTGTAGGAAACTAAGACTCTGATTGCTGGTATAGCAGAGGGAATGAACTGCTGCTTTTGATGCAAGTGAGGGTGCTGAAATCAGCCAGCCTAAATGGGACAAGGATGTGCCATGATATTGCAATGCCGCTGTGATTTGTAAAAACATCTGTGGGAAAGAAAGGTACTTAAAAATGATGTCACTAAGGGCATGTCTATACATACAAAACCCTCAAGAGATAGAGAATTGTAAAGTAAGCATGCATTTTCCTTGAAACTGTATCTTTTTGTCTGTGCTTCTCCTGGCAACTAAGTATTTCCTGGTCTGTAAACACCTCCATGTTTACATCAGACTCCTTGGGCAGTAACTTGTCCAAATATCCTGCGGTAAGACAAAACTCTTCAAGTGTGAAGAATTTGTTAATGGAAATTGGTTCAATAAAGCTTCCTTTTCCACCATTGTCACCCTCCCCACCAGCACATGCATAGATTAAGCCGGGGCTTGCTGCTTCTCCGCTGTAATATGAATTTTGAGTTCGTAAATACAAGCAGGTTAACAACTAACATCAAAGGTTTGATTAAAGTTGAAGGAAGATGAGCTTTTCAAGGGCTTGAGTAAACAAAAGGGTTGAGATTCTCAAACTCAATAAGCTTAAATGAACAGAGGAACAAACATGTCCGTTCTGCTTGCTGTCCGCCACACTACTGGGTTGAGTACTGTAAGTCAGTTAAAGGCTACATAAGGAATGAAAGATAAGGCAAATAGGTTTGCCTGTAGAGTGAGAGATCATTAAGAAAAGGTGACTGTTGTGTTTGATGTAGTAAGAGGTGGTGGAAAAACTAACTGTGGTTTAATGGGCATAGCAGATTCTGAGACATATATGGCAATTATTAGTCATACTATTTGCATATGAAAGGGCATCAGTTCAAAGGACTACTTAGAAAGGCTCAGGCTGGAAAAAGGAAGCTGTTAAATCAGCTCTGCTCCTCTGAGTGTGGTGGAGGTTTTTTCCCCCTTTCTTGAAAATCTTGAGATTTTTCTCCCCTTTCCTGAAAATCTCAAGATACTTCTTGAGAAGAGTTTTTTGCTAGTGTTGCAAGAAGAATAACATTTGTATGCATTATTATTGTAGAGACTTTGGTTCTCTCTAAAAAGCCAATTTACCTGTTATTAATATGGTCAGATTGACAATTGGACACATGTATCTCCTGCTTCTATGAGATTAAGATAGTTTAAACAAAACCACACAATATGTGTCATAGATATTTATGCAGTGAATAATTTCTAATCCACTATCCACTGTTGTGCTGTCTCTGAGCAACACAAAGAGGAACCATATAAATTTAGAGATGAAGTAAAAAAAAGTCCAACCACTGAATTGAACCCATTATCACATATTGCTCATACTTGAATTGAAAACACAAAATAATAAAATTGTAATTGCATTTGCAATTATATATGATGTGCAAAAAGTATAGATACTTTTCAAATAAAACCTCAACCTACTTAATTTTGAGTTCTGAATTTTTCATCTAGTTTCTGTTACTGAGAGGGTAACTAGGAATTATTTTTATTATGAATCCTTCATGCTGCTTTTGTGAAGAATACCCAAGGACATCTTTTATTTCTATGTCAATAGAATAAGTGCATATTGGGTGCTAGCTTAGTGTGCTTATTCTTACAAATTTTAAAAAGTATTTAAAGCCACATATCATTCAAGTCATGATGTTCTGTAGAAATAAAATAGTTACAGGTGAAGAAGTGTAAGCAGCTAATATCAACTGCTTTATCACAAGCCATAAAGTAGCTATCCTGCTATCTTGATTGTATGTGAGGTCAGTGGAATTCAGTGTAAATTGAATGTGGAATGATATAATTACTAAAAACAATTATCATGAAGTAAAGGTCTCAAGTTTTTCCATTTCTAAGTGTCTCACACATTACTAAGGTATTTCACTTATTTGCTTAGACCTGTTTAGTGTTGTACTTGGTTTGTCCAAGTGATGTAAACAGGGTTCCATAATTATGTCCATGTGAGAGCACAAAACCTCAGAGACAGATGTACACTGTGCAAAATGGAGCATGCAGCTGAATGTAACGAAGCATGCCATCTTCTGAGATATTGCATAGAAGGCTAGATGTTGGCCAGCTTACACTGTATCCTGCATATTATTTTGAAATCAACTTTTCCATAGCTTGTTTTTCATTTGTAAGGCAATAATTTTTTGTTGTTGTTGTTTATTATCTTCACAGATACTACCTTATAACAATAGTTTACTATGAGCTATGTTACATAGGTGTCTGGCTGGTTTTGGAATTTTGGAGGTAATAAAATATTTTCTTTTTCTTGGTAGTAGGATGGCAACAGGTTAGGTTAGGTAACAGGTTTGACTAGGTTAGATAGGTTGATAGGTTGGACTTGATGATCTCTATGGTCTTTTCCAACCTTACTGATTCTGTGATTCTGTGATTTCCTATTTTACATCTTACAAAAAATGTGTGACTCCACAATTCATTGATCTCATAACAGACTGCCATATTATTTCCAGCTAGGATGTTGAAATGCTCAGTGTTGCACCTGGAGGGCAACTGTAGGGCTCATGAGAGTTGCAAGAACATGCTGTATACTTCCCATAGGTAGGTAAAGGTAAAGGTCACTTCTTGTCTTTCACCTTGCTAATTTTGCACTGACCACTGCCAAAGCTTTGGATGCAAGAAAAGTAAAGTGCCAGGTATAGTTTGTTTCATCTACCATCCCAAGTCTGCTTTACAAGGCTGTTCTCACCCCTTTAACATTACATAATTGTTGCTATGGTGAATTAGGAAAATGCTGGCTGTTTACTTGATGCTCAATGAGGCATACTCTCATCTAAATGAGTGGGAATTTACCCACATAACTCTCAATAATGTGAAGGTATATAGACTCTTGTTTCCCATACCAGAAACTCTGTAGTTTGCAGCACCCTTTGAAACAGCTGTTGAGAGATCCTGTGTCACTGTCATGCCAACGAAATGGAAGCTTTTACTTAATGAGGAGAAATAATTCAGAGACCTGCCTCTCTCCTGGAAAAAAAAAAAAAAAAGAAAAATAGCTCGTTCTGTATTTTCATGTTCATTAGGATTCCATACAATGAGAACTAATGAGAAATGAACTAAAATTAAGAATTAAGCAGATAAACTGGCTGCAGTTTGGTTTCCTTATGAACTTACTTCTTTGCAATTTTTGTTACCAAATCAGTAATATAAAGCTAAAACCCCCACTAGCCTTTTTCCACTTCCCCTGTACCAGTCTGGATAGTACTAGGAGTTTCATGTCAGTCATGTGCTAATAAGGGCAGCATCTCAGCAATGAGCAAATATGAGGATTCTTACACAATTTATGCAGAAAAACAATCCTTCCACATGTGCTCCTCCATTATGCAGGAGTGCGACTCAGTTATTTTTGTGGTTCTGTCCTTCACTTACTGCTGATCACAGGACTCTGGGTATGCAGGAAAGGAGACAACAATGTAGGTGGAGGAGGATGAATGCTATGCCATGTCCTGAAAGAAGGAAATCATAAAGGGAGGGAGGGAGGTCACTATTATATTTTCAGTGAAGACCTGCCTACAAGGGGCAAAATGTTACTAGGACTATGGAATACAGTTGTAATAGAAATAGGGTTTGGAACTCTTGGGAACCTAGGCTAAGGAGAAAGGTCTGATTTCTGTCCATGAAATTTTTGAGTTTTGGGCAATGTGATGGTGGAAGATGCATTCAGTAGCTCAGTCCCAGAACACAGACATGATCCTCTACTAGACTTCTTTGTGCAATCTCCGTGGAGGGACAATCAGAGAAGTAACAGAAGAGATGGCCTATACTGTGTATATATATGTGTGTGTGTGTATGTATATGTGTATATATATATGTATATATAACTGATAGTGGTTATGATGTCTGTTATATACTGCACATTTCAAATGAGAACAGTGCTAAACTTTCCTTAATAATAATGACCCAGGATGTTGGAAAGGAAGCCACCAAGAAACAAAGTTAAAACAGAAGAGAAGATGGTGTCTGTTTCTGCACAAGTCAAGTGTGTAAACAGACAGTCTTAATTAACTCGGGCAACATGACTTGCACAAGTTAACAGGAGGTGTAAGGAGCATCTGCCTGCCTTGTTCTAACTGACACAATGGATATCTTACATTGCAAAAGAGATGCTGCAGATGCTTTCAGTTACAGAGCTGACTCTGCCATGCAGACAGATGTCACCCTTCAGGAAAAAAGAAACTTCAAGCAAGGCTTTTCTTATAATTGAAAAGCATTGTCAGCTTGGCAGCTCCTTGTATGTTTAAATGACAAATATTCATGCTAGTTGAAAATGAGCCCTGCTCAGCAGACATTGGCAATTTTTTTTATTTCTTCCTTTCTCATTTCTAAAAGGCTAGTAGATAATTTCTGTTCATTAGACTTGATAGGAATTAAGCATGGAAAATCAATTCCCTCTACCTCTTTTCATCTTGGGGCTGTCCCAGGTATTGTGCTTGAAACTCCTCAGTAATGTCAGCTGTGGTATGTGAACAGGGTGCTGAAAGGTGAAAGTAAAAAATCCAATTTACCCAAGAAATGCAAGCATCATCTTTTGGCCATTTCTCTTGCTAACATCTTATTCTTTGTCGTTGTACCTATCTAGCACGTGGTAATCATGGTAATCTAGGCAAAATCAATGTTAGAAAAACCTGAAAACATCAGCTATTCAAGTCGTGCTTGCCTCTAGTAGAATATACGGTACAGAGCAATGTGCAGTTACAATCACCTGTCTTTCAAGGGCAATAAAGTTGAATGGGTTTTATTTGTTTGTTTGTTTGTTTTGACATCATAAAGCAAAAATACTTTCTCCCACTCTATCTCCACATTTAGTTACCTATCACATCATCAGGTCGAACATTTTTATGATTATGCATGATTTTAGGAGTAATGCTTTAGAGGTATGGTCTGTTTAATAAGGAAGCAGTGCAAAACATTATTTTACTACTATGTATGAGGCACACTTTTATGCCATTGTGTGATTTTTTCTCAGTTTTGAGTCCTATGCTATCTCAGGAGACAAGGTCCTGCAGCATGGCTGTCTGATGAATGATGCTGCATGGAAATGCAAAATGAGACAAAATGCTTTCGTCAGATGAAGCTGAATTGTTGTGAGTTTCAATTAACAGCATTTTTTTTCCTGCCCTGGAAAGTGTAGATCTGAATTTCATGAAGATGAATTTGAATCCTTGCAGCATTTGAAAAGCTGAATTCCTTACCTACTGTCTAAATGCTGAGGATAAAAAACTACTTATTTGCTGTCTGTGTTGTTACTTATCAGCAAACAGATGAAGTGGGTCTCAATGACCTCAGGATCATTGTGTAAATTTAATAAAAAGTATTGCAAAGTTAATCTGATCATTTTCATGGTGTAATTTAATTACAAAAATGGTATTAAGGGCCTTTATTGCAAATCGCAAAGACTTGAAAGCCAGAACACTGTCTTCTTGCACGCCTATGTCTGCCCAGAAGTTATCAAACTTACAAATATTGATAAGATCATCTTAACACAAAGCATTTGTTAATGTGCCTTTTAATCAGGGCTTCTTCTGCTTGGATTCTGGAGAAAGATACCTTTCCCACCTCATTATTTAGCAAGTTTTGGACTAATTTAGACAAGATGTTGTACCCACATTCTATTCCATTAAATTGTGTGACATATGAAGAAATTGCAGATAGAAAAATGTAGTTTATTTTGGTTTTGAGAAAACAGGTGGAGTGAAAAATGTGTGCACTAAGGAAAGGTACTTTTAAAAGCTAGACAGTGTTTGTCCCTGGTGTTTTGCGGCGTTGAAGGGATCATGCTGTTTTCTAAAATTGTAGTTGCATCATTACAAATAAACGGAGAGTTGGAACTGAACGTAGGTAAGTGCAGCCAGAGTCTGAGAATGGTGGGCCCCAAAAGAAAAGAGCCTAAGAATCATTAAGCCTAAAGATAAGGCATTAGGTTTGCATTCCATATGGTTGTTTCTATAAAATAATTTTCACAATAAAATTGGCATCAAAAAGCTTATTTTTCTGTCTCTGGATGTATTTCTGAGAACAGGACAAGGACAGCAATATTGCTACAAGTTACGGCAATATGAATGCATGTATTGCCAACTTTGAGCTTCAAAAAGCACAAGCCAAGCATCATAAAATCCTGACACTACTTCAGGTATTTTCAGTTTAAAAAAAAATCATACATGTTCTGTTCTTAACACTTGCTTTCTACTGAAAGTTTTCACTTAACTGTGGGATCTGAGATTTTAGGGAAAATACCAAGACAAATTACAAATATTCTTTTGGGAACTGGTAGAGTTGTCTGCAATAGAACAGTAGCGGCTGTAGCTAAATAGGTTATCTTGGTTAGTTACCTCATAAGTTAGGTTGGTTTTCCTTTATTTTGGCTTTAACTGTTCTGTTAGGTTAGAGGCTAACACAAGAGAAGGTCCCATTGAAGAACTCTTAATTCTGAAAAGATCCTGAAAAAATATGAAAACTGTGTAGTATTACAAGGCAAAAATGTAGAAAGAGAACAGATTATGAATAGAAATCCAATTTCCAGTCTCTGGAAGAGAAAAGTGCATTTAGTCTGGAAAGAATGTCTGAGATAACACTGTTTTGATTTTTGACATTTAGAAATCACAGACTCTACTTGGCACCAGTCCTCAATTCCCACCTGCAGAACTCAATCAAAGGACTCTACAAAGCACAGTAACTGTTTAATTTCTTAGTCATATTGAACAATGTTGAGGTTGCTTTAAACTCCAGCCTTTGGAAACAGTTGTGACTGAAAGAATGGCAAAAAACCCCAGTTGTTAGTGTATATGAAAGTATCCTGCTGCCTACTTTTAAATTTTCAGTTTTTCAAAAGTTTTTGTTAAAGCCAAGGCAGATTGTTTGAAAGAACATTGGCTAAATATGTTGGTTTGTTTTAACTAACTTGTTGTCATTATAGTTTTCTTGAGTAAATAATTTTTCATAGGTATAATCCCAGTCTTTGAGATACAGTGGCAAGAAAAGCATTTCCCAGATAAAAGTCCTTGCAGTTCTAAGACTGGTATTCAGGCATTCCTAGGCGAAATAAACTTTCACTGGAGAACTGATGTGTGACCTTTGTTTATCATATATATTATCTGTGTTTATAAAGAATGTGAAAGAATTCAAAGGGATTCTTCAGCTATAATAAATTTTATACATGACAGGATGTATGTAACCTTTTGACTTAAACCTTTTGACAGCGAGGGAGAGGGTAAATCCTGTTGCCAGAAAAGTTCATATGAGTTTTACTTTTGGCTGTAGAAAACTAAAATTTTTCTCAAGACTTTCTGAAAAATCTCAATATCACTCCTGCTCCCTCCCATACCCAATTAGTTCATAATTGATAAAGATATGTCATGAAATTGTAGAATCATTGAGTTTGGAAGAGACCTCCAAGGTCATTGAGTCCAGCCTTTGACTGAATACAATTTTGTCAAGTAAACCATAGAACTAAGTGCAATATCCAGTTGAACACTTCCAGGAACACTTCCACCATTTCCATGAGCAACCCATTCCAATGCTTAACCACCCTTTCAGTGAAGAAATTCTTCCTGATGTTCATCCTGAACCTTCCGTGGCACAGCTTGAGGCCATTTCCTCTTGTCCTATCACTAGTTGCCTGAGAGAAGAGACCAAACTTCATCTTGCTCCAACATTCTTTCAGGTAATTGTAGATAATGATAAGGTCTCCCCTTTAGCCTTTTCTCAAGGCTAAACAACCACAGCTCACTCAGATGCATCTCATCAGACTTATGCTCCAGGCAACTCTGTTGCCTTTTTCTGGACATAGTCTAACACTTCAATGCCCTTCTTGTAGTGCGGGGCTCAAAACTGAACACATGACCCCAGGTGCAACCTCACTAATGCTGAATACAGTGGGATGATCACTGCACTGGTCCCACTGGCCACACTCTTTTTGACAAAAGACAGGATGCCATTGGCCTTCTTGGACACCTGAGCTTATGTTCAGCTGTCTATTGATGAGCAACTCCAGGTCCTTTTCTGCTGGGCAACTTTCCAGCCTGTAGCGCTGCATAAGGCGGTTGTGATCCAAATACAGGACCCAACACTTCAAGTCACTGAACCTAATACCACTCATCTGTCCAGTCTGTCTAGCCCCCTCTGACGACCCTTCTTACCCTCCAGCAGATCAATGCACCCACTCAGCTTAGTGTCATCTGCAAACTGATTGAGGATGCACTTGATTCCCTCATCCAGATCACTGATAAGAGCGTTAAACAGGACTGGGTACAATACAGCACCACTCATGATCTACCACCAACTGGATGTAACCCCATTCAATTGTAGACAGAGGATATCGGTGAATGAAGAAGGCTCAGTACATCGGAATAAGTTTCAAAAGGTTTAATAATAGGCTTTATTCTCTCATCCATCCCAAGGGTCTCATGTATATCTCCAATGTCACATCTCTCGTATGCCTCTTGCTGTACACTCTATCATGTCTCTTCAATGAGGTCCCATTTATTGTTAACATTCTATAATTCGTGAGAGAGCTAGCTTGCCTCATTATTTAACTCTCTCTGCTCAATAGGCAGCAATCTTTTCCCATGAAGCTGGTTAACCAGGACTGATGATAAATGATGGGGCATGGCTTGATGAGCTCTTCTGCCATCTCTCTCAGTTCCCTTGGGTGAATTCCATCTGGTCCCAGAGACTTGTGAGGGTCTAAGTGGCTCAGCAGATCACTAGCTACTTACTCATGGATTGCCTCCTCCTCTGCTATGCTCCCTATACCTATCCAGATCAGGAGACTAGTTGCCCTGAGGGTAACTGGTCTTTCTTCTGAAGGCTGAGGTAAAGAAGGCTTTAAGTACCTCAGCTTTTCTCATCCTTGGTGACA
>WEKX01028670.1:0-23658 GCA_013390025.1 Pitta sordida | reverse complement strand
TTACCTCTGAAATTCCTTGGTTTTCAGTGTTTATGTTGGGCTTTTAACTTTACTATGAAGTCATTACAGTTTATCATGCCAGTAAGTACATCAGGAGTGTTAGCCACAGACCACTGACAGAATAAACCATACATTCACAGGAAGCGTCACATTAAAAAATTCTATGACATATTGAGCACATGCATGAAGTGCTTCCTTCTTTAAACAGCAATTCCTGCTTCCTCAGCCTTCTATACCCAAAGGCACATGTATATGCTAGGCTGAATACATTCAAACTACCTTCTAACCATGCTGGAAAGAGAGAACCATATAAAGCAGTTATAAACAGCTGATTTCAAAGTGTTTCTCTCTCATCTAATTTTAACAGGATTAAATTAGTGAAAGCCTATATTAGCAAATGAATCTGCAGAGTAAAACCATGTGGCCACCCTGTAAGTGTTTGTGAGGAAGTTTCTTCATATCAGCTTTGAAATATGTCTTCTGGCTTAATTTCATCCAAAAGGGATAGATATCATCAGCTCTGAGACCATGCTGCAATGCAAACCAAAATGAGGTAAATAGAAAAGGACTGATAGCTTGACTTCAAAAGTATACCCTGGGCCACACATAGTCAATGATGTAGACTTATCCAGACTTCAGGTCTTCGTATGGAGAAGAACCAAGGACCGGCATTCAAGGCAGTAATCCAATATAATAACTTATTTTAAAAATTAAGGATATGAAATGGCCTTCTGGGATAGATTTGCAAGAGAGATGAGTTAGGTGAATGCGTTAGATCTGATGTCATAGTTGGTAAATGCTTGACATGGTTTGGCTGCAATGTGCTGACACATTGCCTAGCACGGTTAAAGTCTTGTCCGGAGAAAAGTGATTTTCCAGGAAATTGCCATATATTTAGCAAACAGCTATTATGGTGTCTTACAAAATGGAATGGAAGAAATAGCCACACATTCAGCACAAAGTTATTATGCCATCTTGCAAAATGTAATGGAAATGAAGCTAAATAACTGGTCTGTAAAACTACTTCTGAAACACTGAGCTTTTTATAGAGACTGAAATGTTTCCTACAGAAAGATGGGAACTGCCATATTGTGTAGGGCAATTTGTATGTCTCTTAAAGTCTTTATAACATATACTTAAGAAGACTAGTTACTATAATAATAAAAAATATTTTATTTATTTTTTTTAATATAACTGTTGTACCTCCCTCTTCAGGCATACTTGCACTTGGACCATTATGATTCATATCTTTTCTAGTGCTCTTGGAACGAGAGCCTCAGCTTGTGTAACATGCTGCAGACCTATTGAAGGCATTGGAATACCTTCTACTGAAACATACTAATTATCTTGCTTTTAAATATGTTTTCTGATTTTTTTGCTGTCCTGAAGAATTTAGGAATTACAGGATCATAGTATAATTCAGACTGGGTGTATGCTTTGGAGGTCCAACCTCCTGCCACATTAGTATTAATTTTTATAGTGTGGTTTAAAACCAAAGATGGAATTGTGATACTTTTTCTGTGAAATTATCTTGCTGTATGACAGTAGTTTAGAGAACTTCCATGAATTAATATCTTCTTTCTTCAGAAGAAAACCATGCTCTTCCAGCATGAGATTTTAAGAAAATCAATCTGTTTGCGTTATCAAAGATAAGGTTTTCAGGTGACTGTATCATGATCCGAAAGTACCTACGTGAAGAAAACTATGGTTCTTTTATCTTAGCAGAGAAAAGGTGCTACAAGATCTAGAATCTGAAACAAGATAAATTCAGATTTTAAAAAAGCAAATTTTAATAATTTTTTATGATTATAGCAACTTATTAAAGGATACTTTGAATAATACATCAAATGAAGTTTGTAATTCAAAAATTACTCTCTTTTGAAAACTATGTGCTCTAATTTGGAAGTTATGGACTGAGGTACAGATTTCTGCACTAAGAATCAATGGCCTGAGCTAAGAAATCAGTGTGTATAATCAAAAGTGTCTTATTTGCATCAGTATTGTGTATGCTTTTATTTGTGGCTTTTCTGTTTAAATTCCATATTGTTCCTCAACTGCAAGCTGGTTTTAGGATCCTGACAGTAATTTTAGAATAACTTCAAACATAGCTGAAATCATGGATATGTTAAGCAAGGATAAATGGATCACTTGAGATAGAAAAGATACTTTCGTAGTTACTGTGATTTCCAGCAGAGTAGAAGAGCACTGAACAGAGTCTTGATGATAATGGCCATGTCTTCAGTGGCAACCTGGATAGTTTCCTTGCATTTCTACCATTGGACCTGGCAATGTACCCCTGGATAACTAGCAGTAGGGGAAAACAATTATTTGACTCAACCAAGCACATGAGACTGCATTTTCACAGAGGCTGTGACAGTGCAAAACAGCTGGTTTATGTTGTATAGGCTTTGGGAGATGTGGGCTTTTTGCATTGGCAACAGATGATAGAGGGCTGCTGAGAAGAGAGGCTCATGAGGCATCTTGGTGCATTTAGGAAATGTTGGGAGTACGCAAACCTCTTCACGGTCACATTTTCTACTTCATGAAATGAAAGCTGTCAGAGCTGGGGTGGTAAGAACTTACTCAAACATCTCAGNGACATCTTTCTTGAACTGAGGGGCCCAGAACTGAACGCAATACTCGAGGTGCCTGATGAAAGAATCAAAACTCTAGTAAATTTTATGAATATGTAAATGAGTCAGTGTCAGTTTTTGTGTATATGCCCACCCTGAACTATAATGGTGCAGGTCTTGGCATGTTTAGGTGGTTCATAAACCTGACTGTTTTCAAAGTCCATTGCATAAAGGAGTGTGGAAATAAGAATGCAGCCTGGTGACCACGGATAGTGATGCCATGGTTACTAATAGTACACATAAAGATATTTTTAAGTCATATGCCTTCAGAAATTTCTGATATTGGTGTATACCATAGGCTTTGCTTTTCCAACATGTCTCATATGGTGGGCTACTGCCAAAGCAATGGTGCTTTATGAGAAAATAATGGAGGTATTTCAGTTTTGCAGCAGTTCCCATTCCCTGTCAAAACAGAAGAACCTGGCTTCAGGTTATCAGACAAAGGGAAAAAGTGGAAAACTCTTATCTTAGGGTAATAAAAATGAGATTAAAATTGAAGAAACCTATGTCTGCATCCACAAGTGACATGGCCCAGTAAAAATCCATCTTGAGAATGAAACCCTTCTCATCCTTCTCATGTTTGCAGTGAGGTTCCTTTGTATCTTTGTTGGAATGCTCTTGAAATGCACATTCTGCCTTAATTTCTTCCAAAAGGAATTGTTTCTGTTTGGTGTCATGAAATGCTTTTTAAAACTACATGTATGTACTTGAGAAAANTCACAGCCGGCCTGCACGACCAGCAGGGGGTAATAATGAGTCTAGTTCCTTCCTGTGCCTTAGCAATCTGAACAATAAGGAAAGGTAAGGTGAGCTGGCCCAGCAGAAGTTATTTCACTGAAATAGATAATATTGCTGATGTATTAAATTACTGCTCCATGTGAGCCTGAATGGGAGCATCTGGCTGCGGCATACTGTTAGGCAAGGAGTTGAGTTTGGGTTTTTTTGTGGCAGTGTCTGCCAACCACTTGTGCTCAGTTCTCATCTGAACAGGGGTCACTCCTGTAATTCTAAAGACTGGGTTAGAAATGGAATTACTACAACGATTCTAAATGTCACGTGCTACTCATGCCAGAGCAAGTCATCAAACTAGATTTTGTGCTATCGTAAACAGTTGTCATGAATGTTTCCTGAAATCTGTGTTTGTAAAGCGTTTATGTAGCCTTAGAGATAAAGTCATGATTATGCTTAAAATTCGCCAAACCAACACAGACTAGAATGAGTTGTAGTGGAAGGGACCTTAGAATTAGGTTTAACTCCATTACTGTAAAAATTATTTTTATTTTATTTCTGTCAGAAATGCTATGCTTCAGTGGTTTTAGTATCTCTTTAATAAAACAAAACAAAAGCAAAAGTTATGTCTTTGGAGGGATCCAGGGAAGGGGACAAATAAATGGTATTTTTCTCATGTGGCTGATAATAACTGGTGCCTGTCATTGCTATTCCCTGTTTATCTGACCTATTAATGGAGGGCAAAATTCCAAAGAAATGTTTAATTAACATTTGTAATTAGTATTACAAAAGACCCTGCTTTATAGAACAGGCAGCCCAGCGAGGAGGGCCAGGAAAAGACAAGCTCTTCACCCTGTAATTATTGCAGCTCTCCATAGTGCTCTCATTAATCTCATTAACATCACAGTGGGATGGTGCCACTGCAGGCTAGTGGCAGGTGTCTAACTGCCTTCCTCCTGGGGAGACTTCTACAAAAGAGGTCCTGATCTGCAAATAAGTTTGAAAGCTTGCCAGTAGAGTACCTCAATCAAACTTCGAAGTCTCCTGCTTCCAAAATACCCTAAAGACTTTCAGTTTCAATAAAGACTGATGTACTGGGAAGATTCTTGCTTTTTAACTATGAAAGGGAGAGTAAGAAAGAGGGTAGAAATTGATGTTTGTGTAGTAAAATATTCTACTCCATTAACATGTTCCATTATAAAATTAAAAATAAACTAATTGGGTGGGAATTGTGGGTAGGCAAACATAAGGAAAACCTGAGTCATCACTTAAAAAACACCAAAATGCAATCAACCCATTAAAAAAAAGTCAGTTTTCTGTGTGTGAATAAAGCTTTTCTTCTTCTTGAATGCCTTTCTTCTTCAAATTAAATTAGAACAACTATCATATCAAATAGTTTAATTCAGAAAATGATAGCATATACCTTATGTAAGAAAAATGAATTTGTTTTTACTTCTTCATAAGACATAGTAATTTTTTAATTGCATTGTGCTTATACATTCCTGTGATTCTCAGGTTTTTCTTAAATCCCCAACTCATGTATTTATACAAGACCAACCCCTGCCTTTAAATGAAAAGTAATTAGTGAGTTTCTAGCCATAAAAACATATAAGAAATACCAAGATAACATAAAGTAAGGGAAAAATAACCCACTATAAACTTTTTCTTTCATGTTCAAGATAATACATAATTTAAAGCCTGTCTTATGGTTTTTTAAGATATATTTTATTTTATTTTACTTTTTGGCTCTGGTGTAACTGAGCTTTTTTATTACAGTTGTAAGTAATGAGGCAATAAACATTTACAATATATGACATGAATGGAGTCAGCAAGCACTCAATGTTTGAAAAAGTCCTAAATCAGGTGCACACCCCACTGATTTTACTGGAGTTGCTCTTGTAAGAGAGTTTGTCAACTTCAGTTTATTGTTTTCAATGATGATTAGAGGACCATTATAAATATGCATAAGAACTAAATTAAATCTACCTCTACTAAAGAGCTTGTATATAAAAGGATACTGAAGGTGATGTTTCCAACAGCAGTGAAAGAGTCAGAAAACCTTCATTTGAATATTGCTGGCTAGATTGCTTATAGTGAATCACCAGAATCAGATTTTTAAGAACACATTGTTCTGTTTGGTGAAATGGATCAATGCTGCATTTATTTATTGCTGATAGAGCAGATATCGCTGCATTTTTAGGTACTCTATTCATGGCCAAGTAGATTTTGCAGAAGTCTGTTCAAATATTGAATAGAAAGTTGGTCTCTATGGTCTCTATGTTGAAGCAGCTAGGACAGGAGGCATTTGACATCAATGGAAAACAAAGAAAGAATGAGTGAGCATAGGTTTGGAAAAAAATAAAAGAAAACTATATATGATCCAGTGTTATCTTTTAGAAGCATTTTTAAGACATCTATGAAATAAAATACTGGGATGGTTTTGCAGACATTTACTGATACTTGTTTTAAAAGTAAAATAACGAGATGATGAAAAGTCACATCGTGGATTGATTGAAGGCACTTGTCAACTTTCTGGCAGTGAATAAGAGATGAGAATGATAACTAGCATAGTAAAGACTGTCATATTCTAATGTACATTTGAGAAGACAAAATTTAGTACTTGGATTATCATTATGAACTACTTGATGAAGTCCAAAGATAAGCCATTCAGAATCTGGATTTCCATCCGTTTAAGTAGAGGAGTTTGAGCTCAGGAGAGAACACTGTAGAAGTAGGCATACCAATGCAATTCTGTCTCAAAATGCAAATAATTAAAAGGCTTGATTTACTGATGAGACACATGCTGAGTATACAGATCTTAAACTCACTATGTGACCTCTGTCCTTTCACAGAACTGCCCTCAGGGAACTGCTCCCCCAGTGTGAAAAATCTGTTACAGGGATTATATAGTTGAGGTCCAGTGTTTGCTTTTGAGCAAGAATGGGAAAACTGAGGGGATCAGTCTTGTATTGTGTAAAAGAAACTCTGTATTTGTCTAAAAGTCCTTACAAGATTGGATACATAACCCTAACCCTCTTTCTCATTGAATATAGGCCAAAATATTTTAAAAGTATGGATCAAATATGCCATGTAATTTGTGCTTGTTCTGTAGGGAGTTTTTGTGTATTTGTTTAGTTGGTTGGTTGGTTGGTTTGAATTTTTTTTGTTTTTGTCCTTTTTGTGTTTTATTTTGGTTTAGGTTTGGTTTTGGTTTAAATGTGGGTAATACTACTCGCTAATATGAAAGGCGATTATGAAGTTTAATTTAAATGTGGAGGACTTAAAGGTTTATTTCTTCTGAAATGAGCTAAATATCATTACAGTCTCAATTTTGTATTAATTTTGTTAATTTTTAAAGAAATTATAGCCTTTTCCTTAAATGGCTCTGAGTCTTTATGTCTAGCTTGGCCTACAGGTTTATCCTCATCTTCCAATGGTCTCAGCAAATGCAGGGGCCCTTTTGAATGTAAATATTCTTAGATTTATTTCTCCATCTTTTCTCCCAGGTATTAGATATACTATATGGCTTGAATTTTATCATGCACAGGCAAAGGGTGATGAGAGGAAAAAAGGAAGAATTAAAAGAAAATGCTACCGTTCTCAACTTTCAAATTCTGTGCAAAGGAGGAAGAAAGCCATATTCATATAATTGGAGAGTATGTGGAAATATTTTAATTTTTAACAAGTAGCTAAAAGACTGTTGAATAGAGGAGGATTTTAAAGAGGGGATACAAGATTTGTCTTGATTTTTGACTATATGCCAGCTCTACTTATTCCAGCACTCTTGATTGTGATAAGATTTATTTTGGTTTTCTGAGCATGTGGATTCTAAACTGCATCAAACTTCAGCTGTTTGTCTCGTGTTTTTTGTAGGGAGTTGTTTTTCTTTTTTTAATTCTATTTTTTATTTTATTTCTCATCAGTAGCTTGAGTGTTTTTCTTTCTCTAGGTCACTGGGGATGTAGCAAAGTGTCCGAATCATTGGACCTAGTGTTGTAACAGCAAACCTTGAAATTGATCCTGACAGAATGGAATGATGAGCCCAGAAGTTCAGAACAAACACTCACAGTCCCTTGGCAGCACCCATGAGCTGAAAGCTGACCTGGAAACAGTAAGATGCACTATATCTGTAACAGCCTTTCTGCAGCCCACATCTAGAAACCATTCATACACATGAGGAGAGAGCAGAAGTATAAAAATGTTTAAGCAGGAAAAAAAATGATAAAAAAAAAATCATAAAACAGACTAACAATGGCAGTAAAATATACAATACAGGCTGAAACAGTCTTACTTTTTTAAACTTTTCGTATTACTTTCCTTTGGCTTATGTGAAATTTTATTTTCTCTTAAAATATGTCATTTTAAGACAAAGCAACATTATAATTCGTCTTGAACTCAAGACCAATACTTAGCTCAGTATGAAAACAAACAACATCCCCCTTCCCTCACCTCAATCCCCCAGAATTCACAATAGCAATCAGGCGCCTCATATGACAAATCCATATGGTCAGTGCACCAGCTACTTAACTCTGAAGTCAAGGGCTAAAATACTTTCCTATGACCCCAGTAAAAATTAATTTAGTGATCTACTGCATATTGTAAAATTTTAAAATCATCTTCAGTTTCTACTGGCTGAAAACTCTATCAGGGAAAGGCTTTTTTCTTCCTGTAGTCTATCTGAGAGTCCTTGAACCAAATACAGATAGTATATAAATAAGTGTAACCCACTGACCCTCTGTCCCACACTGTGTCCTATATTTTTGAGATTTGCTGTGGTGAAGGAAAGATTGCATTCCCAGAGGTATGAGCAGGAGGATTGCTGCCTTTTTTCTTTTCTTTTTTTTTTTCTTTTGTCCTTCATATGGTAGCATGGCATTGGCTTTCAAAGGATCCTGCTGCATGTTACCTTTGCGTAATCTCATGTATAGTCTAATTATTGACTATTCCCAGTGGTAATTTGCCCAGTAGCTGAGCTGTCTGTACTGCAGTGCAGCTGAATCTATAGCACAGGTAGGTGTACCTGAACACGAATTTAAGTGGTTAACATAGATTTCAGCAGGAACATATACAGTCGGGTCTCCTATAACGCTGATCTGCAGTCTTATTTGGGACCCGTGCAGCCCGACTTCTGTGTTGAGTGGCTGCCGCGGCTGCCGCCATGGTCGCACCCACCACCCGAGCAGCCCCCACTGCTGCCCGCACCCCCACCGCCGCCCGTTCCACCACCTGGGCGGCCGCCGCCACCACCAGTGCCGCGACGGCAGGTCACGCATGCACAGCTGTGAAACATCGCTAAAAAATCATGCCGCTAATATCTGAAGCCCCAATATGTAGGGCGCGAAGTGCAAGAGGGCCGGCTGTAGTCATAAATGCAGAAATTTTACTTCAGTCTCTGTGGGACACGAGTATTTTAGCAACCAAACCTGACATCTATACCATTGTGCTGTTGCCTAATTGCCTAACTTGAGTTTACCCAACAAGCTGCAAGCAGGCTTCTGGCTCTAAAGGAGGAACACTGTCAAGTAAAATATACCCTGTTTTCATAATATCTGGTGATGAGGAACTTCAAAGGTGAAAACTTTCTTTAGTATGATGAGAGGTGCTCTGTGCCCAAGCTCTGCATGATCCCTTCTCCTCACTTACCTTAAAGGACTGGCAGTTTATTTCTGCTAGCCTGGGCAAGCTGTACTTTTGGGGATTATATCTCTGAGATCTTAATTAGATGTATGATATTTGCCAGTTGCAGGTTTTAATGCTTGCAGTTTTCAGACACTTGAAAAATACAGAGTGAAAAACCCTCAGTTGAACCCATCGTCAAATGACAATTGCTCTTAGTTTGGATCAGTGCCACAGTTTACAGTTTTCTTGATCTTCTTTGGGAAGGGTGTGAAAACAGACTCACCTTATAGCACACCTGGAAGGCCAAGAAACTTTGTCTTTGCCAAGCTATGCACTAGTCAGGATGGCTAGATTATACAGCCAGGTAAATGGTAATGTTAGCTGTTGTCATAATTTATTTGGCTGACTGTGCCTGTCAAGGCAGTCCTTTAGGGACATTCCTTTGGAGCTTGCAGCCTCTGTGTTCTATAAATAGTCAGTACTGAAGAGAGTCAGTGGCCAAGGGAAACAGTACTCTCAAGACATTAATGTCTCATAACTTCAAGATTTAACTTGTATGGTTAGGTCTAAAACTGTAAAAATCAACCTGAGATGGGTGCTTGTTTGGTGATCTCTCTAGAAATGTGGGGTTTGCAAGTTATATTTTTCTTCTCTGAGCAGTCACTTTATAATGCTGGGCTCTGTGTTATAAAGCTAGTGATTCAACAGAAGCAATACAGAAAATAGTTGCCAATCACACAGAATCACAGAATCACAGAAAATTATGAGTTGGAAGGGACCCACAAGGATCATCTAGTCCAACTCACCATCTAATACCCGTACAGTGACCAATCAGTTATTCCTTACAGACACCCCCTGTATTGTATGCATGTTGACCATTTTAGGAGGTAAATGCCATTAACTTTTCTTTTTTGAGTGTGGATTCCAAGGTGGGGTGGGTATTGACATTCAGTTCGCACTTGCAACATGCTCTCCTTTTGGACTCTAAATTCTGTGCAGTATGCAGATCACTCCATCTTCTTCTGCTCCTGAATGCTCACTGCTGCAGAGCCAAAACTTTCCAGCCAGCAGCTACTGCAGTGATTTTCCTCCAAGGACTCTGATGGAAAAAGCCATCATTGAGGATGGTTCTTGCTGGAGAGGAGCATTAATGTATCCTTCAAGTAGAAATGTCTGGTAATCCTCCTGAGCAAAATGTCAGGCAAAATGCCTCTACTTGCAGCTCCTGAAGTGGGAAATGTGTGGTAGGCTTTAAGCTGAGGCCAGAGTTTGAATGTAATTACAACCACTGTCTTTTCTACTTATTTTAATGCTATGGAGAAAGCTGCTATTCATCCCTGATCTAGTTGCGCTTTCTTCCCAGTAATGAATTATATGACACCATGCTTCTGTTTCAAATGGCATGAAAAGGCTGTCTGGACGTCTATTTAAACCTCTGTTTCCTGAGTCACCACATCCTGTTTGTTGCTAAAGAGACTAAAATGAAAAAAAATCATAGTAGCCTCAGATAAATTAAGGGTTATGGATAAGAAGGAGGACTTGATAAAAATTTGAACTGTATTTGTCTTTGCAAGTAGTTTGTAAAAATATCTCGTGTGGAAAGGGAGAGCTATTATACAAAGGACAACCAAAATTTCCAACATGTTTACAGACCTGAAGTGACTACTAATTGAAATTTATTAGAAGTCAAATTTAATAGAAATCAGTTTCAGTATATTGGTGATTTGGTATTTCTTCCACTGAATTCAGTGGAAGAAAGCTCAGTATTTCTTCCACTGAATTCAGTCCTAAATTCATGTCTATCAGCTTGGACAGAACTGAGCTTGAAGGTTAAAAATCACACTCCCAAATATGCAGAAATGACATGATATATGACACATATGAAACTGAAATTAGTCTGGTGGAATCTCAGTGAGGTTATGGCCAAATTTTGTACCAGGGACTATTCTTGCTGTGTAGTATTCGTAGTTGTTACTTTTCACACTGCTGTTTCCTGGAAGAGTAGTAAGCTCCCTATAGAAAACACTAGCATTCATGAGTTTGATAATCGTCATTTAGCAGTCACAAGGGAAACCTTGAAGCTTTTCTTGGCTGTCTCCGGCAATGAGCAGGAGAACCTCTGAGAGAGGCTCTTTTTGCAGTGTTTCACTCAAATTGCTTCCCTATGAGAGTAGAGAGTGAAGTTCACTACCATAAAGAGGTTTTTTTGCAATCCCTTGCTCCATCAATGTTCACTTATGTCCTGACATTAAGAGAGACATACCCCTGAAGTCATGCTACAACACCTCTTTGCCAAATGAAACCAGGCTTTCAAGCTCATTGGATAACTTGACAAACCTACACTTCTCTTGTGTGTGGTTTCTCCCAAATATTGATTCCATAAATTAGAAGTAAACTCTCATCCTGTATAGATGAATTACGTTAATAGCTAGAACACCTACTTCCCCATCAAATCATGTGACCTTCTCCCAGAAAATCTTGCAGATTTGAGCTGTGTGGGTGATAAGATAAAAGCAATTATAGTTTTCTTAAGATTTGCTGCAAAATCCTCTGCACCTGAGTTCTTTTGGCTCCTCATATTCTGCATCCTATGGGCATTCTCTGTTTTGATTGTATCTATTTTTATGTCCCTTCTGCAATTTTCTCTGGTCCCGTCTCTGCCTACTACACTTAACTACTTACATTGATGCAGAAACTACCACGCCTGCATCTTCAGTTAGCTAGCTATGGGCAATTCTTTAGGTAACAGCCTTGTTTCTTCCACTCAAGATATTTTTTGTCAAGCATCCCTGAAATTTTGATATCATCTGAAAAAGGCCTGTTGTAGCTGCATGGCACCAAAGAGGGATTGTCTCAAATGCGCAGGGTTCAAGCACCCATTGACTGGCTGCTACATTGTTACTACAAGTCAGGATCATGATGGCCTGGTCTATTCTCTGGCCTCTCTATCCTGCAGAATAGCTGAAGGTCATGAAAACTTCTAATTTCTTTTGAAAAGATCTTTGTACCAGCAGCAAGAGAGAAACCATGAGAGGTCATTGGTTTTGTAAGTTGTCTAAGGCAGTTTTTTGTCAAGCTGCCAGAGATTTCTTTCTGCTCATTGAGCCTTGAATCGCTCCACAATGTTGATGTGACTTGCAATGTCTGGGTTCTGAGTAGATTCACTGAGATGGCTTGTAATACATACTGATAATTGAATTTTGTATAAATAATAAATAATAATACAGAAATTATAATAATTGAGAATGAACCTGACATCACTTGATTGGTTTCACTTTTCTTTGAGAACATTAAGAATGGGAGTTAATGTAAGTAGTGTTATTTTGGGGCATGTCTTTTAAGCGTCTGATGGCATCATTAATATACATATAGAGGGCAGTTTTGGAGACATGTTTGATACGGAATAATTTGGAGTGTGTTACAAGTAATGATTCTTTCCTTTGTGAAGTTTTAATTAAGTTATTAACAATTCATTCTTCAAAAAATGAAAATTCATTTTCTTATGCATCAATTTGCTTTAAATACACTACTTATTTTAAAACTGGCATAAAAGATACTGTGGCTTGCCTACCAATCACTGTATTGATATGGTGAACAGGAAAGCTGTGCTTTGATTTTCTGGAGCTAACTAAATCTATGAAGATTTTGACACGATTTACAGGGATTATTCGGTGTTCTGCCTCTCTCTGGCATTGCGGTGGCTGAGCTCACATATTTCATATACTAGGGAGTGTATGTCAGCCCCCAGGAAAGGTGTACATCCTGGGGTTGCCAGTACATACTTGTAAGTTAGTCTGCCAAACAACTGAACCCTGAAGAGGATGGGGCTGACCTGGACAAAGGAGCCCAAATGAATCAATGGGAAGAGATTTCTCTCACCCTATTATTGAGTGTATGGTGTAAAGATGCAACATATGTTGTCTTTCCAGCAAGTTCAGACCCCTGGAGGGCTTTAGTGTTATACTTAGAGCATAAAGGAAAGTTAAAACGGAGCTAATGCACACAGTTCAAACTGTGGTTTCTCTCATTGCCACCTGGGATTTTCCAGAGTCAGCTGTCACTGATGTTGAGCAAGGTCCCTGCATTAACAGAGTTTTGTTTCTTAGAGACTCATGAGAATGGTTTTGGTTGAGTGATTTGAATTGCATGGCTTCACATTTGTTGCGTTTTGTTTTGAATTCTGGACTACAGTTTATTTAAAGTCTCCAAAGTAATGTTCATTGAAGTGGCCAAGTTTCACTTGGTTTTGTGTTGAGAGTGATGGTATTCTGGCAATTTTTCCAGATTAATAAAAGGATTAAGGTCTCAGTATACTCATCAGTATTAGAGGCAGGTGCTTCATACTGTCAGAAAGCTGCAGACTACTTTTTCCTCTGTCCAGTTGCAGGAGGCTTCTGTTTCTAGACATGATAAATCCTATGACATCAAGTGTAAATCCTGGAGTATTATTCAATATGGAAAAGTTATTTCTGACCTTTCCAAAATGCATAAGCTTTTATCTCTCCTTCTGAGGTTTTTAAAATGGGACTTAGAGGATTAAGGAAACCCTGTTTCTTTGTGAGCAGCATATGGCATGTAACACCAATCAAATTTCGCAGCTTTCAAATGTTGCCATAAGAATGAGCCTGTGGTATGTGTGGTCGGTCTTTCACTGCACTCTGGCATGATATAAAGCTTTTACCTAAACTGCATGAAATAATTCGACTAACGTGATTGTAGTTTTGCTACTCATGGGAAACAGAGCTATCTTAAGCTCAAATTTGTGAAAGAATTACTTTCTCCACCTCTGAAGTGGGGAAGCTGAACAGCAGGTTCTTCCTGGCTCAGCCATTTTCAATGGAGATTTCTCCTGGAGAATATTTTTGCATGATGCTTATTGGATAGAATGGAACAGGGAAGCAAACATTCTGAACAGTTAAATCAAAACCAACTTTGAAGTGAATATTAGAGAAAGGGAAATATTTATCTCCTTTCTTTCGCACTTCTTCGTTTCTACCTGACATTGTTGTCCTTTGAACACTGATGGCAAATGTATTTAATAAAAATAAATAATTACCTACTAATATTTTGTATTTATCCTCTAAAGTAGGAAGCTCCTTCCCAAAATTGCCTGTTAGTCTGCTGTCTAATACTGAACCAGATGTAATGTCCAATAATCTGTGAAAACATTTGAGTTGGAGATGCTTATTTTGTAAGCAGAGATTCAATTATATTAAACCATTTCATGTAAAATAATACATTAGAGCACTTTAGACTCCTGTAATATGTGGCATTCATAATTTTCTTACAGCAAAGAAATTGAAAAAGATTGTGCAATACCTCATCTTTAAAGAAAAAGACGAGAGATTGACATCTTGGAAACAACACAGACAACAGATAAAATTCATGTGTCATAAGTAAATTATTACACTACAGAAGAGGATTATAAATGCATTTCATTGCATTGGTAATCTCTGAAAGTGTTATTTGTTTGGTTAAGATCATCTTTGTAACATACACACTTAAAGAGGATTTTTCAGCAGTCCAGACATAAAAACCATGTTTGTAAAATATACTCTTTCCATACTGTGTCAGAATACATGCTTTTTGCTTTCTAGGTCTGTTTTCCCTTGAAGATAACACAGTTTACTGTTGCAGGTGTTCCAATGGACTTTCTCAATTAAGTAGCATGTGTGCGGATATGTTCAGGGCTGCAGAACTCTTATGGGAAATTTGTATTTAATATAATTAAGATTACTAAAAGATGATTTCATGTATCATAGTATCACAGTATCACAGTATCACAGCGTTAGCAAGGTTGGAAGAGACCTTGGAGATCATTGAGTCCAACCTGTAACCCAACGCCAACCCATTGTCTAAACCATGGCACTAATTGCCTCATCCAGCCTACTCTTAAATACCTCCAGGGATGGCAACTCCACCACCTCCCTGGGCAGACCATTCCAATGAGAGATCACTCTCTCTGTGAAAAACCTCTTCCTAACATTCAGTCTAAACCTCCCCTGGTGTAGCTTAAGGCCATGTCTTCTCCTTCTGGTGTTGTCAGCCTGAGAGGAGATCCTCATCCACCTGGCCGCAGCCTCCCCTCAGGTGGTCGTACACAGCAATGAGCTCACCTCTGAGCCTCCTCTTCTCCAGGCTCAGCAACCCCAGTTCCTGTAGTCGCTCCCCAGAGGGCTTCTGTTCCCGTCCTCTCACCATCCTTGTCGCTCTTCTCTGGACTCTCTCAAGCAACTCAACATCCTTCTTAAACTGAGGAGACCGGAACTTGACACAGGACTCAAGAGGCGGCCTTACCAGTGCTGAGTACAGGGGAAGGATAACTTCCCTAGTCCAGCTGACCACACTGTTCCTAATACAGGCCAGGAGGCCATTGGCCTTCTTAGCCACCTGGGCACACTGCTGGCTCATACTGAGTTTTCTGTCATTCATTACTCCTAAATCCCTCTGCATTTCACCGCTCTCCAGCCACTCATCACCCAGTCAATAGCGATGCATGGGGTTGTTATGTCCAAAGTGAAGAACCCGGCATGTAGTCTTGTTGAATCTCATACTATTGGAGTCTGCCCATTTCTCTAGTCTGTCAAGGTCCCTCTGAAGGGCCCTCCATTTGCCCCCAGCTTGGTAGAGAACTTATTTCAAATGTGTTTTTTAAGAACATAAATTCAGAGGTGTTTTGGGTATTCACAATAAGCAGACATTGTCTAATGACAATTTATATTGAGTATAACTTTGAACACATTATTATGAATATTTCAATGAGGTCTAACTGTCAAATATCCTACAACACATTCCATGACCCAATATGCAAATCAGCTGTGGGATGTGAGAGGGCTGTTGGGGCTTACTCTACATAGATTTAGACTGTTTTAACAAAGGTTATTTATTAAACATTATCGACATTGGTTTTTTCATCACTTTCAAGATTCAGGAGGGGATTTTATTTTCTTTAGGGATACAGCTAAGAAGTAGGTCGGGAACCGTGACTGTGAAGAGGCTACTCTAGGGAAGGGAAAGGTTAAGTTCAGTTCTAACAAGTAATATAAAAAGGTTAGGAAGCTGCTGTCGTTTGTGAAAGAAGAACTTCTTCCGAGTTATTAATATACATTGAGCTATTTAATATGTCTCAGTTGTTCATTGACAATAGTAAGGTTAATAAATGGAATTCCTACCACTACATGATTCAGGGAGTTTAATTGGAGACTATTGGAAGAATCATAATTTATATTAAATAGACAAGTCTGAAAGCTTATACCATGGTTAAAAAATGTCACATAAAGGAATCAATACTACCAAAATTGTGTGATATGAATGTAGTGTCATTGTGAAAACACAAAATCCACTTAGCATATTTAGTAATCTTGGTAATTACCATATAAAAAAATAGATTCAGTTTACTGGACCATATTTTTCCTGCTGTGTACTTTGTGAAATTCCTGTGGAACAGAAAATATATTAGATTAAAATTGACCAAACCACATTGCAAACCTAAACAGAATTTAAACACTTGGGTTTCTCCAGACAGAAACTTACAGTCCCAAAAGATAAGGATGTGTATGCAAACATGTGCAGGTTTGTCAATTGAGAAGAGCAGAGTTGGGGTATTTTTTTTCCCCTCCTCCTTTCAAAATGTCATTCAACTCTCACAGCAATGGGGAAATCCCCATTGACTTAAAACAATGCAGTGGACAAATTAGACAACCATGAACAAATGCACACACATACACAAAATGTTTGCTTAAGACTTTAACCAGCAGGCTCTGTGAGAATCTGGGAGTTCTTGGTCCCTGTGACAGAGGACAGAGACCATGAAGTACCACAGCTGCAACACGCTGTCTCATGCAGTTGGTGTGCATTGGATGAAGATGTCTTGACAAACCTCTTTTTGCAAAGAAATGCGGGTCTAGCAAAGTTTGAGTGCTCCTTCTATCTTAAGGGCCATGAGCTATGGCTGTGTACATGAGTGGTATATGCTCTTACAGACTGCAGGAGTCAGCAAAAGCTGGAGAATTGCAGAGGAACAGTTTGGTCAAATAAAGCAGTGTCATTTTACATCTGTGGAAAATTGGCACCTCTCTCTCTTTCTCTGAAGTGCATTACTTTAGTGTTGACCTCTGCTCAAAGTGAAGTGTAGTGAACCTATAATTAGGAGAAGTTCAAGTGACTTGTATAAAAGAAAAATGAGAGTTGTGGGGTTCACTTACACAATATTTGCTTAGATTGCTGTTGTAGTCTCCTGACATTTCTGTCTCATTCTGTCTTCCTGCTCATCTCCTCATCTTCTGCCCTTAAAGTCCTGTAGCTCAAAGTCATGGTTTTATTTTGATCTTCAGTTTTCACTAAGGGGAAAAAAAGTGAATTCCTATTCCTAAAAGTTGCAGAGATAAGCTTGAAACTGAGATCTTTTGAGCCCTCAGGAATAAGAAAATACTTGATTTTAAAATAGTTGAGAATAGCAGCTCTTCTAAAAACAATAAGCCACCATATGCCTATATCAACGTGCTTCTGAATTACGCAGTGAGCCTGCACTCAAAATGTAACTGTTTTACAATAGTATTTCATATGTTTCCTCCTGTTCACAGCTTATTTTTTATTGTGTGAACAACTTCTAACAGCTTCTTTTCCATGCTTATTAAAACAAACTAACTTCTATAATCAAAAAGAACATAAGTAGCAGATGAAGACTTATTTTTGATGATACTAAGAAATTATTTAGCTAAAGAATTTAGCAATTGTTTTCTACTAATCCTTGTAATTCTTTACAAATATTAGCAATAGTTTATGAAATCTAGAACTTCAAAATCCTTATTTTTCTGAAAAAAATTTGAGTATAACCTTTACCATGAGTATCTACAAATGAGAATGTGGGAAACAAAGGCATCTAAGTACAAGTGCAACTATGTCTGAATGTGTTAATTACCAAATCATGCTTGTCACATATTTAAGGTATTTTATAAAATATAGACAGCATGCAAATTACTGTTTGGATATGCACTAAGTCTACAAGGCTGGACAGCCACATAACAGAATAATTCATACAACTTTCTTTGTAACTTTTGATCAACTGAAGTGTCTCTTTCACAAGAAGATTCTCAAGTACAGAGCAGTCTCCCAAGTGTGGATTTTTCAAGCAATAGTCAGTAATTTCCTTTAAGAAGCAGTGTGATTTGATGCATTGTGAAAGATATGTTGGGACTATGGACTGCTGCAAATGATAGACTGAGGGAAAGACTTCCTGAAGTCTGCTGCCCATTTGGATGAGCAGGTTATGGTCTTGTCAGAGCGCAAAAGTGGAGAAGATCTGTCTTATGATGCTGCTGACCTGATTGAAGGAATGAGCCAGCATGGGTGAAGAGCTAATTGTGACCCAATTTAGGCAAGAAAAAGATAGTAACTCTGGAGCATAAAGAAACTAAAATGATGAGGCAAATAATGCCATTCTATCAGTAGATCTAGGAATGAAATTCTAGCTTGAGATAGATATTACATTTACATTGACCACATTCTGTTTTTCCTATATAAATGTTTTAGCTTTACCATCAAGCACCTTCCAAACACAAATCTTTCAAGAGTGTGGCTTCCAGGAAATGGTCTGGAAACCATCACGGATGATATGGCATTCAACATTTTCACAAACAGTTTAGTTATTCATGTCTGTTTCACAAGTAAATCAGACTGACAGGGTTGAGAATACCCATGATACAAGCCACTCTCCACAATAAGCAGACTCTCTCAGAGGAAATCTAGAGTCTAGTGAATGCCAAGAAGAGAGTAAAGCAATGGGTTTGGCAGATTGCTGCAGCTGTACCAGAGTGAGGTGTGACTTAAATGATCTCTCTCCTTCTAGATTGAAGCACAGCAGTTAGGTTTGTTATACCTCTCTGCTTTGAGTGGCTTGCAGCTTTGTAAAGCTTTGGTTTCATAGACAACCTAAGGAGAAACCTCAGTTCTTGGTAAACACAGAGTTGTGAGGGATGCTGTGGTCATGGAAGGAAATGTGGGAGGGAAGGGACAGTGGGAGGAGAGATGCTTAAACAGGAAAACCATATTTATTTCTCCTGGTAGTTGTAAGTAGAACTTGCTGGTTTTAGTTGGTGTTTTTTTGTGGTTTGTTTGTTTGTATGTTGGGTTTTTTCATTTGTTTGTTTGGCCAGAAGCCTGGTCTAGTGGAAGTTGTCCCTGCCCATAGCAGGAGGATTGGAACTAGATGGTCTTTATGGTCCCTTCCAACTCGGGCCATTGTGAAATTAAGGGAAGTAGAGGGTTATTGTCAGCTCATCTTCCTTATATCTTTCCTCATTTTATAGTTCTCCAATATGTAACCTTTTCTTCAGTCTGTTAATACTGTTATTTGTTGGTTGGTTCACAGGTTCACAGGTTATTCTGAGTTGGAAGGGACCCACAGGATCGTCTAGTCCAACTCCCAAGTGAACGCCCACCCAGGGATCAGGCCCACAAGCGTGGAACCATGGGCACCACACTCCATCCATCCAAGCCTCCCACCAACTAGACCATGTCACTGAGCTCCTCATCCGGTCTTCTCTTAAATACCTCCAGGGACGGCGACTCCACCACCTCCCTGGGCAGACCATTCCAATGAGAGATCACTCTCTCTGTGAAAAACCTCCTCCTAACATTCAGTCTAAACCTCCCCTGGCGTAGCTTAAGGCCATGTCCTCTTGTTCTGGTGTCACCAGCCTGAGAGAAGAGATCCACACCCACCCAACTGCAACCTCCCCTCAGGTAGTTGTAAACAGCAATTAGGTCGCCTCTGAGCCTCCTCTTCTCCAGGCTGAACAACCCCAGTTCCCATAGACACTCCCAATAGGGCTTGTCCTCCAGTCCTTTCACCATCCTTGTCGCTCTTCTCTGGACCCTCTCAAGCGGCTCAACATCCTTCTTAAACTGGGGAGTCCAGAACTGGACACAGTACTCGTTTGATTTTTATTTCCCCTCTATCAGCTTGCCCTAAATGAAAGCCAGAACTGTGTCTTCTGAAATTTACATAACCAGATAGTACTGTGTTCAGCATATTTCTTTCCTCTGATACCAAGGATGATCACAGGCTACTCTTAGTGGTTCATCTATTTCAGATCTGAACAGTGTCCTTTAGAAATCCTGAGTGAATATCACTCTGTCCTTGTAATATGCTATTGCTCATTTACTAATATAGTCTAAAAGCTTTCCTACAAACACTTCAGTTAGAGGCACTTCTAGGACTTTCCTCTCTAAACAAGGTCTTCGGTATGAAAACATCCTTTCCTTTAGTGTTAGCTTTATGCAATAAAAGTGTTTAGTTCTTCTGTGGTTACAACTCCAAAGGAGATCCCTGTCTTTTTCTTCTCTCATTGGGGGTCCGGTTATATCTATATTCTTCAAGTCTCTGTGAAAATGTTTCACATGCTCTGGTTCTTGAATACGCAGAAATGAATGCTGAATGTAACACATTAATGTATAAAAGGTGGTCCAGTGTACAGACTGCTTTTGCTGAGACACTGTCTATATGGGAAATACCTCATTTAATAGAGAGGTGATAATTTATATCACAAAACTCCATGCTCTTTCCCTGTGTGCAATTCATAGTGCACTTTTTAACAGTATCTTTATGTGCCATGGTTAATTCTGCTTTAAATGAGTTTTCTCTGAAAATATTGGCAGTATGTGAGGCCTTATGTATAATGTTCACACATCAATGAATGACTGAATTTTATTTCAAATACAGAACTTGTAGTAGACTGGGCTATAAAAATCCATTTTCAGTGTATGGTGAGAATAACCACAAGGGAGCTTGGGGTATAGAAACTTGTGAACTGTGAACTCCTCTGCTAGTTTGGAATGTATTTACTTTGCGTATAAAAACCTGAAACAGGCTGGAGTTGATAGAAAGTTTGAAATTAGTAACATTTTTATAAAACTTTTAATATGAGTGAAAGTTTTGGAAAATGTCTTGTAGGAGACAAATAATATAAACATGGGGAGTAGCAGAACTGACTCTAAACCTCACAAAGTTTTGTAAAAATTCCATTTAGTACTCGCTCAGTAATGCTGAAGCTGGGATGTCATTTTATCATTTTTCTACTGGCTGCGTCAATAAGGCATTGGTACACCTACAATGAAAGTGTTTCAGCATATTTCTATGGCTAGGATTTCCTTTTTATTCCAGTCAGGGCAGAATAAAAATCTCTGAAAAATACAAGAGGGAGACAGAAATGCTGACATTTCAAATACTCAATTAAAAAAAATCTAATGCCCATGCTACTTTTCATTCCCATAACTCCTGAATACATGTACCATGTGCCCTTTAAGGACAGCTTGTGACATAACATACAGCATTACTGATGTCCGGTTGCACTATGCCTGTGTTTGTGTAGGGCTTTAATCATTGATAATATACCTGAGCATTTGTTGCTTTCTTGTTACTTCTCATGGTCGCATTTTCTCTTGCTATTGGTAAAATACATTGTTTAAATGGTTTCTGCTCTGCCCATATTAGCTCTTGAATCAAAAGGGAGCAGTGATGAAAACATGTCAGTTATTTCATTTTTTTCAGTCAAGCTCAACACTTTTTACAGGATGTTTATCCAATAGAAAAGGGTTACTGCTGCATAGATTATAACATTTAATTGTTAGCCTGGAAATAGAGAACACAATCTATGAATAAAGGAATAGATTAAGTGCGCAAAGTACAATAAATTTTAATTATAAATGAAATTGTTGTCATTTAACCCTGTGTGTGATTTGTATTCAGAAGTGGTACCATTGCAATGGTACAGCTATTAATACTATAACAGTATGATTGTCTTTCCTTCTTTCATCTCTCCAAGTCTTTTACTAGTCCTTTATTTTCTTTTCTCTTCCCCTGGGGTAAGAGTAGCAACAGATTCTTTTCCTCTTTAAGTGACTAATCTTTTCCTTTTTCAGAAACTACTATCCTGCAATGAACTACTCTCTGAAATTACTGTGTTTTGAAGCAAATAATAAAATTCCTTGGAGAAATTTGATTCTCCCATGCATAGTGCTGTAAAACTCCCTTTTCTCCTGGATAGAAAATGGAAAGCCACCCTGTGAAACCTGATCAGTTTTTTTCTTGAACCTTCTGCTAATTTACTAGCAAGTTGTATGTTCAAGACAGAATACATACTCCTTTGGAAAGCTGTACAGATACTGATGGTTATTCAAAGCTACTTACAGCTCTAGAACATTAGGAAATACCTTGTCTGGTGCAGTTAGTGAGCAGGGATTTACATAAAGCAACTTATCATTTACTATGCAGCTGTACTAAATGTGTTAATATTTCAAATGGTTCTACAAGACAAGACCTCTTCTTTTTGTCTATCAGAGTACACAAAAATTATTAATAATGTGAATATTGTAAGGAAATAAGAGTATAAATATACTTCTGCAAGGGCTGTCAGCTAATTTAATTTCTGTCTTGATAAAATAAATATTCTCTTCAACTAGTAATGCTGCAGAAATTCTGCAGATAGAAACCTTAGAAATAGGCTGACTGGAAGTGAAAAGATTGTCATCAGGAGTAATTAGCAAGTAATAGCCTTTCTGTGGTCTAAAGTAGATATTTGGTACCTTTCCCCTTATTTCTTAATGTTCATTCTGGGGAATAAATGGTTGCTGCCCATGGCAAGAAGTAAAAAGTTATGAGCTCAGCTGGATGCAAAATGACAGAGCCACTGAAGCTGGTAAAGCAGTACTGATTTAGATCAGCAGAGGATATACAACTAAACTAAATCACTTAAATGAAATCAGCCACTCGCAAGATCTTGCAGCTCCAGGTCTGAATGATCTTCAGATATTATGGTAGTCATAGGTTTTCATGCTACCTAAAGATGCTATCTTTTTTAGACTAGAGGATTCAAGACCTAATTGATTAACTTTCTCTCAAAGGCAGCGTCAATGGCTAATGTGTGGAGGGGAAGATTGTGGGACATACAGAAGAGGCCAAGGAGGTCTCCAAACCCAGGAATTTTAAGTGCTGTTACCAACAGAATTTCTCTACTTACCATTTTTTCAGTCAAAGCCATTGTCATTGGTTAGAATTTTTCCACCACCACCACCCCCCTGCTGTTATCAAACCCTGAGGAAGGGAGAAATTAATCCAACTAAAACAAAATAAAATTCCTCACAAGGGTGTGGGTGGAGGACTCCTTTGCCTTTTGGCTAGAGAGCTAATGGCTCTTGATGGGCCATTTGGCCCCTTATGGCTGTGTAGGGGCAGGGGTGGAGTGTTCTGGCTTATCCCCTCCTCTCAATGAGGGACAATAGGATACTTCTGGTGACCAAGGGGTCATTGGTTGTTTTGGCTGTGATCCTGGAAAGAGACCTTGGCTACCTTGCTGGTGTGGTTTGCTCCCCGCACAATGGTGAAGAAATCCCAACTGTTTTCCTGTGACCAAAATCACCCCTTCTGCGATCATTACTTGTCCCAGTGCAGCCCCATTTTCAAGGGGCTCAACACCAACCCTGAAGGGAGAGGGAGAAAGCAGTCCCTGCACTGGTCCATGGAGTCAGTCCATCTATTTTTTCACCATCTCCTACTGTTCCTGTGTTAGACAAGTGACTCTTGCCCATCTCAGCAGCAAACCGGAGGAACCCTTGTGTGTGTGGTGAACCCAGAGAATCAGTCTGTTTCCCCCACAGAATCACAGAATATTCCAAATTG
>WEKX01028669.1:17294-31280 GCA_013390025.1 Pitta sordida | reverse complement strand
GATGGGATGAGATGGGATAGGATGGGAGGGGGTGGGATGGGGGGGGATGGGAATGATGGGATGGGATTGATGGGATTGTTGGGATGGAATGTGATGGGATTGATGGGATGGGATCAATGGGATGGGATGGGATGGATGGGAATTCCCCTCCTGCTTCCCAAAGTGACCCTTCCTCATCCCAAATCCCACCAGGACAAGTCCAAGCGGCTGGAAGTGGAGCTGGACGAGGAGAGGAGCACCGTGGAGCTGCTGACGGAGCGGATCAACCGGAGCAGGGACCAGGTAGGGCAGGGAATTCCGGGAATAACTCCGGGAATCCAGGATCAAACCCCCCCCACCCCATTAACGAGTCGTTAACGAGCAGCTCCAAAAAATAAAACCCGGGATGATGCTGTTGGAAAAGTTTGGGCATGAACGGGAATTTTTATGGGCTTGGGGAAAACTAAATCCCAAAGAAATTCCCGGGAAATTGCAGGGTGTGGGAAGCTGGGGTTTAAATCCACCTCAGCCCTGGAATTCTCCCTCCCTCCAGCCCCACCCGCTCCCGGGATCCGGCAGCACTGGGATTTACTGGGATCCACTGGGATCCTGGCCCGTCACCTCCGTGTCCCACGGACACCCATCCCAGAGCTCAGGGTGGAAATTCCCGACCCTCCAGGGGGGTTTTCCCATTTTCCTACTTGGGAAATATCCCGGGGAAAACTTATCCCACAAATCCTGGCTGTGTCTGAAGGATCCCTGTGGATTCCACAGCCCAAATCCCAGTTCAAACCAGTTTAAATCTGAAGCCGTGGGTTCCGGGCTGCTCATGGAATTTTCTCCGGGAAGAATCCCGGACTAATCCAGGGGGTGTTTGGGTGTCACCCATTCCACGTTCGTGTCCTGTGGGGTTTCCTCCCTGCCGGGGTCGGATGCGCCGAGTCCTCCCGGCGTTATCCCGGCGGGAATTCCGGGAAAGGAGGGAAAACCATCCCGGTGTCCCCGGTTTTGTGTGCCCAGATCGAGCAGCTGCGGGCGGAGCTGCTCCAGGAACGTTCCAGCCGCCAGGACCTGGAATGTGACAAAGTGTCCCTGGAGCGGCAGGTACGGATGAGCCGCGGGAAGGACGGATCCGGCCCCAGATCCAACCCGGGATCCAAGGAATCCAACCCCAGATCCAATTAATCCAGTACCAGATCTGGCCCCGGATCCAACCCAGGATCCAAGGAATCCAACCCCAGATCCAATTAATCCAGTCCCAGATCTGGCCCCGGATCCAACCTGGGATCCAAGGAATCCAACCCCAGATCCAATGAATCCAGCCCCAGATCTGGCCCCGGATCCAAGGAATCCAACCCCAGATCCAATTAATCCAGTCCCAGATCTGGCCCCGGATCCAAGGAATCCAACCCCAGATCCAATGAATCCAGTCCCAGATCTGGCCCCGGATCCAAGGAATCCAACCCCAGATCCAATGAATCCAGTCCCAGATCTGGCCCCGGATCCAAGGAATCCAACCCCAGATCCAATGAATCCAGTCCCAGATCTGGCCCCGGATCCAAGGAATCCAACCCCAGATCCAATGAATCCAGTCCCAGATCTGGCCCCGGATCCAAGGAATCCAACCCCAGATCCAATGAATCCAGTCCCAGATCTGGCCCCGGATCCAAGGAATCCAACCCCAGATCCAATGAATCCAGTCCCAGATCTGGCCCCGGATCCAAGGAATCCAACCCCAGATCCAATGAATCCAGTCCCAGATCTGGCCCCGGATCCAAGGAATCCAACCCCAGATCCAATGAATCCAGTCCCAGATCTGGCCCCGGATCCAAGGAANTGGGGGGGGATTTGGGGGGAGGATCTGGCGGGAATTTTTTTGAGATTTGGTGGGAATTTTGGGGGAGATTTTTTGTAGAGGATTTTGAGGAGGATTTGGGGGGAATTCTTTGCCCGACAAAGGGATTTAGGAGCCGGAGTTGGGCAGGAAACCAGGGATGGGCGTCACAGGGCTGGCGGGCGCTGCTGCACCCAGTACTCCCAGTACTCCCAGTACAACCCAATGCCCTCCAGCCTTGTCCCTGGGCCGCTGCCAACGCGTTAATTGCTCTTATACAACCCAACCCCGCCCTGGCAAAGCCTTTCCGTGCCCTGACTCACGCCGGGGTTTACATAAACCAGGCCTGGAGCTTCCCGGGGACGTGGGGGGGGAGGGAGAGACTGGGAATCCCATGGAAAAGGGGGAATTTTCCAGAACAAGGAGCTGAAGAACCGCCTGGCCAGTTCCGAGGGACAGCACCGATCCAGCAGCAACGTTTCCCAGCTGGAATCGCGGCTGGAGGAGCTGCAGGAGCGGCTGCAGGCCGAGGAGAGGTACCCAGGGAGGGACATTCCTCCTTCCCAGGAAACGCCGGGAATGTTCCCCCCCCCCACTCCCCCACTCCATCTCCCGCCGCTTTTCCGTAGGGAAAAGAACGTCCTGCTCTCCTCCAACCGCAAACTGGAGCGGAAGGTGAAGGAGCTGACGATCCAAATCGACGACGAGCGCCAGAACGTCACCAACCAGAAGGACCAGGTGGGGACAACGGGGCCCTGCGGGTTCTTCCCGGGATTCCCGCGACGCCCCCTGATCCCACGGGAATTTTGTGTCCCCCTTCAGCTGAGCCTGAGGGTGAAGGCCCTGAAGCGGCAGGTGGACGAGGCCGAGGAGGAGATCGAGCGCTTGGAAGGCGCACGGAAAAAGGCGCAGCAGGAGCTGGAGGAGCAGCAGGAGCTCAACGAGCAGCTCCACAACCGCCTCAAGGCCATGGAGAAGGAGGCCTGGTACTGGGAATGGGGCTGGGAATGGACTGGGAATGGGCTGGGAATGGGAATGGTGTGGGGATGGACTGGTACTGGGAATGGTCCTGGGAATGGGTTGGGAATGGGGTGGGAATGGTCTGGGAGTGGTGTGGGAATGGCTGGTACTGGGAATGGGCTGGGAATGGGTTGGGAATGGTCTGGTACTGGGAACGGGCTGGAAATGGTCTGGGATTGACCTGGGGATGGTGTGGGAATAGTCTGGGAATGGGAATGGGCTGGGAATGGGAATGGGCTGGGAATGACCTGGTACTGGGAATGGTGTGGGAATGGCCTGGGAAAAGGGGATGAAGGGCAAGACAGGAGCGGTTCCAAATCCTGGGTGGGGGATCTGAAATCCAAGGCAGAGGGTCCAAAATCCAGGACAGAGATCCCAAATCCAAGGCAGAGATCCCAAATCCAAGGCAGAGAGTCGCAAATCTACAGCAGAGGATCCCAAAATCCAGACCAGGGTATCCCAAACCCCGGCCCAGGGCGGTGCTGATCCCACTTTTCCCTCTCCAGGCGCAAATCCGTGCGCTCGGCGGCCGATTCCTCGCTCCAGGACGAGGTGCTGAGCTCGGACGAGGACTTTGACAGCGCCTACGGCCCCTCCTCCATCGCCTCCCTCCTCAACGAGCCCACCCTGCAAACCAGCTCCTGCTGATCCCGGGATGGGGCCACATTCCAGCTGGGAATGGCCATGGGTGGTGCTGATCCATGGGGAAACTCTTCCAGTTGGGAATGACCATGGATGCCACTGATCCATGGGGAAACTCTTCCAGTTGGGAATGGCCATGGGTGGTGCTGATCCATGAGGGACAACTCCAAACCCACTGATCCTGGGCTGGGGTCACATTCCAGTTGGGAATGGCCATGGATGCTGCTGATCCATGGGGAAACTCTTCCAGTTGGGAATGGCCATGGGTACTGTTGATCCTTGGGGAAACTCCAAGCCTGCTGATCCTGGAATGGGGCCACATTCCAGTTGGGAATGGCCATGGATGCCACTGATCAATGGGGAAACTCTTCCAGTTGGGAATGGCCATGGGTACTGTTGATCCATGGGGAAACTCTTCCAGTTGAGAATGGCCATGGATGCTGTTGATCCTTGGGGAAACTCCAAACCCGCTGATCCTGGAATGGGGCCACATTCCAGCTGGGAATGGCCATGGATGCTGCTGATCCACGAGGGAAAACTCTTCCAGCACCAAGAACATGAAGGAAGGAGGGTGGGGACATCCTTGGGGACACCCTGGGACCCCTTGGAAACATCCTGGGGATGCTTCGGAATCACCCTGGGGACACCCTGGGACATCTTGAGGACACCCAGGTGACCAGGCCATGGGCCAGTGGGGGACAACACTGGGGGTGGCAATGCCACCAGCGGGACACTGCCCAGCCATGGCCATGTCCCCTTGGTCTGCAGAGGGTCTCAGTGTCCCCTGGGGGCATCCCTTGTCCCCCTCCCCAAACTCGATTTTAAATAAAATCCCGCATTTTTCACCCCGGAATTCTCGGGAACTGTTCCGTGCCCCCGGAGATAAAACCCTCGTTATCTCTTAATTAATTAAAGGAGGATGGGAGCGCTGCCAGGGGCTAATTAGAGCCTTTGATTGGCAGCAGCTTCCCCGCGGTTCCCCCGGTGGCCTCGGGCTCTGTCCCCAACTCCGGGATGAGGGGAAAGGGAAGGGGAAAATGGGAAAAGGGGCGGGAAGGGGAAGGGACCGTTCGTGCCTCAGTTTCCCTCCCCACATCCCGACTCCATTTCACCGGGATGGACCCGGCGGGGACAGTCACGGTGCCACCAGTGCCACCCCCTCCGTCCCCGTGTCCTGTCCCAGCGCTGCCGTGTCACCGCGTCCCCCCCGCCCAGGGCTGTGCCGGTGTCGGTGACAGTGCCAGGCGTGCCCAGGGTGACACGGGGCCGGTCCAACCGGTTGTGCCACGCGTGTCACCCGCCCGCCCCACCCTCCGCGGGCTGTCCCCGCAGCCTCGGCTTTAGGGGGGGGGTCGGGGGTGCCCGCGGTGCCAAACCCCAGCCCTGGGCCTTGCCAGCCCCGAGGGAGCCGCGTCCTGCATCCCACTGGGAATTCCTCCTGGAGCGCCCCAATCCCTCCTGGACAACCCGCGGGTGTCCCCAGTGTCCCCTCCGTGCCTCAGTTTCCCCCGCGGGCGCTGCCAGGCTTTGGAGAGGAAATGCCAGCTCTGATTCCCAGCTTTGCCAGCCCCGAGGGAGCCACATCCTGCGTCCCACTGGGAATTCCCACTGCCCGGGGTGTCCCCGAGGTGTCCCCGAAGTGTCCCCGAAGTGTCCCCGGATGTCCCCGGGGTGTCCCTGCCCCGGGGTCGCGGTGACCGCACGGGGCCGGAGCGCGGCCTGAGCTCATCCCACGGGAATGCGGCAATGCCCGCCCGAGGGAGCAGCCGGGGACAGGGACACGGACGGGGACAGGGACAGGGACAGGGACACGAGGATGTGGCCGGTGTCCCCCTGCCTGGGGACCCTGCGCTGCCCCCCCGGTGCCAAACGGCCCCCGACTGCGGGGGGGGCCCTGGCGCGGTTCGGGGCGGCTCGGCACGGCTTGGCACGGCACAGCTTGGCAAGGCTCGGCTCGGGGCAGCACGGCTTGGCACGGCACAGCTTGGCACGGCTGGGCTCAGCACAGCACGGCATGACACGGCTCGGCATGACACGGCACGGCTCGGCACGGCACGGTTTGGCACGGCACGGTTTGGCACAACACGGCTTGGCAAGGCTCGGCTCGACAAGGCTCGGCATGGCACGGCTCGGCTCGGTGAGGCTGGGGAGGGGGTGGGTTTGGGGGAGGAGGAGACAGGGCTCGGTGGGGCTCGGCTGTGGCACATCTGGGATGGGCTTGGCACGGCTGGGGCACATCTGAACATGCCATTGGCACGGCTGTGGCACATCTGGGCTGGGCTGGGCACGGCTGGGCACTGCTGGGGCACATCTGAACATGCCATTGGCACGGCTGTGGCACATCTGGGCTGGGCTTGGCACGGCTGGGCACAGCTGGGGCGCATCCGGACACGCCATCGGCTCAGCCGGGCACGTTTTTGGCATATTTTTGAGCACAGTTTCGGCACGTTTTGGAGCCCAGTTTAGGCACCTTTGGGGCTCGTTTTTTGGCACAGTTTAGGCACATGTTTAGGCGCAGCTCCCTCACAGTTTTGGCGCAGGATCGCCACACTTTGGGCACGGTTTTGGCACATTTTGGGCACGTTTTTGGCACGCCCTTACACGGCTCCGGCGCCCGCCCCGCGATGGGCGTGACCAACCCCGGCGGGGGCGTGTCCACCCATGGGCGTGTCCCGGGGGGCGTGGCACTTAAGGCGGGGTCTATAGGCGGGGTCTACACGTATAGGCGGGGTCTACAGGTATAGGCGGGGCTTTACAGGTATAGGCGGGGTATCCAGGAGGGGCTCTGTGGGTTTAGGAGGGGCTCCGTAGGTCCAGGCGGGGTTTCCAGGTCTAGGCGGGTCTCTCCGGGTTTAGGCGGGGTTNACCCCTTAACCCCCTCCCCCAAACCACCCCTGGGCTAAGCCCGACCCTTGGTTGGGTTTTGGGTTGGGGGTTTTTTTTCCGATTTTTGGTTCTTTTCCCCCCCCCTCCGGACTCGGGATGGCGGCAGAGAAATCCCGGGAAGCGCTTCCCGGGAATTCCGGCGGCGCGGGGAACCTTCTCCCCCAAATCCAAATCCTTTTTTGGGGGGGATAAATCCGCGGCGCTGGGAGCAGCCGATCCTGGTTCTTTCCTGGCCGGATCGTCCCGATTTTATTTTTTGTTTTATTTTACTTCATTTTATTTTACTTTATTATTTTATTTTACTTTACGTTCTTTTCTTTTCTTTTCTTTTCTTTTCTTTTATTTTATTGTACTTTATATTTTATTTTCCCTCCCCCTTTTTTCCTCCTCCTCGGGCTTTTCCCGGCGCCGCGCCGGGCTCTGGGTGGGGCCGACAACTCCCTAAAAACCCCCCCAAAAATAAATAAAAACCACCAAAAATCCCCCCAAAAAAACCCCCAAACCCCCATCCCGGCGCCGCAATTCCCGGGAACGGCGCTGAGCTCGGCTTAACTCGGGTTTTAAGGACTTTTTTCCCCCCTCCCTCCTCCTTCCCGAAGGATCCCGGGCCGAATTCCCGGCGGGGTGACTCAGCTCGGAGTGTTCCTTGGGAAACCGGGAATTCCCGGCGGCTTTTCCAGCCTTATAAGGAGCGAGCGCGGCCTCGGGATCCTTGGGATTGTTGGGATAGTTGGGATCGTTCCTTGGGGTCCCTGGGGTCGTTGGGATCGTTGGGATATTGGGATCGTTGGGATCGTTGGAATTGTTGGAATCGTTCCTTGGGATCGTTGGGATAATTGGGATCGTTGGGATTGTTGGGATCGTTCCTTGGGGTCTTTGGGATCGTTGAGGTTTGGAATTTTTTTTTGGGGGGGGGGCGGGAAATGTCGCCTCCCAAAAACTTCCGGACGTGATTTTCCTGCCCCAAATCACCACCAAAAATTCCAACGGCTGGAGCTTCCCTCCATCCCAAACCGACGGGAAAAGGTCTCCCATCCCTGGAATTCCCAAGGGAAAAGCGTTGGGTTTAAACCCGGATCAGGATCGGGATTTGGGATCTCGGAGCTTCTCCTCCTCAACTCCCCCCCCTTGGGAAAGCTTTTCCCCGTCCAAATTCCCGAAATTCCAGGTTTTCCCTCCCAGCCCTGGAGCCGCCGGGACGGGATTTGCATGGGTGGGTTCCGGCTTAGGTTTTGGGAGCGCCGGGTTTAGCCGGGAGCGGGTTTAGGGGTTGTTGGGGTTTTGGGGGGGAATTTTTTTTTGGGGAAGTGGAGATGAAAAACTCCGGGACTTTTGGCTCCAGGGATGGAAATCGCTCTTTGGGATCATGGAATGGTTTGGGTTGAGAGTGACCTCGGTGTTCCGGGTATTATCCCAAAATCCCGCCGGGATTTGGAAGGTCCTGGTTGGGATCATGGAAGGGTTTTGGGATCGCATCTAGTCCCACCCGCTCAGCCAGGGGATGTTCCAGGGGTTATCCCAAAATCCCACTGGGATTTGTGTGTCCTGGATGTGGAGCCGAGGCCCAGGTCGGGCCTAACTCCGGTCCTGTCGTAGGAGAGCGTGACGGTTCTGCGGCTGACGCTGCCCAATGAGCTCCCGGGAGAGCGGCGGGAACCGGCCAAGCAGAAGGTGGGTGGAATTCCCGGATTTTGGGAATAAAAACCTCTGGAATTCCCGGATTTTGGGGATTAAAAAAAACCCCCGGAATTCCTGGAGAACTCGACCTTGTCTCGGCAGCCGGTGGGAAAAGCCTTTGCCATGGTGGCCAAGAGATCCAGCAGCGGGAATTCCCTGGATTCCGTGGCTTCGGAATGTGTCAAATCCAAGGAGGGGGACGAGGAGATCATCAAGGTGGAGATGCCGGGGTGGGAATTCGGGATTTGGGAATTGTTGGGTTCCTGGGGGTGGAGGAGAGGAGGTGGGGATTCCTGGGAATTGGGATTTGGAGGGGATTCTTTGGATTTGGAGGGGAGATGGAATCTGGATTTGAGGGGATCCAGTGTGGATTTGGGGGGTGAAATGGGAATTTTGGGGGGGATAAAACAGGAATCTGGGGCAGGACTTGGGCTCTGGGTGGGAAAGGTGTGGAGGAGGATTTTTTGGGAATGGAGGAGGATTTTTCGGGAAGGGCTGGGAGGATTTTTAGGCCTGGCCTAAACCCTCGGGTCAGGTTTATCTCAAAGCTCGCGGCGACGGCGGCACCAACCACCAGGAGAACGTGAGTCAGCTCAAGAGCGAAGTGCGGCACATCCAGGAGGTAATTCCCGTTTCCAGGGGGAAAATTCCCATTCCAAAGGGGTTAATTCCCATCCCCAGGCAATTCCCACCCAAGGAAGGGATAATTCCCAGTCCAGGATATCCCGATTCTCTTGGGAACATCCCTTGGGATTTCCAAAATGGGAATTTCGGCCTTAAAATCCACCCCCCCCCTCCCCTTGGGATCCCATCCCGACGGGAATTCCCGGCTTTTTCCAGGCGGGAAGTGCTTTGAAGAAGCTGCGGGAAGACTTGAGCCGAGCAGGAGCTGAGGAGCTGCCGCAGGTAACTCGGGAATTCTCGGGAATTCCCTCGGGAATGTTGGGAAAGGGCTCGGAAAATTCCAACGGCACCTTTGGGAATCCCGGCGGGGAAATCTAGGAGAGGGAATTTTGTTGTTGTTGGGGTTTTTGGGAGGAGGGATTGAGGCTTCCTGGGAATTCTTGGAGGAGTTTTCCGGGAATTCCCGGCGATTCCTTGGATTGTGCAGGTGGAGCTGGAGAGGTTCTGGAGGGATTCCCGGGAGTAACAGCGGGAATTTTATCCTGCTCTGCTTCCCGGGAATGCCGCTGGAATCCCCGGATTTGGGATCCTGAGATTTGGGATCTGAGGAGGGTTGGGAGCCTCTGGAGTGTGGGAGGTGACAACAGGATGGGATGGGACGGGATGTCACCGGGAATGTCACCCACACCCGGGTGGGGACACCGGGACACCCAGAGTGTGGGATGAGATTGGGATGGGATAGGATGGGATGGAATGTCCCTGGGAATGTCACCCACACCCGGGGGAGGACACCGGGACACCCTTTGCACTTCCTGGGAATCCCAAGATTTGGGATCTGAGGAGGGCTGGGAGCCTCTGGAGTGTGGGATGGGATTGAGGTGTCCCCGGGATTGTCCCTGGGAATGTCCCCGAGATTGTCCCCCACACCGCTGTTCTTGCCCCCCAGCAGGAGGAGGAGGAGGAGGACGAGGCGGGGGATTATTCCCGGCAGGATCTGGGGACGCTCCGACTGACGGCGCGGAGGCTCCTCCGGAAACTCCGCGAGGCCGAGAAACGCCACGAGCTGGAGAGAAAAACCTTCGAGGTGACAAAAACATCCCGAAATCCCCCGGAATTCCGGCTCCTTCACCCTGGGGACACCCTGGGAATGTCCCTTCCCTCCCTGGGGGTGTTAATTGTCCCCTCTGGGGGGGGTTTAATTGTCCCCTGGGGGATCCCGGGAATCTTCCATGTCCACTTCCCTCTGTCGGAGGCCCTTGGGAATTCCCGGAATTCCATCCCAAGCCCTTCCCGTGTCCCTTGCAGCGGACGGTGGCCCGGTACCGGGAGGAGGCGGAGGAGGCGGCCTCGGCGCTCCGGAGGGTCCGGAGAACCGCGGAAAACAAGGAATTGCAGGTGGACGAGCTCCAGGGGCTCCTGGCTGGGATGGAAAAGGTATCGACAAAGTCGGGATTAACGGAACCTCCGGAGCGCGGAAGCGGATCCAAACCCCCCCAGTCCCCTGCAGGGATTTAACTTCCCGTTAACCCGATATCCCGGAGCTGGGAAGGGCTGGAATTCCCACTGGAAGGGGCTGGTTGGTCCCTCCAGGCTCTTCCAGGGATCCCGGGAAAAGGCAGCGCTGTCCGCAGGAATTTTAGGCCGGGATTTGGTTCCGTTCCCAAAGGCGCCGGGACGGGATGAGCCGAGGGCCGGGATGGGGATGGGGAGGGGCTGAGGGGGTTTAGACCGGGTTTTAGGGAAAGGTTCCTCCTCCGGAGTCGATGCTAGAGGTTGGCAAGGGTCTCGGGAATGGGGGAGGGTGGGGGAGGCCTGGGATCCATTGGATTTGGGCTCACTCAGAGGTTGGATTTGGATCTGATGATCAAAGGTTGGATTTGATAATCAAACATTGGATTTGGTGATCAAAGTTTGCATTTAATGATCAAGGGTTGGATCTGATGATCAAGGGTTGGATCTGATGATCCAGGGTTGGATCTGATGGTCAAAGGTTGAATCTGATGATCTGATTGGATTTGGGGATCAGAATTTGGAAACCATCTGGCAATTCCATCCATCCAACGTCTCCTTCCATCCACCATTTTCCATCCAATGTTCCCATCCAACATCTCCATCCATCCACTCCACCCGCTCCCCCTCTCCCTCTTTCCCTCCCTTTCCCCCATTGGAATAACCCCGGAATAACCCCCCTGGTCCCCATTCCCTCAGGAGCACCGGGATCTGGTGGCCAAACTGGAAGAGGGCGAATCGGAGCTGGCGCGGCTCCGGAGCGCGGAAGGCGCCAAACTGGCCCAGCAGGAAAGGTGAGGCCTCATCCTCTCCTGGGAATCCCGCCAGCTCCCGGGAACTCCGCCAGCTCCGCGTCCATCCCACGCCTCCAGCTCCACACCCGGCGCGGCCGCATTCCTGACCGGGGCGCGCCGGCCCAACGTGGCGTTGACTCATCCCAAAAGAACCTCCTGGAGTTCGTTGAGTTTTTGGCTCAACTCCCAAAAATTCCGGCCCCGGAGAAGCTCCGTAGCGGCCGATCCTGCCGGGATTGCTCGGGAACGTTGGGTTGGGTTGTTTTTTTCCGGAAGGGATCATTTGTGGCCGCAGCTCTTCCCGTTCTTCCGGAGCTTTCCGGGTTTTGTGGGATGGCGTTTGTCTCCTCCGCGGCTTTCCCGGTGCTTCCCGAAACATTCCAAGGCCTGGGGGGTGGAGGGAATTCCCGTTTTTTGGACCAGATTCCCGCTTTTTCCCAGGTGCTCCCAGCTGGAGAAGGAGGTGGCGGCTCTTCGGGAGAAGATCCACCACTTGGATGACATGTTGAAGAGCCAACAGCGCAAAGTGCGGCAGATGATTGAGCAGGTCAGCCCTGGGGATGGGAACAGCATCCCCCCAAAAAATCCCGTGATTCCCCCAAAATTCCCACTTTTCCGAGCCCTTCCCACTGTTGCAGCTCCAGAATTCCAAGGCGGTGATCCAGGCCAAGGATTCCGTCATCCAGGAGCTCAAGGAGAGGGTGGCGTACCTGGAGGCCGAGGTGAGATTCACGATATTCCCCGTTATCCCGATATTCCAGATATTCCCAATTATCCCAGTATTTCCAAGGAGTCGTATCCTGGATTTGGGTGGTAATTCTTGGGAAGAATCCTGGGATTCCTGCAGAGATGGACCAGCAGGAATTGAGGGAAAATCCCAGGAAAAGGTGGATCCTCCCAAATCCCAAACGGGGTTTGTTTTCCCAAGACAATTTTCCCAGCGAAGCGGAAAACCAGGAATTCCGGCCCAGCCCAAAATAATCCCCTCGGGTGGATTTTCCTGGGAGGAGAAGGGGAAGGAAAAAGGGAATAATCCCCAATTTTTCCGGCAGAACCTGGAGATGCACGACCGGATCGAGCACCTGATCGAGAGCCAAGTGAGTCGGGGCGGGCTCAGCGCCAGGACTCGCTCCAAGTCAGAATCCGGCAGCAGGTACCGGATCGTCCCGCGGGATCTGGAATTCCGGAGGTGGGGAGGGGGAGCCTGGGGGGGATCCTGGGGGGAGCGAGCTGGGCTTTGGGCTTTGGAATGGGGAGCGGGATTTGGGGGGGTCTGGATTTTGGGATGGCCTTGGGAAGCGAGAATGGCCTTTGGGTTTTGGGGGGAGGGAGGTTCTGGATTCGGGAACGCTCCTCTGGATTTGGGAATCCGGGCTCCTCAGCCCAGCCCCTGGATTTTATTTGATTTGATTTTTTTCCTTTCCCCCTCCTCCGGCAGCAAGAGGCCGACGCCGACTCCGACGGGCCCCAAAGCGCTGCCCCTCATCCGAGTGCTGGAGACCTGAGGCTGCAATTCCCGGCTGGAATTCCCGGCTGGAATGTCGTGCTCCCGGGGAATTCCCTGCTGGAATGTCGGCTGGAATTCCCAGCTGGAATGTCGTGCTCCCGAGGAGGGGAGGGGAAAAACCTCGGGAGTGGCTCCGAGGGCGGAACCGGAGCAGGAAAAGATTTTTGGGAAGCGGATCCCGGCCTGGATCGTGGATCTCGTCATTCCCAGTTATCCAGAGGGAATTTTTTTCCCTTCCTTCCTCCCCCATTCCCAATTCCCAAAGCCCCTCCATGGGATTTGTCCCGGGGGGGTGTTGGTAGGTTTTTTATTTGAGTTTGGTTTTTTTTTTTTTGGAATGGGTTTCCAAACTCCCAAATCCAAAGATTTGGCTCTTCCCAAAGAGAGAAATTCCTGGAATTCCTTCCCCTTCCTGGAATTCCCCTTTCCTGGAATTCCTAGAATTCCTTCCCCCCAGCGGAGTCAGGAGCTTTCCCCCCCTCCTCTCCTCCATTCCCTTGGCAAAGGGAAAAAAATTCCTGGCCAGACAAAAATTCCCAAGGACCAAAATTCCCTGTATTCCCAAGGTTTTCCCTTTCCCTCCCCCCCCCTCCCCCATTGGAATTCCACCTCCCGGAGCCCCTCCCTCGCTTTTTTTTATTCCCTGTTTATTTATTTCCATAAATTATTGGGTGTCTCCCGACGAGGTGGAGAGGGGCACAGGCCGCAATTCCCGACGGGAATTCCCGGGAATTGGGCCCAGGACTGCCCGGCCCGCGTTTGACCTGGGAACACCCGGAGCCGGATCCCTCCGGGAACGGCCCCGGAGAGGAGCCCGGAAAAGTTTTTAATTCCCTGATTTCGTAGAAAAATACAGATTGTGCCTCGATCCCCGCGGCTCCGCTTGGTTGGACGGGCGGGAATTTGGGGGGGGATTTGGGGTGGAATTCCCTGACAACCGGTCCCCTGACACCCCCCTGGTTCCCATAGCAACAACCCCGTTCCCATGACATCAACCCCGGTCTCAGAACAACACCCCCATTCCCGTGACAACCCCCTGGTTCCCACAATAACCCAGTTCCCGTAACAACACCCCATGTTCCCATGACAACAACCCCAGTTCCCATGACAACACCCCCGTTCCCGTGACAACCCCCTGGTTCCCACAATAACCCAGTTCCCATAGCAACACCCCCGTTCCCATGACAACACCCCGGTTCCCATAACAACACCCCGGTTCCCATAGCAACAACCCTGTTCCCATAACAACACCCCCGTTCCCATGACAACCCCGCTCCTGTAACAACAACCCTGTTCCCCTGACAGCCTCCCATTCCCCTGACAACACCTTGGTTCCCAGAACAACATCCCCCGTCCCCAGAACAACCCCCCCATTCCTGTGGCAACACTCCCGCTTCCCATGACAACACCCCCCGTTCCCAGAACAACACCCCCATTCCCATGACAACCCACAATAACCCAGTTCCCCTGACAACCCACCCCACCCCCCCCTCCCCTGGCAACTCGCCGTTCCC
>WEKX01028666.1:83436-109631 GCA_013390025.1 Pitta sordida | reverse complement strand
TGTCTACGGTTGTCATTGTTCCATTGGTTTTTTGATACTGTTATTGTTGTTGTTCAAACATATATTTATATTTATTATATTAATTTTTTTCTTCCTCCCAGTAAAGTTCTTATTTCTCTCCATATATATATTATTCAAATATTTCTAAATTCAATTCATACTTCATCTTAATTGACCCAGAACAATTGGTTCCAGAAATATGCCATGATAAGTGAAAACCATGAAGTAGTGATTCATACACAAAAGAGCATGGCACCGCTGTGGGTCCTGGCATGGAGGCTTGCTTAATAAACCCTTGACACAGAGTTACAGTGCCTTCCCACCATTTTGTTAATCTTTCCAGCATTCTTATCAAAGAGTGAGCTCTGGGCAGCCCCTGACCACATGAGCAGCACCTGCTACTCACCCTTCCCATAGGGTGGGTCCTGCCCCCACTATAGGAGAGGCATGTACTATGCATATGCAAATGTCTGCCAGTCATGTGACCTGGAAAAACCTGCAAACAGGAAAAAAGTGGGAAAACAGCTTCATGGGAAAAACCCTGCAATGTATTGAAGCCGTGAATGGTGAAACGTGAAGTGGCAAGGTACAGAAATACCTCAGTCAGTCGTGCTGTCGTATTCACATCTTCTCATATTCGTGGAAATTTTTCCCACAGTACTTAGTTATTCAGTTATTAAGTCCTCTGCTAAACCAAGTCCCTAAGTGTCACATCTAGACCTGTTTTCACCACCTCCAGGTATGGTGACTCCACCACTTTCCTGGGCAGCCAGTTCCAATTCTTAACAAATCTTTCAGTGATGAATTTTTTCCTGTTATCCAGTCTAAACCTCTCCTGGCATAACTTGAAGCCATTTCCTCTTGTTTTGTCCCTGGTTATGTGGGAGAAGAGGCTGAATCCAACGTCATTACAACCTCATTTTAGAGGATTAGATAGAGCAAAAATGTGTCCCCTGAGTCTTCTTTTTCTCCAGGCTAAACAACCACAGCTCGCTCAGCTGTTACTCACAAGGCTTCAGATCCTTCACCGGCTCCATTGCTCTTCTCTGGACATGCTCCAGCACCTCAACTTCCTTCTTGTTGTGATGGACCCAGAACATGAGGTTTGGCCTCACCACTGCCAAGTACAGGGAGACTCTGTTGCCCTAGTCCTGCTGGCCACACTATTTCTGGTACAAGCCAGAATGTCACTGGCCTTCTTGGCCACCTGGACACACTTCTGGTTTGTGTTCACATAGCTGTTTAGCAACACCTCCAGGTCCTTTTCCTCCAGGCAGATTTTCATATACATAGGTCAGACATTGACCATTCAAAATACCCTATGCAATGTATAATTGGAATAAAATACAAGAGAAAAATCTGCTCGTTATTGCTGTGAGAGCTTGTCAGTCTATCTCCAATGTACAAATACAGAGCTAATGAAATTACGTTTTCAATACTTTGAACAAAATTTACATCAACACAAAAGCCATTTTCATAAAGTTTGTTGTGGAGCTGCATTATTGATAAAACATTCAATTTCAGTTATTGCCACTAGCATTTTATAGCCTGGAAACATGTTTTGTTACACAATGACATTATTCTCGTGATGTCCCTTGCAGTAGTATCTTAGTACTCAAACAGGAATTGAATATGAAATAGATATATCTTTTTGACTGTACAGATTGTGACAACTGCTTCTTTACAGTAGATATTTTGTTCCTCTGGGAGAATCTCTGAATTGGTGGTGGCCTTTTGTAAGAATGCTTTTTTAAATCTTTGGCTGAAAACTGAAAAATAACATCATAGCCTTGAATCTTAAGACTGTACTTGCTTCTGCAATTAAATCAGATCTTTTCCCAGTTACTTTTCTAAATCCATTTATGGTGATACAGAAGGTAGCATGACCAATAATGGAAGTTTAAGAAGGCTCCAACAGAACAGCTTTAAGCTGATCCTCAATAGTGTGTAATAAAATTCTATCCTTTAGTGAAGACTTATCAGATCTCAGAAAAGAACCTTTACACCCCTACTTTCCAGTTCCAAATAAAGTAGGTATAGTACCGATAAGACTATTATTAGGATTTTCCTTTCTGGGGCATAAATGAATTCAAATTCTTTTTTGAAAACTAGACCTCTAACTGCTGCATGTACCACAGTGACTTGGGTCTCCTTTCCTATGGTGGAACTGCTTCAGAGCAACAACTGACTTCACTTTTCGTGTGCACAGCCTGCAGCCCAGCTACTACTGAACTCTAAATAAGTGCATTGACTCACACACTCACTCTGGCTTAGCCTGGGTTTGTGGTTTGATAGATTTCCCAAAAGCTTCGAGCATGTAGTCTAAGATTTTTTTTACATGCCTGGTGTATGGCTTAATGCACAAGCAAGAGTGTGGGAATACACATTTTTACCTACTTCTCCCTCATCAATAGTAAAAGGCCATCTGTGAGATTTTCTGACATAGGCCAGAGTCCAACAGTGGAGCCACAGAAGTAGAACTCAGTGAACGCAGGTAGTCACGGAATGAGCAGTTGTGGGATCATTCCTATGGCTTGTCTGGAAACCCTCATCTCCTTGGTCTTCTCTTGAAGGCTTTATCCCAGTGTGGGCTCTGAGCAGTATCAGTCAGTCCAGTCCACAGAGCAGATGTGCTGCACTCAGTGATGTGACTACTGGTTAAGGGCAAGAATGGACAGCAAATTGCTTCACTTTTTGTACTTACTGGAACAGAAACACTATGGAAAGGTTTGGATTTTTTTGTTGGTTGGCTGTTTTTTTTTCCGTATCTTCCATTTCTTCCTTTCCATGCAGGAGAAGGATTTAGTTCCGTTCAGACTGGTTGACCTTTAAGCTCTCAACAGATCTCTTTCATGAATTACAACAAATACATTAGCTAATAGCTCTGGGAATAAGAATAGGAAAAACTGGGATTTCTTACTCTACATCCTGTGACTGCTGTGTGAGTCCTACCTCAAGGGGGAAAACCAAAAACCTGATTGGATTATATCATGAGAAATGGGGTCTGGGAAGGTAACTCGAAGAAGTCTTAACTGAGATTGGACACATTCATTGGTTAAGGGATTCCAAGCTAACATCTCTCATCTCTTAGTAAACTGCTTTAACTAAAGCACTGTAGGAGAATATGGCATAAACTGTTCTTATGTGAAAAAAGGGGGTTAAGATTTTGTGAACAAGGGCATAGTAAGAAGGACAGCCTTACCATAGTTGGCAGAGTGACCTAGGCTTTGTCCTTGGGTCTTAGTGAATTTAATCCAAAGATAATTTTAATGGGATACTTCTCAGGTACAGAGTTCTGGACTCAGCTCTGGGAGCAGACACTTCAAAACAGGTCACCTGGACTACAAGTACTTGTGTTATTTTCAGATATAGAGCTTTTTTCTATACAGAAATTTATTTTTTTTAAAAATTTGTGTTTAGTTATTGGCCATTTTAAAAGAGCTTTCTCCAAGAACAGTGGGAGCCAGCCCTGAATGGAAAAAAGTATTAAATCAATGTGAAATGCTTTCAGCAAGAGGTGGTATATACACATCCTTTCTTCTTTGTGTGTGGCTCCAGAGAATAATGATCCTACTTATTATATAGAGGCAAAAGGGCAAGAGGGAAAAAAAATCGACCCAAGTGTGAGCGTTGCTGTAAGCAGCTCAGAGGGAGGAGGTAATGCAAACAGTTCCATAAGATGGAAGTCACTCTATTGAAAGCAGCTGGCAGGCAGAGAAATAGGATATTTGGCACCATCAGAAACTTTATCAAGCCTTTTAGCCATGTAAGGCTGCATTGATTGTTATTTATAGCATCAGCTTAGAGGGGGTATGGAAATTATACCAGGAACCTCATTAGTATCAGCGTGAGAGCCACGGCCAATCTTTCTGCTCTAGTGATTGTATTCATTCCATAGCACAGATAGAGGGGCAGCCAGGGAGAAATCTTCTCAGTGGCTTTCAGCCTTGTTGTGGAGGAAACATAAAAATGGAGTAAAACATGAAAACTGCAATACTGACCAGGCGAGATCTTTCTTTTCCTGCCTTTTCTAGGGTCACAGACATTTCCTGCCACCCCACCTGCCCTTCCTCTCCAGTGCAAAGCAGCTTTCTCCTTCCTTCAGAAATTAAGGCACTGGAAAGGGGAAAGGTTCTAGAGATAAGGCTTTAAAAATCTGTTATTGCTTTTATCAGGGGTGAGTGTACTATGAACTGAAACAGTCAAAGACTGATGTATGCCATTAGCAGATGTGCAAGTTATCTTCTGTGTGCCAAAATCTGGCATGAAATAGTTTTAATTGTAAGCCTCTTATCGACTTGAGAACTTGTCAGTCTTGCAGGCACTTATTTCCTTTAACTAGGTCACCTGAGAGTGAGCCAAGTCAGAGATATCTGCTTGACGCTGCCAACTGCTAATACTGCCTGTGTGATACAAATATCGCTGTAGGTGTTACAGCTCTGACTTATCCCTGATTTTCAGGTGGTCTCTGTGTGCCACAGTCTCATTTTGAATGTTTGCTCTGCTCCCAGGTTTTGCTTCAAAAAACCCTTATCCAGGTCGGCACAGCTGGCGTGTCTGTCCCTCCAGCTCTTGTCAAGGGAAAAGCTGGAAGAGGCTTGTTTTTCAAAGATTTTGGAGGACTGGGATGTATATTTAAGGGCTTTGGTACTTAGTCTGTTTGCAGAACTGCATCACCAGAGAATTACAGAAGGGACGGAGTGAACTCGAGGAGTCTCAGTCTATATAAAGAGCGGAGCTGCAAAAATGTTATTGCAAAGAAAAACCATGGCTTGAAGTGTGGAATTTTCCCTATGTGCTTGCTGCTGCTTATGGTCTACATTTAATAACATATCCAGATTTTTAAAATTCAAGCTCTTTTTCAATTTAACTTTATTCTTCTAGTTTTATAATCAGGTAGATTGAGTGGAAAAAGACATGCAAGAGCACTGCATTTTGAAATTCTGCATTCCTATGGGAGGCCATTAATTTTCCAAGGTTTTAGTTCGGGCTTTAACTGAACAACTGGGATAGAAGTTAAAAGTCTGATACTTATAATTATTATGCCTTTAGCTGAATTGGATTTAAGGGTGTAGAGGGGGTTTTTTAAGGCTTATTTTGCATTGTCTATTGACCTTAATTGTTCTATTTACTAGATTATTTATTAATAATAAACTGAACAATAACTCACATATGAAATACAGTCATTGAAACATCTGATTGAACTCATCTCCAGTTTGGTCCAGTCAGTCCTAATTGCTTTACCTCTGAACTTTTCTTCTCTGTGAATTAATTACTCTGGAAAACTGACCCTAACAGCCTCACTCGTATCTGGGGTTCTATTAAATTCAACCAGTGCATCCACCCAAATTTTTTTTCACTCAGGTTGAATGACAATTTATTATATTTTCTTGCCTTATGGTTTGTATATTACAGGAAAATCCTAAATATCTAGGCTTTGGATATGCCATTTTTGTGGGTGATTTTAATACACAAGTTTGTTTTCTCCTTTTTAATAATGTTCTAATCTTACCTGTGCTTTGCAACAGATTCCTTTGAGACTTCATAAGGGCTAATTAGATCTACTACAACAAATCTACATCTGAACTGGCATTTTAAAATTTATTCTTCTTTATTCTTTCCCCTTGTTATTAAAAATCAGGTGGAGTAACATCACTTGTTTTTAAAAGACTGAATGGTATCTTTTTGCTCATTGCCAGCACAGAGATCTTTCTGCATCATTTGTCTACAACATTGCTTCCTTTCCTTGACATTATTACATTTGCAGACAAACTTGAGGATTCCTAGTAGACTTTTTTCCTGAGAAATTACCTGCAATGTTCATCTGTCTGTAACTCTGAAAGAATGTCTTTCATCCCCTAGTAGTGTTTTATGGTGTTTCATTTAAGATTGGTCTTCTGCAGTTCAGAACTTTTCAACTGCCCAAAGACCTTTTAAGCTTAGTCTCTTATAAACTGTCAAGAGGTGGCTGAAGTAGTTTAGTCTTGTATTTTCTGGGCCACAACTGTTGAAAAGGCAATCATCCTGTTATTCTCAAATAAGCTATTAAATAATGATGGAGGATGGCATGATTTCTGGCGGCTGTGCTTGAAGTGGAGCAGACAGCCCTTGAACATCCTGTGCTTCTCATTTGCATAAACATAGGTTTGGAAATCACCAGAGTCAGCAATTTTCAAAAATTTTAGTAACCACCTGTATATCTTAGGAATTAGATGTCCAAGCCCAACTTCAGGGCATGAGTGAGATGTGGGTTCAGGATTGTGCCCAGGCCATGAGCTGGCAGCCAAAGGAATGCTCTTTCCACAGCATTTGATAAGGGCAGAGGGAGTGGAACAAACATCAAAAGGACCAATAACGAGCATCAACAGCAGTGTGTTTATATATTGTAAGTCATCACTCTTCAGAGCTCCTAAAACATTTAGATGGAACACAGAACCACAAAAGAGAGGTTACTGCTTTCCTAGAAGAAAATTATACGTGTGTTACCTAGAAGACTGGATGAGGAGCTCAGTGAGATGGTCTGGATGGTGGGAGGCTTGGATGGATGGAGCGTGGTGCCCGTGGTTCCACACTTGTGGGGCTGATTCCTGGGTGGGCGTTGGCTTGGGAGTTGGACTGGATGATCCTGTGGGTCCCTTCCAACTCAGAATAACCTGTGAGTGCTTCTAAAGCCTCCGTGTGACATTTAGGATTGTTTAGGGGTATCCCTTATGCTGAGTACCTGTACCCAAATTAGAACAGACATCATTCTCCAATGACTCTGTGGAAAATGAAAACTTCCTAAGAAAGATGTCAATGGCTGAGACATGAATGTCTCTCTGTAACTGTGGTTGGGTACCCAGAGGGAGAGCAGCATGACGCTTTAACTTGGAGTTATGCACATGAAATAATTTTAAATACTACGTAGAGATCCTCACAGAGATAAGAAAAGTCAAGGAGAGAATTTGATAAAGTAAAAAAAGTGAGCAAATGCTGTTAGGCAAACTGGAAATCTGGGGTAATGTAGTGAAAAGAAGCAGTCTGAAGAATAGATGAGTGTCTGGCAAATGTTATATAACTGGAATTAGTCTGGCCAGCTTTGGGTAGAGAAGAGCCAAAACCCAGAGCCGGGTCTGGTAAGGACCGCCCAGAAAGAAGAACTGGAATGGAAAAAACGTGTGAAGCACTTTCCAAGTGTCCCAAATTCCTTTGTCAGTGATGTGAAGTGCTCTTTACGGATTGCCTTGGATGGGGCTGGAGGTGGTGAGGTAGTGTCTAAGCTTTAGCTTGTACCCAGCAGCTTTTGCACAAGCACAGGCTGAGTTGAGGGACGGGGAAGTTGAGTCCCCAGTATTTCTGCAGGGGAAAAAAAAATAAGAAATTCCACTGAATTTTTGATTTTTTCTCAGTTTGCCTACCAGTACTAAGCCATTGTAAGGGCACTCATCTCATTGTCTCCAGAAAAGATGTTACCAGCAGAACAGCTGTGGTGTTTCAGTGGAGCATCTAAAATTCAATCACACGAAGCCATCTGATTTATTATTTTTCTATTCCAGAAAAGCCAGTTTTCTGGCTCAAAAACATCTTGAGTGCCCTCAGATTTTCATGACCTACATTCCGTGCATTAGATAGTCTCACCCTGGCTCCCCTCTAGTGACAGACACCCAAGGACAAAAATGTCAATAATATTTTCCCAGAAATAGCTGTGATGCATGTCTGAGTCAGAGAGAGAAAAACCAAAGGGTGTATAAACAATACAAGCCCAGAAAGATTAAAATGATGCAAGAGAATTTGACAGAATTTGTTGTTCCCATAATTTTACATAAACACTCAGTGTATTCTATATTGAAGTGGTGTTATTTGCCTTTCAGAGTATTAGAGGTGCAATAATAATCACTGTCTCACCATTTTAAAGATATTGTTAAATTGGGCACCTTATTTTTTCCTGTAATTCTCTATTGTGTAAATGGGCAATTATTTTGAACTTGCATAACTCAAACGCATGATGATGCAATTCTATTTTTTTACATGGATACTTATTAGTAACATCTCTTAGCAAGACATATTCATGTCTTTCCTATATATTAGGTATATACATTCTTGAAACATGTCTAAGTAGTGCTGTTACTGAAGGTTTGAAATAGAGGCTCAGAGGGTTAGCATTTCTTCATAGAAAAGAACTTTTAGCAAAGTATTCTGTACTTTTGAGTAGCCAATAACATCTTCTAAAGAAATAGGGTAGAAGCAGGGCAAATAGTAAGTGATATGTTGCCCTTGTATTGCTCTACCAGCAAAATATTCTCCTGTGATCTAGGGAATTTGAGCTTCAGGTTTTATCTTTCCATCATACTGTGACAACTGATGTTACTGAGGGAATCTTAAATAGAAATTTAATTTCTTGTGGTAAGGCACTTACAACAATGACTGAGAAATTGTTATATTGATGTGTGTGATAATATTTGTCTGTTACCTCATTCACAGTAAGAGAAGTGTTTATAGATGGAGCTAGTTCATTCACTTGTATTAGCTAATCAGTTGCACAGATTTCAGCAGAATATGATGGCTTCAGTGGCTGGATGAAAAATTATTTATTTGGAATTGCAAAGTGCAATATGCTCCAGGCTGTGATTTGCTGTGACTCTGTTAGAGAGGGCCTCTATGCCTCTATTTCTGTGTCCCAAAAATCGGTGTTTGGATTCTGCAAAGTGTTTTGTAAACATTCTGCTCGCCACACTATAAATTGTTTTTCGATTTTGAAGGTAAGTCTGTGGGCTCTGGATGTTTTGAATAGGCCAAGTAAACTGAGATACTAAATACTGTTACATAAACAGACGAGTAACTTCATGATATGAATCTAGCCCAGAGGTCTCTGACTTAGTTTAGGAAGAGAACTTTGACCCACCAACATTTTTAATTCATTGACCCTTGGAGTGCAAAGAATAAGGATGTATGAAATACACACTTTGAAGAGCAGGGAGGAAATTAGACATCTTGGAAAACACACAGCACATGTATGAAGCAATAAGAAGATTTATGCTAACCAATAGGAAAAACCAACAATGGGGTTTTTTGGTGTTACAAATACTATCCCTCTTCAGAGCACAGACTCTGGATTCAAGCCTACAGGATGGTGTATAGACACATTTTAAAGTTTAGAGGGTCTTCTGTGGCTAAACATTTACATCTAGTTTTTTAAAGAATAATTCTCACGCTCTCCTTTAAAAAAGGACTCCTGAAGACAAAAGTGGTTGTCTTTTTTTATATGAGTCTTATGATTTAAGCACGTACTAGAGAAAGATCTGGTCGAGATAGGCACCTACTGAGGTGTATTCAACCCTGTTTTTCACTGCGCTGGCTTCCTGAGGAGAACTGGAGCTCTCCCTCTTCTCTAGGGCAAAAGGAATCCAAGGTCCATCAGAGAACAAAGCCAGAAGGACTATGGTAGAGTGGAGGAGGAAGTTCAACTTCTTTGAATACAATATGGAAAGAAAGTCATACTATATATACCAACAGTATTCTGTCTTTTTCAAGATTAGGAGTCCAAACTGGAGGAGTGGCTTGTTCCTGTGTCCTGGATGGGCGCAGGGCAGGAAGCATCCAGCCCAAGACATTTGGGCATTGGTATCATTACTCTACCAAGACCTTCCTTCATGATCTGAGTTTGTCATTGGCTGTAGCTGTCAGTGATTTGCTTAAATCTAGGCTGTTTAAACCAAGTACTGAGCCTAGATGGCCTTAGTCCAACCTACAGCCTTACTGTAAAGCCACTGCCCCTCAGACACATAGCCCTGCTTCAATCAGGAGCCTGCAGGCTTGGACGTTTGTGAATCATTTCCTCCATGTCAGAAAGGTGGAAAGACTTTTCTAAGAAATCCCAAACCAACCGTTCTTGATCAGAATTCTAGTAATTCATTGACAGTTGACTCTTGAGCCTTGCAGTAGGATGCCTGGGAGAGTAAAGACAAAATATACACTGCTTTAGCTCAAGTAGGCTTAAACTTTTCTGCAGTAGGCAAGAGGAAGGATTTAATTCCATGGAGCTGAGCTTTTGGTGTTTGATGCTGGGTGGAAAGGAAAACTTAGCTGGAAGTGATGTGACACAAATTAAGATTGTACAAAATCAGAGGCCAATGCAAACAGTGGAAAAAACAGTGACTGACTCTTTCAAACCTCAACTGTAGGTGAAATAGCACCTTAGGTTTTTCCAACCACAAAGAAATCTCTGTGGGGTTTTGTTTGTTTGTTTGTTTTAGTGTACAAAATTCAGAAAAAAGCATCCAGAATGGTTTGGAATTGTCTACTTTGGGTTCAAAAATAAAGAACTGAACAATAAACTCAACTGTGGGCAGTTTAAATTCTGCTACCCCCAATAAAATTTCTTATACCCAGAAGAAAGATAAGGAAAAAGGTAATATATAAGGAATATTTTATATTTTAGGGAATTATATGTGTTGGTACATGAAAAATCTTTTAAAATGTCACACACAAATTCAGAGACCAGAACCAGGCACTGAAATCTCAGGAGCTAATTCTTTGAGCTCAGGCATTTTCCTTCCATTGATATCACGCAGCATTTCCCACAAGACCACTGCATCATGATAGTACCAGACAAATTAACAAAGGCCTGTTTCTTATTTTTCTGCTGAATGCTGATTTTTGGGCTATGAACTATTTGAATTCTTTCATTATTCCTTCTGTTTTTGTCCACGTCCAAGCTGAAGATAATTGTAATAATGAGTGACGTGACTGGATTTTGTGAATGCTCTTTGTCTAGTTCAGTGCAATGTCAAGTTTGAGCATTTTTCAGAAAAAGGTCACCGGAATTCAAAGCGATATGGAAGAGATATTTTTAAGCACTTCANTGATATGACCCTGAGATTGACTCAGATACACAGAGAGTGGTGTCCATGGCTCCAGGGTTGTGTGTTCAATCCCTAGGTGGGCATTCACTTGGGAGTTGGACTCGATGATCCTGGTGGGTCCTTTCCAACTCAGAACATTCTGTGATTCTATGATCTGGTGATGATACAGTGATCACAGTTGGGACAGTTAAAACCACTAGATGGAAAATAATCAACTTTTTGGGATAGCAGGCAGTACCATCTTAAACTGCAGTACCCATTTATGACTAGGCCTGATTTCCTATTTTCTTGTAAAAAAAGAGAGGTATTTTTTCATATGTCATTGCTGAACACAGCAGGGTACTGTCAAACAGTTGCATAATTTATAGCTGAAATAAATTGACATAATTTATAGAGACCAGCTGTGAAGAAGAAAAATAGATGGCCAATGTGTTTCACAGCTACTATCTGGCAACAGCAAAGGATGAGGCTTAGGAAGCTGGGTATACATTACAGGCTAAAAAAAGTATGTTATGACTCTCAACTTGACACTTCATGTCTCACCTTCTCCCACATGTTCCTATGACAGCATTGATTCTCCTGGGCATCCTATTCCCAGTAATTAATCCACGACCAGTTCCCATCCTCCATAAAGGATTTAAATTTTTGTTCACTCATTTTCAGAGTGCCATTTCCTTCACTGGTCTTTGTCCCCTCTCCGATTCTTGGTAGACCATTCCTGGTCTCTGCTTCCTCACATCCAAGTTCATATTTCAGCTGCATTTTTATTGCCTAGTTTCTGTATCAAACTGTCTGTGTCCCAGAGAGGTGGGAATCTGGCAGAGGCAGATGCCCCAGTTCTCATTCTAAAAGCACAGTTCTGCAGGACACGTGAGAAGCTTAAAACTGTCCAGTGAGGCTAGAATTGATGCTGTTTAGCTTTTAAAACAGAATCTGTTTCTGCTGACCCCATGTAATCTATGATTTCATAGGAGTTTATCTTGTAAAACTTTGTCTAGATTTGGTGGAGAGCAGTGGAAGAATGTTCCATGTAAGAAATCACTGTTTTCACTGTATTTACAGTATGTGTTGGAGGAGTTGTAGCATAAGCGTCCAGCTACTCCAAGAAAATGTCTCTGGACTTTTAACATTGCAAACGATGTTCCATTTTCCTGGTTTTGCTCGTGAGGAAAGCTGAACAGTTGCACAATTTTGGCTAATACTTGCCAGTAAAATTCAGCCTAAGGCTAAATTTTCTGAGCAACCTGTAAAATTGCTGCCCAAACCATTCAGCTCTGGCAAAGCTATAAGCTGTTAAACATGGGGTCTTGTAAGTGGGAGTGTTTGTAATATTTAATAGTAGGCAGAGCTACCAACTCCACCTATAGGATATCTTAAACCTCCTGTTAGGTCCATGAATTAGATCATGCTAAATGTAATACTAAAACAGCAACAAACATGTTTTTATCAGACTTGAAATGCAATAAAAGGCTTTACAGCCTTAGGCCGATATATAAATGTAGGTTCTGATCTCTCAATATATCCTGAGCAGAGGCAGAAGTCGATGCTTTTCAGTTGTGGTGTCAGCATTCCCACAGCAGCGTGTTGGCGGAGCTTCACCGCCTTGATCTGCCCTATAAAACTTCCGTAGGAGTTCCTGTGCTCTGCAGTTCATGACCCCAAATCCCTGCTCAGTCATTCTACAGACCAGCTCCCCACTGAAATCAAGTTTCCCTGAGAGAGTATTGAGCAAGAACTGGACAAGGACCTCTGTGTGTAGGAACGTTTTTACTGTAACACAACCCTTGTAGTGCGATGTGTGTGATGTTTTTATGATAAGGGAGAGCGGGATCAGGGTGTACCTATGGAGGAGGCAGCAAGCAAGCAGTGCAGTAATTATCATCCAGCAGACCTAAATTCTTTCTCAGTTGCAGTAAAGCAGCTGTTAAAGGGATTAAAAGGCAGGAGAAGGAATATTGTTATTTCGGACAAGGAGGTCCACTAATACGTTCCAGAGTTTATGTTTGCTTTATGGCGGACAATCAAAGGGAGAACGGAATGAAATGTCAGGGATTCAAAATGGGTTTTGTTGGCAGACAAGGGTGGTGGACAAGCTGTTGAAAGAATGGGCGCCTCTCTCTCTCTTTCCCCTCCTTCCCCCCTGCTCTTTTGTTCTGCTGCCCTTTCTTTAAATCTAGAATTAAAAAAAAACAAACAAAAAAGAGATAGAGCAATTAGAATTACATGTCTTGAAATGCTCCTACTTTAACACAGCCCTCATAGCTACCACAACTTCCTCTTTATCCTTTATGATCAACCAAGATACCCTACCACCTATCATGGCCCCAAACCTAAAGGAACCATATAAAGTTTTTTCTCCTACCAACTTTAACTAATTGATTACTATATTTCACACCACCTAAAAGACTGTCAGTATTATTATCCTGTGCAACAATGCTCACAGGAACTGATGGAAGAAGGAAAGAAGGATAACATTAAATAGAAGGTTTCCTAAATATCACACAGTATCACAGTATTAGCAAGGTTGGAAGAGACCTTGGAGATCATCGAGTCCAACCTGTAACCCAACACCAACCCATTGTCTAAACCATGGCACTAATTGCCTCAGTGTTACTTTTACTTATATTCCATATTATCTTTAAGAAATTACGAGAGATTTTATGGAAACAATTTCTACCACTGTGTTACTCTTCAGATGCTCTTCTGTAGGGCAACGGGTTGTTTGACCCATTGCAGAGGAGGCTTTTCCTTATCTAGATGTGTGAATCAGATTTTCAGTTGCCTCCATTCCTCTTATAAGTAAATACAAAGGTGGGAAGCAGAGATGAATTTTCACCAATGGAGAAGCTTAACTATCTCTTTGACTGATGATTACATAGTGAGCATTCTGAGAAAAAAACATTAAAAAAAAAAAAGGGCGGATTTAGTCCTTAGACTACAATGGGACTGCATTGAATACACCAAGGATGATCATGCTAAACCAAGTCCCTCAGAATGTCAACTTCATAATGGTATTTAGAAAATGAATAACTGATAGAAATGAACTGTGTTTCTAATAATGCAGATGAATGGAGACCAGACCTATGAATTATTGAGGAAAATGAATAAAGACAATTTCATGCTGGCTCCTTGGCATAATGATGAAATAGAAAGTCTGTGCTGCTGGACTGCAAAGGGATATGACTATTCCTGAAATCTAGAGTCATCTCTTTAACCTGTCAGGCCTATTTCCCCTATTCTTGCTGTGCTGGGAATGTTAGTTCTTAACACTCCTTGGTCTTTATGTGCTCCTCAAAGTGACAGCTCTGGTAAAATGGAGTGGCAGGATTAATAGACAATAGGAATTCAGAATATTTGCTGAATCTGGACTTTATAATAGCATGGCATGGAGTCTCATTTCAGAAATGAATTCAAAAAGGAGTAGGATAACAGCACTTTCAAGTAGGCTGGCAAGCAAAGAGGGGACCATAAATCAAGGTTAATGATAGTGGAAATGTTCCAATTTGGAAGGGAAGATGAACATAAGGAGTATTGCAAGAATTGGTGCTAGGCCCAGCTTTACTAAAAGCTATTATTTATTATGTTAATGGAAACTAAAGAACACTGAAGTCAGAGCAGTTGCCAAAATCTGTGGAAACTGGAGATCTTCTCCATCTTGCTTAGCTTCAGCTACCTGAGTACGACTTGCTGAGAACATTTTAGTTTTCTGAATTCTTTTGGAAAAAACAAAACAAAATAAGATAAGAAGGTGCTTCAAAAAAGTGACAAGGCTAAGAGGAAGGATGTGCTGTCTAGAAGCAATTTTCTATAGATTTGGGAGAAGTCCAGATGAGTGTAGTAGTCACATCACAGAAGTACTTTCAGGGTGAATAAATGCTATTAAATCTGAAAAAGGATAAATTATGTTACCCACTGGGTTTTTTGAAACCTTAGTGTCAATCAAGAAGCTTTAACAACTTCTTTAAGATCAAGAAGTAAAAAGCAGATTTTAACATTAAATAATCCCAGAATCAAGTGTTTTCATGCTTCCTATGTAAAGTTCAAATAGGTATTAAATAATTTAATTACAATGAAGAAATATATGTTGAATTTGAGGAGTAATAGTGTTGAATGAGAAGTCAATAAACTAGTTCAACAAATCACTGAAAGTTAAAAGAACCCCAGTTTGGCCAACTTATGAGGGAGAAGAAAACCTGCTAAAAGTATTTATTTAAAAAAGAAAACAGCCAGGGGAGTGATAGCCCAAGAGACATGAGTAAGGAGGATGAACTCAGTGTAACTTTAAGTCAAATTTTAATAGGATTGCTTAATATTAAATTTCTTCAGACTCATAATTGCCAGTAAGAAGATGGAAGCCAAATAACATCAGGGTTGTGCTTTGGACGTTGTTGTTTGGTTATTTTTAACCAGTTTTGCCAAACAATGAGTGCACACCGTGGAGTGTGTTCTTATGTCAGCAATGCTATGAGCAAATCAGAAGTGAAGTGAAATTTCAATGTGGCCCTCTAAAGACAGAAGAAAAGAGTGTCTCTAATGGTACTGTAGTAAATTCTGCACCCAAAAAATGAATGAGACAGAAGAAGTAATGAAATCAACACACTAATTTAGTGGTTGAGTTCTTTCCCTGAAAGTTGTCAATACATTCTTCTAATTTTACTGTGCATCCTATTTCCACAGTACCCATAGTAATTGGGCAAGATATTTAAAGAGTTCTTACAGCAAGGACTGGAGCACAAGTCTGTTCTCATAAAGGAATACTTTAAACTGGAAAAAAAAAAAAAAAAAGAAGGATTATCCCTTGGCCTAGTGAATTTTTTATAACTCCAGGGAAAGCTGAGAGTCTAGAAAGATGCATGAAGTCATCCTCCAACAGTTCAATGTGTAGATCCCATTCCTAGGCCATGTGTATTTGATATTCCTTAAGCTAAGGAAACAAGTGGAAACGGGTGTTTCAGAGCTGAGTGCTCTGCCTACTGTGCTAACAGATGACAAACCAACACTGAAAACTGCCAAAACCTTTGCTGGCACTCCCAGGAAGCGCCTTACTCAGTAGACATGTGTAAAAATCTTTAGGATATGAGAGATAGGAGGATAGTCACAGTCTTTTGATGTAAGAAGAGCTCAGTGCCATGGTCTGGATGGTGGGAGGCTTGGATGGATGGAGCGTGGTGCCCGTGGTTCCACACTTGTGGGCCTGATCCCTGGGTGGGCGTTGGCTTGGGAGTTGGACTCGATGATCCTGAGGGTCCCTTCCAACTCAGAATAACCTGTGAACCTCTGACAGCAGCACCTGCCCTGGAATCCACCTGAAAGGATCGTCACAAAGGCAATAAAAGCTCCAGAGCTGACTCTCAGAAGGAGTGGAGGATTGGTATCTCTGCAGGTTGCCTGTTGGCACTGTGTTATTAATCCTGAACTAGTCATTGTCTGGAAACTACATGCCTCAACTGTATTCAGGAGTTCTGGATCCCATTTCTATTCCCCAGAGCAATTCCCTACACTGCAGGTAGTCCATTAAACAACACAAAATTCCTGTTCAGAGTTTAAAAAAAAAAAAAAAAGGAAAGGGTTTTGCATTTTGCAGCTCTATTTGGATTTTTATTGACTGAATGTAGCAGACTGTTATGTCACTTGTCCTGTAAAAATGCAAAAGCCATGAATGACAGTGTCAGAAATGAAGAGGAAAGGCCAAGATCTGCGAAGGAGCTTAAGGTACTTAAATCCAGAATATATATCCTTGGACTTTTTCATACCTTTCAAAGAAACAAAATTCCCTCAGTGCAGATTTCTAGATGTCTACATTTCTGGTGTTAGAAATATGGATTTCTTACAAATTCTTGACAGCAGATGAGCATCTAAGTCCTCTCAGAGTTCTGAGGCTCCACATGTTGTCAGTCCCTCATGATGTCCCTGTCCCATGGGCCATGCTCTCAGGATGTCTTTCAGTTCTGACTGGAGCAAAGCTGGGAGAAGGAGTGAAGTTTCTAAGCTTTGACAGAGCAGTGATTAAGACATTACATGGATGAAAACGTTTCCAGTGTCCAGTTTGGCTGAACTATTTTTGCTGAGACCTACATTTTCTCATACAGGTCAGTGACGCCTCTTCTGTCTGTAGCTCCCCTCAGTCTTTGGTGAACACCTTCTACAGAAGAACAAGTGAATGCCTAAGTATGTCAGGAAAGTGTCCAAACCATTGGGACATTGGTGGAAAAACTGACTTTGGTTCTGTTGAATTTTCACGATGGATTATTTCATTGTGCAGAAGTTGTTGAACAAACACTGGATGCTGGACACAAGAAAAGTTCTGGGCTAAGATGGGGCCTCTTTCTAGGGAAAAGTTGTCCTGGTTCCTAAGAGAGGGTATTGAACCCCTACACTTTCAGGGATATGACAAGAAAGCCATAGGACAATGATGGAATAGAAAGGAGAAGATCTGGTCTAGGTTCTCCAAAGTTTGGGAAGTTTCAGATCATGGAACTGAGCAGGAGCCCCTAACCATTACAAGAGGGGCTACACTGGGCTGAGTTAAAGTATCACAATATCTTGTGATGCAGGAAAACACTGAGTTTATGAGCAGGCACAAGAAGGCCTTGACTTTTAATGATCTGGGGAAAATTGATGCATGGATGACCAGCACATGAAAACCATTGGGAACACCATGGAGAAGGTTTTCTTCTTTCTGAGCTAGGTATGACCCACCTGCATCATGGATCAGTCCAGGATGGATGCTCGACAAGCTCTCAGACAGCACCTGAGAGCTCCAAAATGCTGCAAGTGGCCCTGCCACTGTCTGCAGGGCGTGTGGAAGTGGGAACTGAAACAGCATCCTTGGGGTGGGTGGATCTGCTTGTCACCAGCTGCTGGCAAGGTGGGTGCTGTGTCAGGGCTGTTCTTGTCTCAGATCTTTAGATACTGCTGAAGGTTCATGTCATTGCTAATGGCAAAAAATGTCTCATCTTTTTTTTTTTTTTTTTCCTATTAAAGACCTTCTGTCTAGCTCAAACTGGATCTTTTATTTTCCGACCGCTTGCTAGTATCTATCTACCTGGACTACTGTTAAAATAAAAAATCCATTTGCTTCTCTTTAAGTAATGCTGCTCAAATATGGCCTATGAAAAATGCAATTTCCATCTAATGCTTGAACTGGACCTCATGAAATAAGATGCTGAGAAAGATTTACGAGTCACCGAGGCTCAAGCTAATGTGCTGATAGCTGTGGAATTTCAGATGTTTAAAGAGAAGTGCTCACAGCTGCAGCAGGAATTTCCTAATTTGCCAAAAGCCCTTAAAAAATAACCCTCCAAAATGGTTAAGTGAAGGTTTAAAATATATATACATATACGTGCACACTTGATTTTTATACATTTAAAACAGTCCTTACGAACAACAAAATATAATTGTGGAATCATCTTAATATGCAAAAATACTTCTGAGGGTGGAGGAAGAAGTGAAGAATGATCTGGACTGCTCTGCCCCTGGGAATTCTCCTAGGTGCATACACCTCATGGCACATGGTTCTCAGAACAGCTGCTAAGACCTCCAAAGTCCTCTGGGAAGTCTTTTAGTGACTTACATTTGACTGAGACTTTCCTCAGCACACAGAGCAAAACAGACCAGCTCCTGCCTTGAATACTCATTGGAAAGGTTCAGTGATGTTAAGTGAATATGTGACTTAAGCAAAGGCTGCAACACCAATTTCATTATTAAAAAATAAAGGAGGATTTAGTGCAATGGAAAGCTGATTTACGAATATGTCACGTGCCAAATCCAACTTTCAGGTTCCTTGGTTCGCTTAATGTTATTTCAAGATGTTAAATGGACCATACACTGCGTTTTTTTTCTGCAGGAGCGATAGAGTGCAATCCACTTTTATATGTTTCATCCTTAAAGTAAGTGTTCAGAAAAAGGATAAAATGTATTTAAGAAGTCAGGCAGTGCTTATAACCATGCAGCTAGGATTGTTTAAGAGTGTTATTATTTTTCCAGTGCTGGCATAACGCTGTTTTGGATACGGTTATGAATATATATTAATAAAATTTTTTTTACCAGTATGATTCTTTCCCTGGCCAAAATCAGCTAAAGAAGTGTAAGCACAACTCTGTTTATACTGTTACCAGCCACAGCTGAAGTCTTTTTTCTGGGCGAGCCCAAGCCCTTCAACTCTTCAGAATACACCAAGATGGCACGAACCTTAATGTTTAGAGATTTGATCCCTTTCTTTTGGAGGAAATTATAAACTGCTTTAGTCCTCTGTGTTTGGGGAATAGTCCTTAAGTGAACATGTTTAAAGAGATATCATATTTCTTACTGAAGCAGTGGAAACATTCGATGGTGTTATTTACAACTAAGATGATCCACTAAAGGTTTTGGGAAGTTGACTGTGAATGCATTTACTGGTGAAGAAACAAATTTTCTGAAGTACTGGGCATTTCAGTATAGCAAATGATCTTCTCTTCTCAGAAGTGAACATGTTACCTGCAAATCTAACTAATTGCTTTTTTAATTTTTTGGTTATTGGAGAAGACGAAAAGGCAGCACTTTCCAAGTCATGACCCAAAGTTCATTGAAGTCTGTGGAAGCTTCTCAGTTGTTTTCACAGGTTCTTTCTCCATTCTCTTAGTAAGTCTGTGCATGCAATGCCTCAGCTTCCATGATTCATTGTATTTCCCAGATTTCACACTGAGATGGAATGAATGTGTGATATCAGTTTGAGGAGAATAAAAATCATCGGAGAATTGTTCCAAGGACGTTTGGGACAACCTGTCATAAAATGAGGTGATGTGTTTTCAGTTCATCACACTGTAGCCAGTCAGTGCGTGTCATTCCGAGAAGATACAGTTGAGTTGGGATGATTTCCAGTTCACTGCATGTTTTGGGGAATTTACAGCAACAAATAAATACTCAGTTCCTCCCAGGAGGAGAAGGAGCCTGCTGGACATTACTGGGTGTGTGAAACAAATATCTTCCAAGAGATCAGCAACATCAGATGCTGTTTGAACACTGATAAAACAAGGCACAGGCAGTTCAGAACGGGCCAAAGTAAATGTTATACTTTGTAAAACAAATGTCTTTGCAAGCACCAATTCAGCATTTGGTCAAAGCTTGTGGTCACAAGAAAGTTGTGTTTTGTTTACCCTTGTTTCTTTTTCATTTATTGTGAGTCGCTTTTGTTAAAGCATCTTTGATGTTTCCTAGAAGACTCTTTCTCTTGGTATTTTTAAGAGGTATGCTGCTGCAAAAATATTGCTGTGCAAAGCAATCTCCTGCAGTGTCCAACTTCTCTTCATTTTCAATGTTTTAAAAATAGACACATATTTAAATATTCTCTGACATTGAAGAACTGAACCATTCTCGTTGTGGCTCATATTGAACCATATGTACGTGACGTGGTGTTATATAGGGCATTATATTTTATTCATTAATTTAGTTTGAGAGCTGCTTGACGAGCAGTCAGTTCTACCTTCTAAAATCCTCCTAATCAAATTGGATAACCTTTTGATATAAATATTTAATTTAAAAAATTAATTTATTTAATTTAAAAATCCCCACACTTGTGACAATTTTTATTCAGTATTGTCTGTTTTGAATTACTCTTGCACACATGAGGAATCTGATGTTACTTTCATATAAACACAAAGACATTAACATTTATCTTCTACCTCTCAGTCAGCTTGTGTAAACATGCTCTAGTACAGTTAAGTAGGTTAATGTTTAGGACTGAGTTTGGATAAATGACAATGCTGTGTCTGCTCCTGTCTGTAGCTCTAATAGATTTGAGCATATATTACAGAGAGTAGCTAAATTGAGGCTGAAATTGCAGACTTCCTAATGAATTTACACAAGACTTTGGCCATGGCAAGGAGGGAAGCACGGCATTGCCTGTCTCTGTGGGACTGGGGTCCAGCCTCTGGGGACCCTGCCTGTGCACACATTGCTGTGTTAGTTAAATTCCCTTGTGGCCAACACAGAGCTTGTGTTGGGTGACATGTGTCCAGTGTCACAGCCAGGCACCTCTGGAGTCATCACACACAGCCTTTCTTGGGAGCTGCACCAAGGCCACTGGAACTGGCTGTCATCCCTTTGGGCGGCATCATCTGGAACTTCTGTTCTGAGCACAGACACTCACTTTTCAAAAGCTCAACTCAGAGATGGCTTTTAAAGACTAGCTGAAAGGAAAGAAGTTTAAGTCAACACTGGCCTTTCAGGTCATATCCTGATGACTACAAATTAGGCTTGGAACTGTGTGGTCANGATGATCCTGTGGGTCCCTTCCAACTCAGAATAACCTGTGAACCTGTGAAATAAGAAGTGGTCTGACTTAAAAAAAACCAAAAATATTTGTTTTGTTTTACTTTCATTTGTCTTAGGGTTTTCATTTATTCTTGTAGCCTAAGGGGGTGTCCCTGCCAGGGTTTGCCTCATGCTGTTGTCTTGAATCAAGCATGGATGTATGTGTAGGAGGCTTTACAGAGAAAGCAAACTACCAGTAAAACTTGGCTGTTTCCAGGATTAACAGCCTCTGAAGGAGAAATTTCCACATCACACTTAAGAACTTAGATTACTAGTCAATTATAGTTTTTTTGGAACTAACCTTTAACCCCCCTGCCTGCCTTCTTCTCTCTACTGAGGACATATACCTCCCTCCTTGTACCTCAAAGAGGGACTTAATATCTATTTTATATTACCTCATCGCTTCCATCTTCCCACCAGTAGATGATTGCTCCTGGGAGAAGTACTTAGGATTTTGTGTGGTCCAGTTTTGAAAGACTTTGGGCACAAGAAACAGCCTCTTTCCTTCTGGGATTGCCTCACATCCTACTTCATTTTAGTGTTAAAACATGATATTCCAGTTTAAATTTTCCTTTTTCCTAGCTTCACCCTATGAGAGCCCGTTTAATTATACCAGACAAGGAAGCCAGTCCTGGTTCAGCCAAATTGGCACTGGCTAAGTTCAGGTTTGATGAGTCTAAATTCCCCTCAGCCTGGCAAAGTGCCGTGCACATGACAGAGTGGTAAAGCAAAGACATTCCCCTCACGGGGCTGAATGGGTTTGCTGAGGCCCAAAAGCCTTCACACCTTGGCATGAGCCTGAGGGAAAACAGCCTGCCTGGGCCCACATCTCCACTGGCCATACAGATTCCCCATCAATTTGATTTCTTTTTCTCCAAGCTTCTGAAAATGTTGGTTTTTTTCTGTTTAAAATAAAATACCCCCCTCCGCTCTGTTTTTCAGCCCACAACAAGTGGGACTAAATCATGTTTCTGTATTTCCTGTCCCTGTTTCACTTCCTGAATCCAGGCTACAGGTTAATTGAAAATGCTCTGTGGCAGGGCAGATGCAACATATGCTGAACATTTTTAAGGGATTCTGGAAAGAAGTTTAGAGTTTATTAGAAGATGGAAATGCTTTTGTTTCTAATGTGCAATTAGGGAATTGCAAGTCTTTCATGAAAACCCAAATAGTAGGGATAAAAAAAACTCTGACAGCCTAATGGATCTTGTAAGATCTAGATCTGGCATCTAAATTAAACACCTCACTCTTTCAAGGTGTAATCCTTCTCCCTGTCCCCTTCATGGTCACAAAGCAACATTTAATGTAATGTGCCCACAGAGAAAATCCACTCCTTCTGCTCTACCAACGATTCCTGCACCCTTCTCTCCTACCTTTCCCAAAAGCAGGGAAAGGATTGCTTGAGATCTGACACTTGACTTTGTAAGACGAATTGTTTAACAGGAGTTGGGCACGTTTGGATTTTTTCCAGAGCAATTCCTAGTGCAGCAGCTGTGAGGCTCGTGTCAAAACACCAGCCTGAAGCATTTACTTTCCGTCCTCTGCCAGTCCTTTATCTGTGAATAAACTAAAAATAGAGATGAATTATGGGGCTCCAAGTAACTCTGTTGAGTGGAGCATTTGAGATGGTGGTGTGTATTAAACAAAAATGTTTTATAATTGAAACAGAAATAGTAGGAGCTAAACATAGACTTTAAAATTCATTTGGAATCCGGAGTTGGCAGTTTTGTCTTTATGGTATTTGTATGATCTCTTTATTTGAAGCAACATGAAGTACTTTTCTTTTTTTGTCAGACTGCAAACATTTCAGTGGTCCAATATTTTTGGTACACATCAGCACGGAATATCTGGTCATTACAAGTCCAAGTATAAAATCAGATTTTTTTCCCCTTAGACAAAAGCTCCTCAGAGGATGTCAAACTGTGCATTAGTGACCACTCAAAGACTGATAGAAGGAGCCCATAAGTTTCTGCCAAATCTATTATTTTTGTTGAATTTTGATGGAGAAATCCAGGGTGGTGTTACTTTCACTCTGGTTGTAGAGATACATCAGTTACTTTCTCCACACTCAACACAAGCCAGAGGTTCTCAGAGACACCTGAGTGTGTCCGCTCTGTTTTATTGCTGCCATGACAAGCTGGAAATACCTCTTGTGTGATTTCCCCCTTGAAAAGCTCCTGCAAAAGTCACTGCACCACACTTTTTGTATGTTTTGTGAATTCTCCTGGGCAAACAGAAAACATTCTTCTTTTCTGTAGGGCAGCACAGCCAATAAAAAGCAAAAGCTCTTTGGGTTGGCATTGCCCATGAATACTTGGCTATTATTGCAGAACAGTAGTTCTCTCACCTAAATGTGACTGCCTGTAAGTTAAAAGTCTGGCCTCAGCTGATTGTCTCCCTCTAGGATTGGGGAGAAAGAGGATTCATCCTATCATAACACAATTAATGCTGACCACTGGAAGTGCGCCATTCTACTGGCTACTGAAAAATCCTGGTGCCAGTTTCTAAGAACAGTATTACCCATGGAAACTCAAAGATTAATCTGGGCTAATCATTATCCTGCAAGGGTCCCTTTAGGACAGCAAAGTTGTTTAGGAAAACAGCTTTTTCTTTCTAAAACTAAACATTTGTCTAAAAATACCAGCACTGCTTTGGTTCAATCTCAGCAGAAATAAACAAACAAAGAAAATATTTTTTCATTCAAAACAATTACAAGACGTCACTTTTCACCACATCCTCTTTCTAGCTGCAGACTTTCTGAAAACGCACCAGTGTCCCAGCGGCAGAAGTGGCATTGTTGACTGAGCACTCCGGTGACAGAGCTTTCCAAGGACAGCAAGTCTCATCTTCACCTCCCCGTCAGGTCTGCCAGAGGGTGAGTTCAGAATTAAATCAGGAGGGGCAAAGACATCACGGCATCATCTTTCAGCCCTTCGAAAAAAACAAAGAGCAAGTACTTGGCAGCACTTTAATTTCTATGGTTACTAACGAACAACAGCACAGCTGGGGAAGTGTTGCTGCAACCCACTAGCAGAGAGCATTTAAGAGGTCACACTTAAGCAGATCCATTAAAATAGCGCTGTATTTTCTCAGAGATAATAAAACTGAGGACTGTAGGGTGTACTCTTTACATTTTCAACCAGGCTATCCTGCTAGTCATAAATTTGCCCCTCATTACTGTCATGGTTTACAAGGCAATAAGAGGGAAGGTGGCTCGTTGTTTAAGACATCAAGCAGGACTGATGGTTTCTGGACAAAATCTTGCCCAGGAATATGATTTACTCGGATTTTGTCAGTCTCAGATATTGATGTCCCCCATGCTAATATAGCCCAATGCTCCACGCAGCTTGGAGATACTTTTTGGCCAGGGAGACCTGCATCAAGGCTTCTCTTTCTACCAAGGGGACAGTAACACAATTTTCCAGCAAAGTCCGGAAAAAACAGTTGAGTAACCCTGAATCAGAAAGGTTTGGGAGCTCTGACACAGACTTCCTGAGTGACCTGGGTGAAAAGGCTGGTTTGTGTTTTGAGTTTGGATCTGCATTTCCTTTCTTAGCTATTAGGGTAGCAGTCATGAAACACTGGTAACCTCACTGCAATATAATAATAATAATAATAAGAAGAAGAAGAAGCAGAAGAAGAATGGATGGAACAACTTTAAAAGCACTTTGGCCAAGGAAAGCCTATATCTTTGATTTACACAGTGGCCAATTCAGAAGAGAAGTCAAGGCAAAATGCACCCTGTTTTTTGCCTGCCATGCACTAGCTGTGGGCTGCTCTGAAGAAAATCCATTTTATTCAGTGGATTGCAGGATTAGTATCAAAAAAGACAAATTAAATCCAAGTAAGTCCTTTTACAAGACTCTTCTTTCTACATAGTGACCCTACAAACACTATGGAACAAGCACATCATCCCAAATAAAGCCATTGACATCACTAGAGTTTCACCTGGGACAGATTTGGACTCCTTTGGCTAATTGGATCATTACCCTGAATAAAACGCTGAACTATTCATTAGTGGCAGACAGCTGAATTTCTGAAAGCGTTTGTAACCTGACTCTAACCAGCAGCACAGTCGAAATTACTCTCAGTAGCTCCTCTGGGCTACCAAGGACACCGTGAAATTGAATAAATAAATATAAACAAAGAATGTTTTCTAATTTGGTCTCCATCTGGAGTGCTGGATGTTTTTCCAGCTCTGAAAGTGAGGCACATTTGCACACTATTAAAGACAATCCTCTTTGCCTTCTGCCATCTCCGATGACCCCAATGAATTAAAGGGCATTTCTACAGATGATTCAATTTCTGAAGAATAAGCCAATATGCCATGGGTTGCTTAATTTTTGAAAAATGTTGGTACCACTCTCGTCTTTTTTCATTCTCTCTGACTCGTGGTTTTTACTCAGTAGCAGAGCTTCAGGAGTGGAAGGCCCTTCAGTCCATCAGTGGGATACCCTTCCTTCTCCCTCTAACTGCTGCAAATGGCAGAGGCTGTAGATAAACAACCACAGGCTTGTTTCTGAATCTCACCAGAGCTGGCTGGATGCAAGTGGAGCAGATCTGGTGATATGTGAAGGTAGGTTTAGAGGTATCTAACATATATTTCAGTCTGGAAATCAGTACCTTTGTAAGTGTCTGCAGAAAATAGTTTATCTCAGCCCAGCACAGACCTCTGAAATAGGTGTTATGAATGTGCAAGTGCCTGTTTCTATTCGGTGACTTATAAAGGCATTCAAGATGATCACCTCAGCTGTTCCATTGATGTCTAAGACTAGGAGAGGCTGGTTCAGACACCAAGGCCCTGTATTGAATGTAAGTCTCAGTGGAAGGCTGCTCAGCTCATAGCTTGACAAAGTATCACAGATTGTGATTTCCTCATGCAGGTACTATCTGCAAAGTAAAGAACTGACATCAAATCTTCTGTTTCTCCTTGTCCTGGTTTGGGTAGGGTTTTTTTCCCTCTGGCAGTGAGGGGGGCTAACAGCACCTCCCTGGGCCTCCGTCGCTGCCATGGAGACCAAGGTCAGGAGCAGATAGAGACACCTCTGTGAATAACATACTTGA
>WEKX01028666.1:47422-83412 GCA_013390025.1 Pitta sordida | reverse complement strand
TGAGATCTGTTGTAAAAAGAAGGAGGGGTGGGGGGAAAAGGTTGCCTTTAAATGATGCTTCTCACATTAAGCTCTGATCTTGTTAGTTAATAAATAAATCCTTTATATTCCTCACTTGTAGCTTGCCTTGTTTTGCCTGTGGTAAACCTTTTTCCCATTTTTTTTCTCCGGGAGAGGTTGTGGGTGAATCTCTGGCATCCAGCCAGGGTCAAACCACGACACTCCTCCATCCCCCTCTTTATGTCAATGTATTCAATGCTTTTGGTCAATGTCCAGCTTGCAGACTGACCCCAAGTTTTCCTCTCACCTTGCCTGACACATATTTGAGGATGACCTACGTGTTCCAGTCACAGAATCAGCTTTTCAAGTTTTCAAGCACTGGGGTTGTGCCCAGAGCAGCACATTGGGAACTGCATTTGTGAATATTCCTGGTAGGTGCTGACTAATGTGCACCTGCTGTTCAAACAGGTTCCAGTCAACATAGTGATTGTAGTCCCAATTTGCTGATATCTCAGTTGTGCTGATTCATCAGAGCATCTCCCATTGCATGTTGGAGAGTTCTTCTCCTTTCTCCTGGAACTGAGTCCAAACTTTATCACATCTAATAGCAGAGGGTTCCGAGGAAAACAGATCATCCTCCATGAATCACCTCATAAGACAGGCATTTGATTGTCTTCCATCTCTGGTGATCTACGGAGGGTTTGTGTAAATAAAGGAGCTGAATCATCTTCTTCACAAATGATTAACTTGACCTAGCCCATCAAAAAGAATTAGAAAAAATATTTTTATAAACATACTGTACATATCCAGTTTGTTCTGCTTAAGCAAAGTGTAGCTGGACTAGAGAGGTGCTGATTGGTAGAAAGTTCATATATATATATATACATACACAAAAGCTTATATGTATCAGGGTGTTCCTGATTTATATCAGTCATGTTTGGGGGGCAAAGAAAAGCTCACTAAAGCCTAAATTAAAGAACCAACAGTCTAAAACTTAATTGAGGCCACGAGCAAGTAAATTCAAAGTCAGCTACTGCACAGCTGAGGGCTGTAAATCCCCAGCAAAAACACCTAAAAAACTGCAGTGTAGCTTTGTCACCAAATATTGTCTTTTCATTTAGTTTGTGGAGTCAATTACAAGTAAAAGTTAATTTGACTTTGTTGATTTTCTTCTTTATTCCTTTCCAAAAAGCAAAATTAGTTGTGCAAAGGAAGCAACTTGCTGTGATTCCAGGACAAAAACAAACCAATATTTGATGCTGTCCTTCACCTCCTGCCTTTTCATTCAAACTGCTGCAAGCCCAGCCATTTTAATACTTCTCTGCATTTCATACTACTTTGTTGATTTTTAAACTCTCAAGTGGTGCATTACTTTAGAAGCGATAAATGAAATGGACAAACCAATGTCAGACTGAGACTGTTCTAACTTCCCTTTTCAACACTGGGAGTATCCAGCCTGTTGAATATAAACTGGTTTGGGGTTTGGATGTACCTTTCTGCAAGGTGGATTCTATCAGCAAGTCCTGCAACTCTCTTGCTCATTATATATATATATACATACCTGCTTTTATCTGTGCTCTTGCATATAAAACCTTTTCTACTCAAAGCTTTGAGTAATGTCATTCCAATGAGTTAGTGTAGCATTTCAAAAATCAAGTGAAAATGAATATTGGTGTGTTTAAAAGGTGCATTGAACAGTTTAGATTGGGACAGCGATTTCTTGTCCCGCTTAAAGCAGACTTCCTGTTTCAAGGAAATGTGTTTGTCTCGTGTGAAATGCTTAAAAGGATCATTTTATAATTATATATAGTCTAAGGAGATAAGTAGAAGAGAAACTGAGCTTTTCAAAAGTCAAGGAATCTAGCATGTAGCAATGGTAATTTGGCACAGAGCTCACACAATAGACTTAATTTTTTTCTTAACAGAACAATAATTGAAAACTGGCTCAGCCCCTTAAATAAACCAGTGACAGCTGGGAAAATCAGCAGATTGGCCCTTTGTGCCTGTTTATAGTAGATTTTGGCAGAAAGATAGTTGATGCAGTCTCTATAGGACGCAGCTATTATGTCTTCCAGATGTTCTTGACCTTTATCTTGGATAAAAAAACACCTTGTCCTAGAAACTATCAATTCATACACTGTTAACCCGAGTCATCAGCTCCTTTAAGATGCTGAAAAAAACCCCTCTTGTGGTGCTTATGCTTTCATTGCCATTCAGTACAGACACCTAACCTGTGAGCCTTTGGGTTTTTCCAAAAATGAGTGCATAATTTAGCTCAATGTGCCTGTAGAACTCCTAAATACGAGGAAGATCTATAACATGATAAGGGTTGCTCAATACTTGCAGAAGGACATTTAGGAAGTCCTGTCACAGGCCGCCTTGTCCCCACTGACTCTGGGGGGCAGTAAATTATAAATTGTCCCACTGTGAAAACCTCAGAGCCAGGAAAGGAAGAAAAGGAGCCTCTGGCAGTAAATGCACTTGAGTCCAAGCAGGGTGTTCAGTATGTTCATTTGACTGTGTCAAAAACTACCAGCACAAGGACAGAGTGAACGCCATGGATCAGTGTTTGTGGGGAGGAGAACAGGGGACACAGTGGAACAGAGGAAAGGAGGGGGATCAGAGTGCTGTGGGACAAGAGGGGAGCTGTGATCATCCTGGGCTTGGCTTGGAGGTACAAGAGCATCACATTGCTTGGAAAATAAAGCAAGACAAAATGTCAAGTGGCCTGCTGGTCCGCCCAGGGAGGTGGTGGAGTCGCCATCCCTGGAGGTGTTTAAGAGAAGACTCGATGAGGCATTTAGTGCCATGGTTTAGACAATGGGTTGGTGTTGGGTTACAGGTTGGACTCGATGATCTCCAAGGTCTCTTCCAACCTTGCTGATACTGTGATACTGTGATACTAGAGCCAAGCTGCACGAGCTGGTGACCCACCAGGATGGTCCAACACCAACAATTGATACGACTTTGCCCCCTAATTGCTGCAGGACAGGAAAGTCAGCTTATAAAAATGTGAGAGTATACAAATGATGAAGAGAAGACACAAGAGAGGGGCTGAAAAACACGACCATAACCACATTTCACCAAGAGGTAAAGCTTTTGCAATCCTGTGACACAAGAGTAAGCCAGTTTCAAAGGAGTAGGAGAATTCTGAAACATAGTTTTGGGAATGGCCCCGTTTTCTGCCACTGATTTTGTTTGTGGGAAATTACTAAAGAAACAAACTCACAGTAACTGTTCAAATTGGACCAAAATTGCAGGCAAATAATAATAAAAAATCTTGATTTTCAGCCTTTGTGTCGGTTTTCTGGCTCTTCAGCAGAGACAAAAATGCCAGCTGGCAACAGATGGATGGTGCTTTCTGATACGTTGTTTCCTGGAGATAGAAATATTTTTGAGAAAGGTGATAGGCAAGGCAGGACTTTTTCTTCATCACACTGAGCCTCTAGTGTAATGTTGGAGGGCATTACTCAAGGAAGGCAGCAAAGTAATATGGTAAAATGTATTTATTTAAAATAACCAAAATGTTGAAATATCAAAAAAAAGAAAAAAACAAACCCAAAGGAATTTTCAAGTGGGAGGAGGATACAGCTGCGTCAGTTGTTACTTTAGTGCGTAAACAATTTAATGCAATTTTACGTCTGCTCCTGGTCATGTTGTGCTGCAAATAAAGAAGTTTTTTGCATACGCTGTTCCTCTGTCTTCATGGAAAGGCTTCCTCTTGAATCACAGGCTGTTTTGGTAATTGAAGACAAAGAAACAAGACCTTTCCCAAACTGTTAGTCCAGCAGATGACACATGAGAGTGGCCTGTCCTGTGCTATGGCTCGGCCACGGGATGCTCTTGTGGAGCTGTTGTCCACAAATCCATAAGGAAGGGGTTTAGACAGAGTTTGCCTTTGAAATGTGAAAAACAGTCCAATGCAATCATTTAAAACACATTACCTCAGTCATCAGAAAGGACATAGGCATCAAAATAGTGTTTGCATGGAACTGAAAGGTTTCCAAAACACTGGCAGTTTACAGAGCTATATGTTAATGTACAGACAGTGTGTAGTTCTGGATTTTCTCATAGCAACCACAGATCAACAAATGGTTTTCCTGGGTTATTTAGGCATACCACTGCTATTAGGTTTGCTGATTTTTAATTAAAAAGAAATGTCTCCAGACATCTTGGGGTAATTAAAATGGTGATATCTTCTGTGGGATGTATTTGTAAAAATAATAGCAACTGCCCTACCTTACTTCGTTACTCAAAAATAGAGCTGCAACTTTATTAGACAAATGGTATTAACCAAATTATTTTTATATAAATTCAAAATGCAAAGTATGCTCCCAGTTCTGCTGTAATTCTTGAATGCAATAAAAGAATTCTTTCTTCCACATTTTACAGTGTAACTCTTAAGATAATGAACTTATTAACTTTTACAATAATTCTAATTAATTTACCGTATCATAAATAGCTCCTTATTCTCTCTTTGCCATTCATGATGCTTTCATAAGGAGATGACAACTGTGATAATACACGTGTACACCAAGCTTTACACACTCATTTCTGGCTGAATTCTGACAGAAAAAAGTGGCAAATAGAATGAAAATGATTCAAATAAGTCTGCTTAAAAATGATTTCATTTGCATCGGAATGGATGGTCTGAGTTTTGTAAATAAGTGTGCGCCTGTATGAAATCTGAATATGGAAATGTTGCAACATGTTGCAGTGAACCAGTGAATTTTAGAAGCTTTTTGAGAGAATAATATTATTCTGGGTGTTGCCTAGATACATATGGAATCAAAAAAAATAACTGAACTAGAATTACAACAGATGTAATTACTTAAAGTAGCAGCTCAAGGAGAGACTTCCACTGTGGATGAAAACTCACTGTCTGTCAGTCTGGTCCTCATGTCCAAACTATCTCTAAACTTTAAAACTCTTTTGAGTTTTGTGTAAAAACTATTGACTTGGGTCTCATACAGTAAAACATAGTTCTTATAGAAGTATGTTCCCATTATTTCCTTTTCTCTGTCCTCGGGAAATGCACCTTTGTCCTTTTCATTTCCATGACAGACACAGGAGACTATTTGCATTTTCTGTTTACACAGAACCTACTCTGTGTCTCTCAACTGCCTTCATTATTAGATGAAATGTAAATTCTTGGTCTTCAATCTCCAGAGTCATCATAGTCTAATCCTAATTCTGAAATCTTTCATTCAATTACAGGATATTTACTCTAGGCTCCATGATGACATCCTGGATGCCAAGTCCTGGTTGCCATGTTTTCTCACAAGCCTCCTTTCCAAATTAGGGAGGCCTCAGTAAATTTTGGCTAAAAATGGCAAACAGGCCATTGAGTTTGCTGCGCACAGTGCAATCCAGTACTGACAGAATGATTTGTTCACAGAGCATTATTTCTTGTCTTCTATTTAAATGGCAATGTTTTGGAGATGTGTTTGTGAGGGGACCAAAAAAAAGAGCACTGGGGATGGTGGGACCCTGGGCTGTGACTTCACCTCTCACACATCACAAGCCCTCCCCCTCTCTCCACCAAGAATTTACAAAAGCAGGTGGTGAAAAAAATGCTAGATTTCTGAAAAAAAACCCAGTTATGGCTTCTTGTTCCTCCAGCATGTTAATTACAATTTAATCTATATTGAAGAAAATGAAAGGAATGGCACAGTTAGTGTTAATGTTGTCTTGAAGAACAGCATTTGACCAGATGACAACTGGAGTTACTTCAACTCATACGACGTGAGACATCTACAAATGAGTCTGTGTGAGACCTCTTAATTGATTTTTCTTGGTTGCACCCCTGAACAGGAATTTGAATACACATGAGAGAATAATTCTGGTCATTCAGAGGTAACACGATGGTTCAGAGAAATGGTGAGACAGACCTTACTACTAATGATGATGCTACCATATTTCTCCCAACTAAAACAAGCTGTAATCAATCATGTTTCAGACTTAACTTCTAAAGAATGTGCATTTTGTAGAAGTTTTTTGCTCTCTACCCTCAAATTTAGCAAAACACAGCATGACTTTCAACTCTGAACTTTCTTCGGCCAAAATTAAAAAAAAAAATTAGAAAAGGGGTTTTTTTTGCTTTAGACATCTAAAATCCTGTCCTGTGAGATTAGCTGGTGAATTGAGTTTTGGATAATATTATTATGGGAGAAGTCAAGCAAACAGAGAGATGACTCAAACAATGTATTGCCAGGACTATTTCTTAACACAGAGGAAAATCATATCTGCTTGCATATGGAATCCTCCCACAATGAACAGGGAGCCTGGCAACAGAAATAAAACTGCAAATGATCCCACTGTTGTTGAACTGACCTCACAGCTGAAGAACAGTGAGAAGACACCAGAAATTTGGGCACTGAGGAGAAACCATAACACAGCTAAGTAACGCTGTGCCTTTTGCCTGGCTTGTCAAAACAGACAACCTGGTAATTAGAAAGGTGAAACTTTCTTTAATTCTCCCTCTCCATCAAAAAGAACCTGAATGAAACCCAGAACAAAAAGTGAGCCAAAAACACAGAGGGGAAATTCCCTGAGCACATGCTCTCACCGTGACCACAATGGACTGTGTGGGCTAAGAATGTGTTTCTCCTGCTCCAGAGGAGTCCAGCACTGCACCAGCTCCAAAGCATCACCTGTTGACTCTCATGGGGCCACCCTGGACCAGAGCCCACCAGTGAGAGCAAAGAGAGGCTCTGACTGGATCTGTGCCCATGGGCTGTGCCTCGGATGAACAACACTGAGGGCTGTGAAAAAAAAAATACATGGTTTTCATCTGCCCTACAGCACAGCTCAACCATGCAAATATTTATGTATTGAGCAAAGAACTGGGCTGCTGCTTGCTGAGAGTCTGAGGCACTTGTGTGTTTCTCCCGTTGCCCCACACTTCTGGCTGTGGAGCTCACCCACGGATTTAGGATACGCAGTTCTGAGGAGCTGGAAGACATCCCTTTAATAAGAATTTGTGAAGAGATCAAAACAAGCGCAGAAAAACCCAATTCCACCCTATATATGTCAAAAATAAATTTACAACTGGGAATACTCCCCAGGAGATATGTTTTTCCTGGCTTCTCCCTCACACTCGTGAAATACAGCCAGTACTCAGTTCTGGACTCTGCAAACACTCATCATTGATAAACCAGGCAGCAAAAGCCAAGTGTTTGTGTGGGCTTAAAAAAACCCACCAACATTATTTAATGACACTCAGAGACGTACATTTTTGGAGGGCAGTTCATATGGCACCAGCTGTTCTGATTTAAAGGATCTTGGTACAGCATGTAACAAAACCAGAGACCAGGGTTTGGTCTTCCCAAATAATGTGTATATGCACAAACTTTCCTTCAAAGTAAACTGTTTCCTTAAATACGTCCACAGGGATCCAACAAAAAATTGTATTTGTTTTGACATACAACATTTTGCCTCGCTTTGGACAAACCAGTAATACTGCAATTGCATCATATTTAAGCTCATCTATGACATGCTAAACATGGTGTTTGTTCAGTTTCCTGTTGTACCATACTTTTCTCTGGTGTTGAAGTCAATGTTATTTCTACTCTTTGCTGGCATGTGCCCATCAGGAAGCAGGAGTCTGGCATCTGGTTATTCTTGTAATAGAATCAAGTTCACGAATCTTTTGTCCTTTTAAAATATTGTTATGATATCAAACAAACTCTGATCTAGGCCACTTGTTTTAATACCCTCAAATATAAGAGAAATGAGTATGACTAGACCAGTGATGTCTTCCTAGCAAAGCCTTCCCTATTTTTTATTATATGGGTTTCCTGATTTTAAAGTGTTTACCATAGTACGTGTTGCTTAACATCTGCCTGGGTTACTAAGGGACTGGAAAGTATTTCATCACATCTCAGTGATAAAAGCACATAAATGTACTGCAGAACCACTTCTTGAGGACTTCCTTTGCCTCGTTTTAAACAATTTTGTCATCACAGCTTGTATTTTCGCCACAGGAAATGATGCCTCTTCATAGACTCTTGTTTTGGTTTTTACATTTTACAAAAATAACATATCACACTGTTAAAAGAGGTTTCCCTCTCAGGCAATATTTGCCCATCTCCGTGGAGGTGGCAAGGCCAATGCTGTACAACACACTGGCAGTGTGGTTGTTTTTCTCTTGATGTCTCAGAAGTTGTCCTGGCCCACCACCTGTTGAAAGCAAGTGCCACACCTCTATCAGTCTCAGATCTGGATAAACTCCAGCTCAAATGATGGTCCTTCCATGAGTTATTTTCCAGCTCCTGGTTATCTCTCCATGGCAAATATGCTGCAGGCAACTGCCTTTTGAAACAAAGCTGACATCATGAATTGGGGCCTTTTCTCCTATCAGAGGTTATCTAATTTAAAAATGTCTTTGGAGACTGCTGCAAACCTCAGCAGATGCTGGACACTAAAGTGGAGTGTAGTTTCCAAATAAAGAATGACAGAAATGTGTAAATTGTTTCCAGGAAACCCACTAGGAATTTGTTTAACCATACATTTGCTGGTCTGCTCTTTGAGAAACAGAGTGAAGAAATTGCTGATGAAACCTACATTTATTCAAGATAGATTCGTGCTGTGGGAATGCTGAACAAACACAACCAGGCTGTGAACATTTGAGAAAAAAAAACAAGGTAATGTGGTTAGAATTGTTCTAAGCAAAATTGCATTCACAGGTTATTCTGAGTTGGAAAGACCCACAGGATCATCGAGTCCAACTCCCAAGCGAACGCCCACCCAGGGATCAGCCCCACAAGTGTGGAACCATGGGCACCACGCTCCATCCATCCAAGCCTCCCACCATCCAGACCATGTCAATGAGCTCCTCATCCAGTCTGACCTTAAACACCTCCAGGGATGGCGACTCCACCACCTCCCTGGGCAGACCATTCCACTGAGGGATCACTCTCTCTGGGAAAAGCCTCTTCCTAACATCCAGTCTAAACCTCCCCTGGTGCAGCTTAAGGCCATGTCCTCTTGTTGTGGTGTCGTCAGCCTGAGAGAAGAGATTCACACCCACCCGACTGCAACCTCCCCTCNGAACTGGTTGGATAATTGAACTCATAGAGTGTTGGTGAATGGTGTCACATCCAGCTGGCAGCCAGTCACTAGTGGTGTCCCCCAGGCTTCAGTGTCGGGCCCAGTCCTGTTTAATATATTTATTGATGATATGGATGAGGGAGTTGAGTCCACCATCAGCAAGTTTGCAGATGATACCAAGCTGGGAGCAAATGTTGAATGGCCAGAGGGTAGGAGGGCCCTTCAGAGGGACCTTGACAGGCTGGAGAAATGGGCAGACTTCAATAATATGAGATTTAACAAGATTAAGTGCCGGGTTCTTCACTTTGGACATAACAATCCCATGCATCACTATCGACTGGGGGATGAGTGGCTGGAGAGTGGTGAAATGGAGAGGGATTTAGGAGTAATGGTTGACAGGAAACTCAGTCTGAGCCAGCAGTGTGCCCAGTTGGCTCAGAGGGCCAATGGCATCCTGGCCTGGACCAGGAACAGTGTGGTCAGTGGGACTAGGGAAGTTCTCCTTCCCCTGTACTCGGCGCTGGTCAGACACATCTTGAGTGCTGTGTGCAGTTCTGGGCTCCCCAGTTTCAGAAGGATGTTGAAGGATTTTGGCTGTTGGCAAAATAGTCATAATAAATAAAATTAGTGGGAACAACTTGGGGATATATTTTCACAGGGTGTAAAAAATTTTTATTGTGTCATGTATTTTGGCCTCACCAGGTCTTCAGTTCTGAGCTACTGTTTTGTTGTTTTTTGGGCGATGAAGGTGGCTCAAGCCATATACCAAATACCTTTGTGATTTCAATACGTACTGCTCAAGGAAAATAAATACTTTCTACTAGGTTGGGATTTTCAGCAGAGAAGGTTAAACTTTCCTACAGGTTAGTAGTAAAAAAAAAAAGAAAAGGAGCTTCTACTGGGACATTCTGAATTATGGTACCTCACTAGAAAAGAAACAAAGAATAGAGGCAGAAAAAACAGAGGCAACACTATCTCTGGCAAAGAAACAGAAATTCAGGAAAAAAATACAGGTGAGGTTTAACAAGATAGTTTTTATCCGTTTTTCCAATGGTTGTATAAACAAGTCACAGAATTCTGGTTTTTTTGTTTGATTTTTTTTTTAACTTAAGTGTGTTGAGGTTGATAATTTTTAATTGACCTTGAACTTGTGGTGGTTAAATTTTTAACATTTAAGATTAAATGGTCTGGCTAAGAAGTCATCTTTACTAAAAGAACATTCCCTTCAGCTAAAAGCCAAATCTGTGATTCTTTCCAACTTCACACTTCTGAGTGAAGACAAAATGTGTCGCTAATCAGAGCCGTGTTATTTACTGTTTGATTCCCCAGAACTGTGGCAATTAGCAAGCTCCCTAAGGAGTGCATGCCTCCAGGGATGGATAACTGGCTTTAACAGTGAAATGATTGCTTTTCCTTGCCTCTGCCTTTTTTTTCCTGAAACTGTACCTAGGTCAGTTCCCTGCAATTAGAGGGGAAGATGCTCTCTGAATGTTCTCTCACTATAATCATAGTTAACACAGCTTTTATCCAGCCTGTCCTATTTTTTTTTTTTTTTTTGCTTTTGTCAGCTTATTCATAATCCCGGGTGGGAAATGTTTTTTAATTTTTCACCTTCTGTAACATGAAAACAATGACAAGAGTCTGATTGGAAAATTCCTTTTATATAAACTTCGCAAAGCTGGGATCACAATGAATCTTCATTTTTTTGCATTGAATGGAGTAAGTATGTACAGTGTGCAGATGTGTTGCTCTTGCTGCTGTCATCATCATGTTAACAGTCCCTGAGACCAAGCTGGACTTGATTTCAATGTTGTTTTAATACTTGGCACCTCTCAATGAGAAACTCTTCCATTTTCAGTGTTTGACATGTGGCCTTATTTCCTCCTGATGTTCGAAATCCATCTCAGGCCCATCCAGACTCTCACAAGTTACATTTGGTTTACAATCTCGACCTCAGCTTGCCTGGAACAGGTTTATTAATACAAAATTCTGCCCACCATGAAGGTCTGTTCAGAGCTTTGTTGCCTTGAAGGATCTCACCCCACATGTTTTTATACAACTGCAAAATAATAAAAATAATAAAAAAGGATTAATACATGCAGAAGAAGCAAACTTCTGAAAGATAAGGTATCTAACATATTGATTAAAATGAAATTGTGATTGAATTTCTAGATAACAAATGTGAATAATTATGTTCATTTCTGATCAATTTGCAATTTTACGTGGAAGAGTGAAAAAAAGTACATGGGAAGTAAATTTTCCAAAGTTTTGGAAATACATAATTCTTTATATATATATAATTTTATATATATAATTTTAGCAATATTTCTTATTCCATAATTAACTGAAGTGTAAAATTTTAAGATAACATGACAGAAAAATGAGGAAAGGAAGGCTGTATTTTCAGCAGTAAGAGTACAGTACAATAAAATATGAATGTAGAATGAAAGCAGTCAGGGAGGTAAAGTGAAAGGTCTTCCTTCTACACTGAAAGGTGGGTTGGCCCTGTATACCTGTGATGATTTGATTAATATTGAAATTAGTAATAAATATATATTTTCTTGATTACATGGGAAGTTTTGTTTATTCCATTCAATGATTAATAATGTCTAACATTTTTTCATTAACGTTCAAATAAACGTGCCAATAACTTCATATATTTAAGCAGAGATTGTAAAAATTTCTATGCAGAAAATATTTGCCCACCATGAAGGTTTCTTTTGGGAATCTGAGCTGCCCATAAGAAATTGTGAATCTTTTATTCTGCTCTGTGATTTGTGACTCATGGTGCAAGACATTCCACTGCAGCACAACATATCTTATCCTGAATTAAATTAATTTTCCTGTTGTACTTGGACAATCTCTTCTTTACCACCCTGTAATTTTGTCAATACAATTCAATGAATTCATAAAAAATTAGTGCACAAGGAGTGTTTAGTGTTCAGTAGTGTTTAGACTCCTATGTGCTTATTTATTATACTCCTAATACTAATCTCTAATATTAATACACATCTGTGTCTTCAACATTTGCATGAGCTGAGATGCCAAATCCATCACGTGACAGCTGTATCAGCTGCTGATAAGAAATACTCACCTGCCTGCTAGAAAGGGGATTGTTTCCTCTTGCACCATATTTTTGATAGGTTGGACACAATGATCTCTATGATCTTACTGATTCTGTGATCCTGTGATTTTATATCTCTGCCTATAGCATCCGTTCATAACTTCTATCAGAGACAGAATAATGTGTGAAAAAGGGCTTTGGGCCAATACAGATATTCTTAACATTCTTACAAATGATGGGTCTCCTCTGAAGAGTTACCTTTGGAGTTTCCTCCTAAAAACCTACAGTAATGGGAACAAGGTTTCCAGTGGTGATTACAGCTCTCTGGATGGGTTGGATGGATAGGTAGAGCCAGCCTTTCCTTCTGTATTTTGTGTTAACAAAGTAATCAATGTGTTAGGTCAGCGTCTGCTTAGAAACATCTGGGCTGCCTTCTGTATTCCTTGATCACCATGGGAACCATGGACAACTTTAGACAAGGAGACACAGAGAATATTGGAAAGCATCAAGCACTTGACTCAGCAATCCTGACAAACATCCTGGCAGTGTCCCCAGGCTCTGGTGATTGCCTGCAGTGTCTATCCACACTAAACCAAACCACTGTAACTGTGAGACCAGTCTCTACATAACAGTTATCCCACAGCTCGGCCCTGAGAAGTAGGTTTGGCCAGTAACCAAGAATCTTCCTTTGCTGAGACTTTGGAACAAAATACAGGTCTTGAAATGCATCAAGGAAAAAAAGGCAGAGAGGGACCATGACCTGGTCTGCCAGAGGAATGAAAAGGCTCCCAAAGATAGCGAATGTCTATGGACTGGGACTAGGAAGTACTTTTTCATGACACTTACCACAGTATTAGCAAGGTTGGAAGAGACCTTGGAGATCATCGAGTCCAACCTGTAACCCAACACCAACCCATTATCTAAACCATGGCACTAATTGCCTCATCCAGTCTGACCTTAAACACCTCCAGGGATGGCGACTCCACCACCTCCCTGGGCAGACCATTCCAATGAGGGATCACTCTCTCTGGGAAAAACCTCTTCCTGACATCCAGTCTAAACCTCCCCTGGTGCAGCTTAAGGCCATGTCCTCTTGTTCTGGTATAATTCAGGTGTAGAAGTTATTGTGTGATGGAAACCAAAATACAGCTGAATTTGAAAATAGATTGAAAAAACAGAGGATGGACACGTCTGTGGCTACAAAACAGAATGGTACAAATACTCACTTTGTCATGAGATACCTCTTAAACCATGAATTGCCAACAGTTGAGACACCAGAAAAGAGCACTTGGATGTTTCATCTGTTTCTTACAGAATTCTCCTTTATTATTAAACTCACAAATTTTACAGTGGGTTTTCTTACCTCTCCACTTGCTTTACCGATGGGAGAATTGAGAATGAAATCGGGAGGAGCAAAGACATCCACCAGGGCAACAGCATCATCTTTCAACTGTTTAAAAACAAAAGACATGCATTTGGCAGTTTCTGTAGTTGCCCATGTCTACCTGTAAACCACAGAGCAAAATAAAAAATATTTTCATAAAGTACCAGCTATTGATAATGTAAGAGAAATAAGTAGCCCAGTTTTATTATTACTATTTTCACTCCCAGAGTAAATGACAAAAGAGACTGTATTTTAAATTATTTCCTAGAACTGGATTGAAATATTTACTGGCTTTCCAACAAAGATTGCAAGGCCACAAATGCTATGGTGTTGTTTTGTAGGATATATAGTTTTCACAGAATCACAGAATATTCTGAGTTGGAAGGGACCCATAAGGATCATCGAGTCCAACTCTTAACACTGTCTCCCTGGCGGGAATCGAAGCCGGGTCTCCCACACACCAGGTGGGGACACTTACCACTGTACTAAAGTGGATTTTATGTTTTCTGTTTATTGGTAAATAAATTAGAACTAGATTCAGGATCAGCGAGTTGCTAAATTTACAGAAAACTATTCAGAAACTATTAATGTAAAATCCTGCTAATCAACCCCGTGAAATACAGAATAATTGACATATCTCTTTTTTAGTATTTGTACACTATACTAGTATTTAATCACAACAAGCAGGCTTACCCTGTAGCAGAGCTCCAGAATTGCATCCTGAATCAATCTACCAGGTTTTTCACCTGAAGCAAAGCCGCCTGAAAGTATATTCACAGAGAAGCTGACATCATTTAAGATTATGCTGATACAAACATTTTATAAAACTCATCAGTTCAGTAGTCAAAAGAAAAAATAGATGGAACCATGTAATTACACAGTATCACAGTACAGATAAGGCTGGAAAGGACCTCAAAGATCATCTAGTCCAACCTATAACCCAACTAACCCAGCATCTACATCTAGATCATATCACTCAGCACCTCGTCCAGCCTACCCTTGAACACCTCCAGGGTTGGTGGCTCAACCACCTCTGCACGCAACCCATTCCACATCCGAATCACTCTGTCAGTGAAAAACCTTTTTGTGATATCAAGTCTAAACTTTCCCTGCTGAAGCTTAAGACTGTGACCTCTAATGGAACAGTCTTTCATCAATGAGTTGACTGCAAAACTCTTAATCTAAGCCATGCAGAGCCTTTTGCATTAACTAGTTACACTACAGCACCTTGCTGTCTATCCCCCATCCTCTCCCCAGAGCACTGGATCACAGCAAAACTTGTGATCCATCCATTATCTCTGACCTAAAAAAGACCCTTTTTGGCTTAATTGGTCAGTCCAGATGACCACTCTTGAAAATTTGGTCCAGAATGTCTGTTTTGTATCAGACGAGAAGTAAGAAAACGCTCGTTAGGAATCCCTCCCCTTGCCAAGTGAGGACTTTGATAAAGTGACAGGCACAGGGAGCTGATCTCACCTTGGTAGAGCACGGCCAGGTGTTTGCTTAAAGACCAGAGTCCGTAGAGAGCACTGAGCCTCTTAAGCACAGGCTGCAGAGCAGGTGGGATGTTGGGGCCGTGAGTGAACTCATGGTACCGCTGCAAGACCGTTTGTTCAATGAAAACAATGGCCAAGGATCGACAGTAGTACACCTTGGGAACCAGGAAAGAAGGACACTGGGCATCAAAACACAAAGAACCAACACAAAGAACTGGCGCAAAATGGTCTGGTGAAGTTGGTGATCTGTCAGTTTAGATCTGGTGATCTAGCTTGAGATTAGAAAACTTCTAAGAAGAAACAGGAAGAGAAAACACTTTCTGCAATGTCTGTGCAAAGCTTGGCCTCTTAGAAATAAGACTGTGTGCCTGTTACCAGTGTAGTTTGGTGGTTGCACCTAGACTTTATGGATCAAATTGCTACATCAGAGAAAAGACAATGCAAAATCAGGTTTGCTGATTTTATGGTATCACAGTATTCACAGTATAGATAAGGCTGGAAAGGACCTTGAAGATCATCTAGTTCAACCTATAATCCAACTAACCCAGCATCTACATCTAGATCATATCACTCAACACCTCATCCAGCCTCCCCTTAAACACCTCCATGGTCATTAATAAACCCACATTACTCTCAGAAGATAATGGCAGGTTTATATTTCTTTAATATTATGTAGAGTATTATATAGAGGATAAAAATCTTCGTATTGAAAACTTATCACAGTCCCATCAAATAATAAATAAAACTCTGATCATGTCAGCATGAGTGGATTTTTTATGGATTGCAACAGATTGCAATAAATTTTGAAGGAACTATGGAACTAATCCTTATTGACTGTCTCGTGAGAAAGACAAGTCACCAGGCACTGTTAATGCAGAGATAAAACAAAGGAATACCTGTCCACATTTATATACCTCACTTTTGATATGTTGTGGCATATGTCCTACTATGAAATGGACTGCTGACTTGAAAACATTCTAGCTGGGAATATGAAACCATTGCTGTTCTGGCTGATTTGTTGCAATGCTGTAACACATGTTTGGTTTTAACCCATTTGTTAAGGGTTTGTTTGTTTGTTTGTTTTTGGGAAGCTGGGTTATATAGAATTAGTTGATTAGGTTTTGGTTCGTTGGGTTTTTTTAAACATAATTGCATTATTCTTGCATTTAAATCCATTGCAGCACTTAAAAAAGGCATATTTCAAAAATCATTCTCTCTCTCAACAGCTGTCCAATGGTGTATTTATGTCCAAGCTCAGATAAAAATACAAATGGCAAAAGACATCTATTCTCTGCAGGATTAGAGAGGATTTCCCCCTCAGTACATGGACTTTTATAGATATGAATGTCAATTTTCTAGCCAGAATTAAATTACTCTTAACATCACAAATGAAGCATTAAAAATTATTTCCCTGTTATTCTCCCTATAATTCTATTTCCCTCTTTACCTTTGTTGCACTTCTCTATTGCTTCTGTCCAGCTACTTCCAAAACAAAATAACCCAGGGATAAACAAGGAATCTCCTCCAGATACCCCACAGCAAGCACAAATACTGTGTATTAGTCACTGGACTGGCAGAAAAGTGTCTCTTCATGCCCAGAAAGATTTAAATCAAATAAGGACATGCCTCCAAAGCACAGCTTTTAAATCACTGTCAGATGTTTTTGAGGCATGCCATTTAAAATAAAAAATCCTGCTGTCCTGAGGAGGAGTTGCAAAGAGAAAATAAAACCAAATGACCTAAAATATATCAATGTCTGTCTCAAAAGTTGTGTGCCTGAGAATTTGTGGATTTTTCGCATATCTGAACATAGAAGAGAACCTTCACACTTAATGCACCAGCCTCCCCAGGACTTGGCCAACTGAGAAATGTAATCAGACTTAAATTTCTGGCAATAGTTTTCTGAGCTTGACCCTGACGAGTTTCTCTAATAAGCTGCTTTTAGGATAAACACAGGAGATTTCCTCCACTCTACCAGTGGTTTCACACAGATCATCCCCTGTTGAAGCTCTTTTTAGGTGCAGAGTTGAATATTCCTTCCTGATGTATTTTAATGAGCTCTGCAGATAAGGTCAATGACACTGGCCATCTCTAGGGAACTGAGGTTTCTAAGTGACAAATGACAAGTGCTTTTGCTGTGGATGTGAGCCAGTTCTCCTCATGGAGCTAACAGAGGAATCTGGTGAACTTAGGGACATACATTGAAATTTGGAGGGAAGCCATTCCTAGCTGTTAAAACTCTCTGGTGAGAGAGTGGATCTGCTGAATGTAAGTTGTCAGTGTTTCCTTTTCAGCTTCCAGCACTGTCAGTCTGGTATCTCTCATGAGAACTTTGCCCTATAGGAATGGGAGATGAAAAAGACCTATTAGGTCATCCAGTTCACCTACCTGCCAGAGCAAGATTCTTTCCTATAGTATGTATTTGGCCTCAAGAGCAGATGGAGAAGTAATAATCAGATGCTGCAGGAGACTTAGTACCAGTAGATTCAGTCTTTAGAAGTTGTGCTACGGAAATTACAGACATCACCCAGCACATGCCTGCAACTTTTCTGAAGGGAAATATATCCTGGAAGACTCCTGCTGATGGTAACTGCCCTGCTATCATGTTCTATTAAGGTATTAAGTTTTATTGGTTATTTGACCTGCTGCTTAATGGCTGAGGAAATTGTACTTCATGACACAAGAAGATAAAGCTGACAGGAACTGATAAACTTGGGTGAAAAAAAATGACAAAGGTTAATCAGCATTACCTGGCAGTTGTTTTTTGCCTCAAAATCATTCAGCCCAGCCTGCTTTTCCCTGCTCAGTTTTAAGTCACTCTCTTGGAGCAGGTAGCAAACCAGCCATTTGTAAGCTGCTAAAGGAACTGTGAAAAAGAGAAAAGCAAAATTTTTAATATTCACATTTATAATGCAAAAAGTCAAACGCAAATTCTGCTGCAGTCCCAGTTTTTACTACTTGACATGAAAAGTGAAAGTGTTAATTAATCAATCCACTGACATGACATTACTGTAGATACAATATAATTTTTTCCCATATTAAGACTTAGATCTGCAAAGTACACAGTCTCTTCTGAGGATACAGGATGAGAAGACAGTTCACAGTTAATGACGCTGCAGAGGTGGTTGAATGTAATCACATTTAAATGACCAGCTTTGTCCATAAATGCATCATATTTTTAGAGCAGCCCAGGCCTATTAAGGCAAAAAAAGTAATTCAGCAGAGGATATTTTGTTTAAACTACAGCCTGGTTCAGTAGGTATTACAAGAAGGGAGAGAACACGTGCTAAGGTACCAGCTTGTGCTCAGGTGAATCTTGGAGACAAGATGCAACTAACAAGAGAGGAAGCAGGTTTTTTTGAACTGGTCTGTTTATTTTAAGCCTTATTCTTTTGAAGTTACTTAGATTTTGTCCTGAAGCTATTAGGATACTAACTCAGTACTGTGCATCACTATCTGAAGTTCAGCTTTTCTGTAATTATTTGAGCACTGAAGTAGTTACTGAAATAAATTTGATTGCTCCTTATATATTAAGGCTGGAGTTTCTTCCCCCAGTATGCTCTCTATTCAACCAAAAGTAACTGTCAAAAAGCAGACAAACGTTGCCTTTCTATATCACCTGGGTGGCTTTCTAAAAGAAGATATTTTAGTGCTGGAAGGTAGTGGCAACCAAGTCTTAGAACTGGAAAACAGCAACACAGTGGCAAAACTCCTAAATGACAGATGGTGTTTTAGAGGAATGAAAATAGAAAAAAAAAACCCAACATGGTGCTCTACTCCCTTCCAGAACTGAGGTGGGGACAATAGAATGCAGTATATTGAAATGAAAACTGGTTTTAGTAAAATGAAATGCGTGTAATACAACAAAAGTTAGCAAATATGACAAATATCTAATAAGTAACAGAGGTTGGATCTCTGGATCCTTTCCTTTGGAAAGGAATTTAAGATTTTTAGACTCAGTTTAAAAACAGCAGAAGGCTACCTGAGGAGTCCATGCAATCTTCAACATTAGTGGCTGTGAATTTCCAGCCAAGGATTTGATGGTAGTCTTGCAAAAGGTTTATTGTTCCCAAAGGGGATTCAAAAGGAGCTTTATCTGAAATACCAAAGGAAATAAAAATGATTCATGAGAAAAGAAATCAGAGTTTTTGGAACTAAAAAGCCTATTAGAGAGCCATGCATACACTTGACAGGCCAGATGCCATTAGGACACAATGTTTATTTTATTATGGCCTAGTCCAGCCAAAAGAGGACTGGTGGACAAGTGTGGAAAAACCTGACATCATTGCCTATAATGATGCCCCATAAGATTCAACTCCAATTCCTGAGTTTTCCAGCTCTTTAAGATGCTAGTGAAATTCACTGCTGGAAAACTGATACCAAACCTAGAGAACTACAGCATGTCATGATAGATATTGCTACCAAGTTAGGCAATAGGAACTGTTTCAAGTACAATAAAGTGACTTATGAAAACTTCACCAATACAGAGTCACGGAATGTTTTTGGGTTGAGAGGGACCTTAAAGATTATCTAGTTCCAGCCCTCCCATCCTGGACAGGGACACCTTCCACTAGACCAGGTTGCTCAAAGCCTTATCCAACCTGGCCTTGAACATCTCCAGGGCTGGGGCATCCACATCACCTCCAGTCATCTTGTTCCAGTGTCTTACCATGCTTGAAGGGGAAGAATTTCTTCTTAACATCTACCCTGAATCTCTCATCTTTTAGTTTAAAACCATTCTTCTTTCTCCTAACATGTGAAAAGCAGTTCTCTCTCTTTTCTGTGAGTATTGGAAGGCCATAATCGGGGCTTCCCAGAGTGTTCTCCTCTCTGGGCTCAACAAACCCAACTCTCTCATAGCAGAGAGTTGGTACTCCAGTCCTGCTGAGCAGCTGGGTGGCCTCCTCAGGACCCTCCTTAGCAGGTTCAAATCCTTCTTGTGCTTAGGACCCCAGACCTGGATGAAGTACTGAGGTAAGTCACACAGTATCACAGTATTAACAAGGTGGGAAGAGACCTCAGAGATCATCGAGTCCAGCCTGTAACCCAACACCAACCCATTGTCTAAACCATGGCAACTAATTGCCTCATCCAGCCCATTGAGTTAAACTTCTCAGGGAGTAAGATATGAATTAACCTGATTAGAAATGGTGAAACATCTAGCTAGCTTCTGCAAGGCTTAGGAGAGAGAATATTCCTCGCAGCAAATATCTGTGTGCAGTGAATGCACCACAGGATGGATTCTGCAGCACGTTATTTATGCTCCTCAAAATGATTAAACGACTGTCAATTACTTTCAGCATGAAATTACCTCCTAATTCAATTAGTTACACACCGTTGGGTCCAGCATAAGATTCCCCAAGGAAAACACACCTCTTATGCAGTTCAGCCAGCTCATTACGTAGTTGCTGGTTTGCTGGAGCAGGACGTTGTTGTCTCCCTCATAGGTGCAGTTTGGATCGTTGTCATTTCGGATTTCACCCAGACGATTCACTTCGTAAGAACAAGTGCACAATTTAATATATTGCAATGTATCAGGGAAAGCTAAGACAGTTTAGCTAATTATTCTGTGATGAAATACAAGAGAGTTGTCTGTTTCTGTAGGCATGTAAAATTGTTCCAAATGGATGAACTTGAAAATTCACTATTCAGCTTGTGAAAATGAACATACTACAAAGATTTTAGAAATGGTTTTATAAAAGTGTGGCACTCATCTTCCAACGTGAATTTTCATCTGCAAATTCTGCACCTTTGTTTTTTGAAATTGAGACTGAACTACTTGTACAGTCTGTCCAAATGCTGGTGCAGATCCTGTACTGGGCTGGGTTTTTGGTTGGGGTTCTTTCGTGGTATCAGGTACGAAATAAACTTTAAAAATATGGATATAAAATACTTTCACAGGTTCACATAAGTTATTCTGAGTTGGATGGGATCCTCAGGATCATCGAGTCCAACTCCCCACCATCTAGACCATGTCACTGAGCTCCTCATCCAGTCTGACCTTAAACACCTCCAGGGATGGCGACTCCACCACCTCCCTGGGCAGACCATTCCACTGAGGGATCACTCTCTCTGGGAAAAACCTCTTCCTAACATCCAGCCTAAACCTCCCCTGGTGCAGCTTAAGGCCATGTCCTCTTGTTCTGGTGCTGGCAGCCTGAGAGAAGAGATTCACCCCCACCCGACTGCAACCTCCCCTCAGGGAGTTGTAACCAGCACTGAGGTCACCTCACAAAAATTCAGATATCATGACACAAACAGCACTTGAAGAACACATCAACACAATAGTTCTCTTTCTCATCAGTTTGTAACTTACTGGCAAGGTACCCATGTCCTCCACAAGCTTCCCTGCACTCCTGGGCTGCCTGCTGTGCAGTCCAAGAGGCCAGGGGTTTGCTGGCAGCAGATAAAGCATGGATCTCACGTCCCAGATCAGCCTTTGGGAACAAAGAAGTTATAAATGAGTAATAACTTCTACACAAAGTAAGTGTGTGACCAGTTAAAGCCATGGATACATGCACTGTCTTAAAATGAACCGTAACCAGCAATAGATCCAGAACATTTGTCCAAAACGTATTTTTGGTGCCACAGAAAAACCCAGACACAACTGAGTAAGAAAGAGTAAGAGAACTTAAGAGTAAGGAAACTTAAATCTGCACTCCTAATTTTGCAGAGAATCAGAGTAGTCCGCAGAGTAGACCACACCAACTCTGTTGACCCTTCTTTGAAACTGTATTTGGAATTCCAGTTTCTAGAGATTGTGGCTTGATACAACAAAAGCTTGTTTAAGAATAACTCCCTGTTGGTTTTGGTTTTCTGTGTAAGATCTCCCTTAGAACAAAAGAAATTCATAAGGATTACATTCTTAACATTTTTGAGGTTTTTACCTATCATGGTTTTTCTTTCTCCTGTTAGCCACTGTTTTGCCTAAAATTAGTGACGGCACTGCAGACCCCCAAAAATGAAGTATCACTTAAAGAAATGAAACATATTTTTCTGTTCCATGCAAAGAGGAGAAATTAGAATACCCAGTGATTAGTACTAAAATCTTTCATGAGCTTTATTTCACCTGAACAAAGCCTGAGTATTTAAGTAAGGTCTGAGGAATATACAGCCATTGTGTTGGACTTAACAATTTATACTGTCAAAATTTGTAAAAATAAGTACAATTTATATGCTATGAAAGACCCATACTGCAGCTGTTATGATGAAGGATCAGTTCTTGCCCAGAGACAGATGGATGAAACTATTTCCTGTAATGGGGTAACTTCCAATGGGTCAACTGGGGATGAGAAATTCAGCATGGACTCAAGAGTCTTAACTTTTTTCTCTAAAAATATTTATCCTAATGCATTAATTTGAATTGCAAACTCGAATCAGACTCACAGCCTGTGCAAGAATTAAGAATAGTATAATTTCAGAAAGTCTTTGATAAACACTCCCTGTAGAATCATTAACAGCAGCTATAAGCTGAGTTTACAGCATCATAATATATTGATGATAAAAAATCCTCCCAGAGAAGATAACTTTTAATCCCACAGAAATCAACAAAGCTTTAATCGCTTCATTAAAACTAATTTCAATGCTTTTCTAAATGCAATTTTTAATCAGTACTCTTCATGCTCTGTGTTTCTGATCCATTGCTCTATTGATTGTAGAGATAACCTAAGACTTGTAAGTAAGTCCTTCATCTACCAGGTTATTATAGCAAGAACTCAGTGAAGAAGGAATGTGTAAACATCTCACCTGTCTGGGACTCCTTTGCCTTGTCAATACACCTGCATAAAACTCTACAAAGTTCTCAAACAGGGACTTGGAGAAATGATCTAAGGCATAAGCAGCAGCCAGGTAAGGAAGGAGACGCCATTGCTAGGAAAAGAATTGGTTTGATCATGAATTGAAATGTGAATCATGAATAAGATGATGAATTGATATGTTTTTAATAGTTACTGTATTGAGCCAACTCACTCATTTTTGTTGTGTTCAATCTGGAAAACTGCTTAATGGAGAAAATAAATTAACAGTAACAATCTGTAAAATAATTAAGTCTAAATGCTCTATATACAAGTTAGGTTATTCTAACTCTTGCGTTTCATGAATTTATAATAAACATTCTGTAAAACCAGTGCAAAAGTTCACTGAAGCTTTGGGGACCAATGACACATTTTTGCCCCATGTTTATAAAACATCTGGCATGTCATGATTCATGTGATTCCTCAGTACCAACACAACTGAGGCTGTAACCACTTCACCTCCTTGTTCATTGCTGAATATGCATCAGTGCTGTGAAAAGAAAAAACAAACCAGGGCAGGAAAGCAAAGAAAAATGTGTCTCTGCTGCTCCACGCGACTCGGGGCTCATGGAAAAAAAAGAGAAACCACTTGGTTTGTGTGTTAAAGGAGGAGTTTCAGCATGCAGAACTCACAGAAAGAGTCAAACCAGAAAAATTGAGAGTCAAGCAGTGGGCAGCAGACCCTGGCTCACTCAGGAGTTGTGGGAAGAAGGCAGCTTTCACCAGTTTGTAGAAACCCATGAAACCTTCCAACACTGCAAAACTGGAGAGAAGCACCCACATTGCAAGGGTGAACTGGACACGTTTGTTTCCAGCACTTCTTATCCATGAATTTTTTCACATTTAGCAGATCTGGTCTTTCTTTATTTCCCAGTTACTCTACACATGCTTGTTCTACTTTTTTCAGAGCAAAAAAGTGGTTTTCATCTGCATAAACTGCAGACAAACATTGGTTACACTTCTCTCCAAATCAGCACTAGCCTGAGACTTCTCCACAACGAGTGTCATTGATTCACAGGTTATTCTGAGTTGGAAGGGACCCACAGGATCATCGAGTCCAATGCCTATGCTTTTAAAGCAGAAGGGCTAAAAAAGAGAACATTAGCACAGCAGCAAAAGAAGCACTGATGTTTTAAAATAAATACTAGTTTCCACATCTGCAATACTTTCATACGTGCATACAAGACAGTCTTTCTCTGAAAAGCTTACTATTTTAGAAGAAAAGTATTTCTAGGTACTTCAGAGAAACATGAATATTTTTGGTTTTTTATTCCAAGAACTTATGTTCAGAAGTCTGATCACAAGTCAGAACGAACCCCTGGAGCTGAACTAGAATGATGCTTCTGCAGACTTTAATTACACTAACTTCAGTGTTACCATTGTGATATGCAGTAGCCAAGAAGCTGAGTTTCACTACACAAAATCTGTAAAAGTGAATTCCAAAGCGTTTACCTGTGTTTGGTACTCAAGGACAGGTATTTCTTCCTCCTCAGTTGGCCCAAACTGACGGCGAGCTGCCGAGAAGCGAATGGCTATAGCCAAGGCAAGCTTTAAATTGGTGGTGGAAAGGGCTGTGATCAGAATTCTGCCTGTGGACAGGGATCCCAGAGCTGCACTAAAACGCTCTTTAACATCCTGGACGAACAGAAGGCACAGACTGAATGGTGAGGCTAAAATTTCACACAGGTTCACAGGTTATTCTGAGTTGGAAGGGACCCACAGGATCATCGAGTCCAACTCCCAAGCGATCAGGCCCACAAGTGTGGAACCACGGGCACCACGCTCCATCCATCCAAGCCTCCCACCATTCAGACCATGACACTGAGCTCCTCATTTACACTTCCACGAAGACGCGACTTTTGTAGCACCATTAGCACAAAGGATCCGTCAGTTTTGTTCCCCGACTCATTCAGGTAAGTTCTAAAGGCAAGACTCAGAGTGGTCTTGCCTGAACACAGCCAAACCCTAAACTCTCTGGGATCCATAGGGTAGAGAAAAGAGCAGGAAGTTCAGTAAAGTGAGTTGAGACTTCTCTGAAATGCAATTAAAACCCAGCATTCATATCTCATGTGAAATACGCAACAGCCTTATTTAAGGTCTAGTACTTCCCAAAGTAAGAGGCCCATGCTCTGTCTCTTATAAACACTTTTACCTTTGTATATTTAATGAGCTGCAATAATGAAACACAACCTTGTTTCATACCTTGACTGAACTTGAGTACTTCCCCTCAGCTGTGACATCTCCAGCCACATTCAGTATATTTTCTTTAGGTATCCTAACGTTGTGGAACATGGCAAAGCTGTTTAAACAAATACACAAACAGTGTCCTGAGAAGGAACCAAATGCAAAATTTTCCTTGGTTTAAACTCAGATGAGGAGTTCTCTTCCATGGAATGTGGCATCTTAAAAATGTAGAGTACAATACGTTTTTAAAATTTGGACAATTTAAAAACTTGTAGCACTCTGGCAGCAATAAAGAGGGAAGTTGTCAGAACAGGGAGAATGTCCTGACCATTCAATTGTTCAAAAAGTGTTTGAACTGTTTCACCCAAATGGGCAATACAATTTGGCACAATGGCAGTAGCATCAGCCCCACTCACAAATATCCCACTATCTAACAGCCCTTGAAAAGCTGTATTTGTAATCAAAGAAAATTCCTCTTCCCTGCCAACACAGGCTGATCTATTTAATAAGGCTCACGAGAGCCAGGTCCTCCACATTAATACATTACATAAGGGCTGCATTGCTGCATGTGCTTTTAAATCACAAGTTGTTTCCAAGGGAACATATCTGCATATTGAATTTATTCAGCCTCAGAGATACACAGTATTTTTGGCCTTAGAGCAAGGCATGCTGTCCCAACAAAGAACCAGCTGCTTACTGGCCTTAACACTCCTATTAAGTGCTTTGTTAAGTGCCACTTTCAGCAAGACAACACCACTTCATAATTGAAGCAAATTCAGAATTTCCAAAAATCTAAATTTCCATCTTCGTTAATTTTTTTTTTCATATCACTGAAAATAAAAAAGACTCATTCAAGAAAGATTTTTTCGGTTAAATTCACATTCTCTGCTCTCTACATTACAGGATATCTGCCAGTCCCAGGACACTGCCAGTTACTCAGTGCCATTTTTGTACAAGCAAATAAGAATTTTAAGAAGGAGTCAGTGATGAAAGCAAGGGCACCTCAAGGATGTTTATAAAGGATCTCTCCCAAGAAGTAAAACATGCATGGAAGAAAGGAGTATTATTTAAAAAACTCTTGAATGGGTGATAAAAACTGGAATTATAAACCAGACCAATGGAAGAGTTGATCTAAGACATGATACAGTCAATGATAAGAGCATTGACATGATGATACAATTTTTGTGGCACAGACTGGGAAGAAATTTCAAAGGGCTCCAGTACCTGAGCCTTCTCTTTGCAGATACATATTTGGAACACTCTCAGCCTTGCTGGTCATAAACAGTAAGATCTGTGGTGGTAACCACAGAATTCTTAAGGATGGAAAAGAACTCCAATATGGGGTTCAGCCGTTAACCCAGCACCACCAAACCATGTCCCCAAGGCACAACAACCACAGGCTTTTGAACACTTCCAGGGATGGTGATTCCACCACTTCCCTGGGGAGCCTGTTCCAATGCCTGAACACCCTTCCAGTGAAGAAATTTCCCCCAACATCTAACCTAAAGCTCCTCTGGTGCAACTTGAATCCATTTCCTTTTGTCCTGCCAATTGCTTTCTGGGAGATAATGGCAATGAACAAGTTGGCAACTCATCAGCTCGTGTTTTACACTGTAGTGATTTGTTCAATTCATTCAGCAAAGCTGTGCATTTACAGAAAATTGTTTATATTGATATATGCTTGAGACTTGAGAGTTCATAAAAAGCATATTCAAATCTATGACCACATAAATCCACACACCAATAACCTACTTGCAGGAAATTTAAGCTGACTCATATTGAACATGGAACAGGTGTGTGTCGAACACCAGAGCTCCCAAAATTACATAAACAGGTTTACCTACTCACACTTGTTGGGATACAACCCCAAACAGTTAAATCTAGACGAAGTCTTCTGCTGGAAAGAGTGAAAAACCTTCAAGAAAGTTTCATTAAAATCTGTCTGACGTAAATATAATGAAGCTTATTCTGTACCACATAAAAGATGACCTAGAACTATTATGATTAAAAATAAAATTATGATTAAAATAAAAATTACATACACATCTTTCTTTAATAATTTTTTCATAGCTAGTGAACCAGGATAATGAATTTCACAGGTTCACAGGTTATTCTGAGTTGGAAGGGACCCTCAGGATCATCGAGCCCAACTCCCATGTGTTTCCCATCATTATATAATGACCAATTTTCCTAAAATCAAAATGAATTCAAATAATACAATTCAAATATTATTTAAATAATATTCATTCAAATAAATAATCTAAACATAACGTGTTTAGATTTTTTTCCACTGACATGTATCCATTACAGATATACACATTATTTACTTCTCCTCCTGAAGGTTGCTATAAGATACATAGATACACATATAAGATGGCAAGGATTTCAAGAAGCAAAAGGGAATGGCAGAATTAGCAATTAAAAATCAGACAGAAAACTCCTGTGTGTAAAGAAATAAGATATTTGTCCATTAAGAGCTGAAGAAAGCAGAACCTGACAGGCCTGGGGGTTTAGCTCTCCTTCTGAGATCACTGCCAACTTGCTGCTGTGCTGCTTCCCCAGGAACTTTGCTGCTGGGAATTGTTCAGACACACTGGCCAATTTGAACTTGATATTGGAACATATTAAAAATAAATAGTAAGATTTAATGAAGCCAACGATCACGTTTCTAATGGTTATTCGCCTGGAAAGCACAGACTTGGCCCACATCTGTCAACACACTCAGGAGGAAAAATCTCCTTAAAGAACTGAAGGAATATCTCACAATAATGGAACTGTGCTCACAGTTGTGGGGATATCATGTACCAGCAGGTTTGGAAAATGGCTGAATTTCACACAGTGATGACAAGAGCAGAGGTTTGAAAGCTGCCCTGCTCAAGGCCCCTTCAGCACAGCAAACAGCATGACTCAGACTCAGGCCTCTCAGCAAGACAGACAGAGCTGTCACTTTAAACATATATCACAGGGCTCTACAGTGATGTATGATTTTGCATCACGTAACCACATTTCTTTTAATCAAAGGTAAAAAAACCCTGTATCACAGGTTTCTACCTGGAGCAGCTGAGGAGAGCAAAGTGCTGTTCCAATAGGAGCATTCTTGTTTGGGCTCTTTGGCCGGTAGTTTAGGGGACGTTTCAAGCTAAATTAATCTTACTGACTTTAAATCATGCATTAGTACTTCAGCTGGTGTTCAGTGATGCTGATAAAAGAGGAGCAGCTGGAAAAGCTACAAGCTCCTTTTGCCAGCACTGATACCTAGAGTACAAATAGCCCAAACATGCTTTGGTGAGTTTCAGACTCACTCAAATGCTTTTCCTGCCAGCTTTTGTTAGAGATGGTACAGGGACACCAATCAGACTTCCAGCCAGAAAGAGAAAGCAGGTGAACTAAGAAGGGCAAAACAGGGAAACATCAATGATTCCACTGCAAAAAAAATCACTGTTTTGACTTGAACTGCAAACATGAAGATGTGTTTGCAAAATATCACAGTATCACAGTATAGAAAAGGCTGGAAAGGACCCTGAAGACCATCTAGTCCAACCTATAATCCAACTAACCTATCATCTACATCTAGATCATATCACTCAACACCTCATCCAGCCTACCCTTGAACACCTCCAAAATTCCTGATTTTAACTGGGAAAGTGGTACTTTTCACAAGGATTAAGGTATTGATTGTATGTTTGTGTAACATAAGACAAACAGCCATTTTTAACATTCACTTTTCTTTTACAGCCATTTAATTGCTACTGAAATGATTTGTGATCCAGGTCAGAGGCTGTAAGCCAATTAAAAATATCAAACAAGACCAATTTATTTGGGAAGCAGGACTGATTCCTACACTTGATTTCTTATTCACATCTCTGTCCTGTCCCTTTCCCTGCACTGAAAGAGCCACTCCTCAGGCCTTGAATGATGGGTTGAAGGCAGCGAAAATTGTCTGGTGGCTTTTTCCTGGGTTGGTTTTCAGGCACTTCCAGAGTCCCTTCCACAGCTACATAAATGTTCATCCCAGCACAAGGAGAAAGGCAGTGTGGGAGCAGAAGCAAACAACCAAGGAAGCTGATTATGGACATTATCTTCACCAAAGTACTGCTTCAGATTACAAGATGAAGCTCCAAAGACCACTCAGGCTTCAACCATGTATTACGGCTCCTCTATTCCTGGTGGAATAACTGCAACCACTGCAAAATCTAAATGAGACTTAAGTGGATAAATACTAGGGGACAAAAAGCCTTTGAAAGACTAGACTGTCATTTGTTCTGCCCTTTAAATTAGCAGTAGCAAAATCATAATGTAGTATTGGCACTGACACAGAAATAGTAACAAAGAAAAATATAAGAATTAACCATTTGCAAGTCACCTGTAAAGGCTTGGAGGGAGGGCTTTCACAAGGGATTCTTTTACACCATTTACTGCTTTCCTGACCAATAAATCCCCTTTATCCATTTAGCTTGGAAGTTTGTTTTGTTTTCAGTGTTCATAAAACTAAATCTGGCCTCACTGGAGAACATGCTGAATATCTTAGCACGTTGTATGTGTGCAGAGATTGATCACCTTTTAATTGCACATGAAAGGTTGTTAAACAGCTGATAAAACCCATCAGTTTTCCAAAGTGCATCATTATAATCAGATCCAGTTAAACAATTATAATTAATTATATAATTATATAAATCGATACAATTAGATCCAGTTATTCGACAAACAGAGCACCAGCAACAGGTGGACATTTTAATATTATAAAATAAAGACTGAAGCACTTGCATCCCCTGGTGGCAACTTCATTTAGTTTTGGTAACAAAGCACAAAACCAGCTTGAACTCCCCTTAAGGAAAAGTGGAGTTCTATTTTTACCCATTCAGGCATTGATTACACGAATTGTTGCGAATTTCAAAGAGGACAAAAAATATTTTAACATATTTTACAGTGATTGTCATTTTTCCCACTGTTGATAAGGTCACAAAGACCTGCAAGCTCCATGTGATTTTTGGAAATTCAAATTATGAGACTATAATTACTTGGAAAGACAGGCTTAGAAATGGATTTACACTGCAAAAATGCCCACTTCTGAAATTCTTTCTCCTACTAAAAACATTACACTCTGCATCAGCAGGAAACCAGCTTTCAGCCAAACGACCCAGGAGATTAATTGTTTTTCAAAGCCAGGAGGGACAGCCACAATCTCCTACTCTGTTCTCTTACATAGCATAAATCAGTGGCATTTTGCAAAGAAGCTCTGGAATTTCTTCCCCATGACCTTCACTGGTGTTCAGGAGCTTAACTCTCTGTATCCACACTGGAACTTAAGTTCAGGCTTCTAGACTTTTCAAATGAATGAAGGGTACCTGTTGCTAACCTTTAAATGATATTTACATACAGGATGATAGTTTTAGACTATTCAGTGAATACCAACATTTTTTTAAAATGATCTATTTTTCACAGTAACCTGATTTGAAACAATAAACATTTTGAATGGCTGTAACAAGTACACGCTTCTTCCTCGTGTTGCACGTCAAACTACGCTGCAAGTTCAGACTGACCAGCAGGACTCGCACATTTCCACAGGAAGCAGAATTACATTTGGATTTCTCAGGCCCATGTCGCGGTGACATCTGGTGGCTCGGAGTTTGTAGTGCAGAACCAGAGAAAAACATCCACCAAAACCTCCCTCTTTTCCAGGCCTTCTCACGTTTTTTTCCTCCATAAAACTTAATTTTCTCTGTTTAAATTTTTTTCTGTATTTATTTCTTCTGTGTCTTCAGGAAACAAAGAATCAATGAGACTAAGCTACATAAACATAAAATTCAGTGCTGTTTGTGCCACAAAAGGAGGAGGCTGGTACAGGCAACAATTTTCTCACTGTTCTCCTCTGCATCAGATGCCTTTGGTTAGTGGAGACCCAGTGAGGCCACTGATGTCCACGACTAAGAACTGGAGGTTTTCATTTCAACTGTACAGAGAGAACACAGAAAAAATAACCAGCCTTCTCCTTCTCTCCTGCAGTGAGCAAGATCAGTCCAGAAATCCCATGTTTAAACAAGGTACATAGTTACTGGGTCTCATCTGGTCTGTGGCCTACAATTTTCCTGTGGGCTGGAAATCAACAGAGAAAATAACTCCAGGCTTAAAAATCTGACCTCAGAATAAAGACAGAACTGACACAGGGGGATGTTTGCCTCAATACATTGTGATAGTGGATTGACTTACCCATTATCCAATCCATTCTGCCCAAGTTTCCTTCCTATGTCACCTACCATCACACCTGGCATGGGCAGGAGAGTTTTTGTATCTCGAATCTGCACGGAAGTGAATCAAAACATTAACTTCAGTTGTGGCACAGTGAAAAGTGATTGACTGAATTTCTCAAACAGTTAAAAAATTCCAACTTGTGTTCTCTTACCAACCCTAAAGGAAGTTCTGTTCCTTCACATAAACATTGACGTAGCTTGTATTTAACCATCTTCTCATTCAGGACATAGGTCCTTTAATGAAAACTACTTAACAACTAGCTTCAATATATTCTTCAATTCTGGTGATTTCTAAGTACCACAACTGTCTGGACACTTCTAAGCTCTCTTGTATTTTTCAGAGTTCTTTTTTCAGAAAACTGACAGCATAAAACTGGCTATACAACCATCACCAAATCAGCGAACACTTCAAAACAGTGCACTAGTTACAGCTGCAATAAACTGTGAAGACATGAAATAAAATAATCTGCTAGTCAGATATAAATGACAGCAGAGCAGAAAGGGTTTAATTTGAACCCACTCCTTCCCAAAAGAAAAGATCAGCAATATTTCTCCCCTACCTGTACAATAAATGAATGTAACCCTCGGCACTTCCCATCAGGAGTGTAGAGCTGGGCATACAAAACTGCATGAGTGGCATGTTTCCCCATATTACCAACCCAGAACTTGGCAGCTTCAAAGTCAGGTGTATTGATGATAAATTCCTGCAGCCAGAAAAGAAAAATTATATAAATCATAAAAATCAGCTTACAGATATTTTCTTCTTTGTTTTTGTTTTTTTTAATTTACCCTGGTAATGTTTTGAAAACATCCATTCAGTGCCAGGATTTCATTCTGCACTGCATTCCAACAACTAAGATCTCTCTTACTGTGCTCAAATTGCTGTTGTTTAACAATAAACAAGGGGTTTATTTTAAGAATTTATAGTAATGTAAATATTCCACAGGGTTTTTTACATTTGAAGTTGAACTTGATTGTTTTTTGTTAATCAAAAAAAAAATCTCTGAATCACTCTGTCCTCTTAGTAAATGACAGAGCTTAACACTGTCAAACATGGCTCCTGTTTGGAGTAATTAAGGACTTTAATTAAGGACTAACCTGAGTGCTCTGATCAAATGTGGCAGTGGTTCGTATGCCTTTGGTATTGGTTCCGTGGCTGAGCTCAGTCAGAGCAAAACACCCAAAAATCTAAACAAGGAGAAAGAAGGCACAGTTCAGGACTACTTTATCATAGTAATTAAAAGCAAATTCAGCTGTTGGAATGTGACTTGGCAAAAAAACCTAACAACAAAAGGTGATAAAGTGTAACAAAGGAAGGAGGAAGCTCAGTTTGTGTGTATTTATCTCCCAAATCAGAAATAACAGAGGTGCAAGTAGTGACATGGTTCTGATGGTGCCCCATTTCCCACAAGTTATTAAAAAAAGTTACCTCCATGCTATAAACTTGTTTCACAATGTGGGCAAACCTCCTAGAAGCACTCATGATTGCACCTGCAAATACCTGTGAAAACAGAGAGGTGAGAATGAAACCGGTGTCCTGTGATGGAAAGCACAAATTGCACATGATTTGTAGCAGTGATGTCCTGGAAAAAGACCAGGAAAAGTGGCCTGCAGAGTAAACTACACCTGAGACTATAGCTGGGGGAGGCAAGTCAGGATTGGTCTTGTCAGGGCCCCTTTGCAAAGAACTAAACTTGTCACAGCTCTAACCTGTCCAAGCCTTCTCTGCAAACACTTAAAAATGCTTTCCACTTGTCCTTAAGGATGTCCCCTTGAGTAAAGCAAAACTTAAAAGACTATTCCAGGTTTTTTTACTGTGAACAGATTAAGAACGGAAGGTAGCTGCTTCAAGAGCAGGGGAGGCAGGTGTTTTTAAAGCCACCTTCACTTTTCCTAGAGGGATATTCATGTAACAAAACTGTAACTCTGAGACTCCATCCCTGCCATGATTTTGCCCTTAATCAAGACACTGGGGTGCTTAGGCAAGGGAGCTTCTGGTACCTGCATTTCTACCAAACACAGAGCCACCAAACCCCAAGTTCTTTGGATCTAGGTTGGTGTTATGCTCTGGGATGTGCTCTCGGTCTCTGTGCGGGTGTTAGATGGTGAGTTGGACTAGATGATCCTTATGGGTCCCTTCCAACTCATAATATTCTGTGTGTGTGTGTGTGTGTGTGTGTGAACTTCCCCAGAGAGGAGACAGGGGAGTGGATAAAAGAAGGTGGACTGTAAGCATCAAAATACCTTCCTGTATCTCTGTACTGCTCTACCTTTCCTTTACAGGTGGGATTCCAGCAGAGACAGAGCTTAATGACAAAAATCACCCACAGCCATCTGATTCTTCTAAAGAGCTATAATTTAATTCCAGTTTTGAAAACAAAGGATTACGAACTTGAGCTGTACTTACACCACAGTGTAAGAAAAACTGGAGACATGGAGACCAATCATACATTCCTATGCAGAGCACCATATTCAGGATCTTTAATGGGTTCTCCATGATCTCTTGCTGAGTGAGAAAATCATACTCAAAGAGCCTTTTACAGCGCAGGAATGTCAGCTCCTGGTATTTCTCACGGCACAAATCTTCTCCAGGATGGTGTGCAAAGAGAGGATCAGCTTCCAGGGCAGAGAAGATTCTGTTCTTGAGCGAGGAGAAAAAAAATGTTATGTTAATTTAAAAGCATTAACAAACCCAGGTTTTTTGGGGGTCAACATTCAATTGTGGTCAACATCCAAAATTAGCTTAAAATTAGCTCAAAATTAGCTTAAATCCATGTACATCTACACCACTTTCAGAAAAGTCCAGTTCTTTCTCTGCCCACATCTCCAAGCCATGAATTTCCACTCCATCTCCTGTGCTGCAGCTAATCTCTTGTTTAGGTAGGGTTAGCTTTCAGCAAGGTGAAGCCATGCTGACTGGATCTGATCTCCTTACCAGCTTTTCAACTGCAACATCACATGAGCATTAATGCAAGCACAAAGGATCACAGGAAATCATATGAAGTCAAAATTAAGACAGAAGTACCATGACAGTGGCTGGAACTTGCCTCTGCTTAAGTGCATTGCAAAACCATGGGATAAATTACTCCATGCAAACAGTAAACAAATGCAGGAGAAGAGAGTTCTTTCTGTTTGAAATGAACTCTGAAATTCTGTAATGTAGCATCTCCCCTGTATTAAATAAATTACTAAATAAGTGAGCCTTATGAGACAGTAAAGCAGGTTGCTTAAAAGTTCAGCTCTGTTCTGGAAATTGGATCTGCAGACCCAACTTTGCTCATGCACCACATTCCAGAGTATCATTAACTGCCCTCCCTTTGAAAAGCTTGTACTCACTTCTACTGACAGCTCCAAAATTAAAACATGCTTGCAATTGGTTTACCTTAAACTGGATGATCTCTTCTCCATCGAGCAGCACTGCCATCTCCTTCCAGTTGAAGGAAGCTTTCCTACGATATCCCCAAAGTGGGCCCTTAGGGAAATCCGGGAGCAAACCATCCCATGAGTTTGGGTTGCCAGTGGCTTCTTTCCCATTCAGCGTGGATGCCATCGCTAATGAAACTGCACCAAACAACAAAAGATCAGTCACAAACTGAAGCACCACAGATGTCTGATTTTTGGTAACAAAAAGGAATCCAAAGGGTTATTAATGAAAACCACAGACTCATTTAAATGTATGAGTGCAGAGGTGCAGAGCCAACTAAAAGCTTGCCCTTCCCTTGGCTTGATACAAAATAAGAAGAAATTGAGAAGGCACTGAGAAACAGTGTAGCCAACCTGTAGCCAAATAAACAGATACTACAACTGGAAAATAGGCAAATCCGGAAGAAGAATGTTCAAGGCTTCCAACACATAACAGATAAAAAAAATTACAGTGAAATATTGCAGCTGTTGTTTCTATCTTTATTTACACTGCAATTCAAGGAAACCGACCATTAGAAAAAGGATTTTATACTTGAAATGTGTTACAAATTCTGTGACTTCATTCAATGTTTCAATACAATGTAGCTCCAAACAAACAGTTTTAGGAAACCAAAACTGGTGGTTACAACACGAAAGTAACAAAGGACTGCCCTGAAGAATAACCTCGTGGTCAGTTTCAGCCTTGTCCTGGAGTGTAAAGGCAGGGCATGAACCACATCCACAGGAGCCCTGCCAGGGTTTATTGCACAATTGATACTTGAACTGCACGAATTCACGGCCGGGCTCCGCGTCTGCTCAGAGGAAACAAAAAGAGACTGCGCAATGTGCTCTTTGCTATGTGAAGTTCACAGGTTATTCTGAGTTGGAAGGGACCCACAGGATCATCGAGTCCAACTCCCAAGAGATTCCAGGGATCAGCCCCACAAGTGTGGAACCACGGGCACCACGCTCCATCCATCCAAGCCTCCCACCATCCAGACCATGTCACTGAGCTCCTCATCCACTCTGACCTTAAACACCTCCAGGGATGGCGACTCCACCACCTCCCTGGGCAGACCATTCCAATGAGGGATCACTCTCTCTGGGAAAAACCTCTTCCTAACATCCAGCCTAAACCTCCCCTGGTGCAGCTTAAGGCCATGTCCTCTTGTTCTGGTGTCATCAGCCTGAGAGAAGAGATTCACACCCACCCGACTGCAACCTCCCCTCAGGGAGTTGTAACCAGCACTGAGGTCACCTCTGAGCCTCCTCTTCTCCAGGATGAACAACCCCAGCTCCCACAGTCACTTCCCACAGGGCTTGTCCTCCAGTCCTTTCACCATCCTTGTCGCCCTTCTCTGGACCCTC
>WEKX01028666.1:4853-46922 GCA_013390025.1 Pitta sordida | reverse complement strand
CAGCCACTCATCCCCCAGCCCACAGCGATGCATGGGGTTGTTGTGTCCAAAGTGAAGAACCCGGCACAACTGTACCGGGACGTCTCCTCGCAGAGCCGGGGACAGCTGAGACCGTGCGGCGCCACAGCTGCCGGGCCGGAGCCCGGTCACAGCGACACCGACCTTTAATGTTTGTTCTATTGCTAATTATTCTTTCTTGTCTCCCTGAGGAAATTGAAAAGGGATTATGTAGCCAGTGGAGCATTCGTAGTTGCCAGAATGTTTGTTAAGAAGTTAATAAGTTATTCTGAAGGAATTGCCCTGAGCAAATAATAAATACGTAATAAAATACGTAATAATAATGCATACACACTGTATGACATGTCGAATGTAATAAATGCTTTTNGCTGCTATCACTATAAACCCACAGCTATCACTATAAACCCACAGCTATCACTATAAACCCACAGCTATCAATATAAACCCACAGCTCTGAACCCTCCAGCCTGGCTGGGTGCCGGGAGCTCAGGATGCCTCCCCGGGGTGCGGGCGGTACCTGCGGCCGCNTTTAGAGTCACTTTATAGGAGGTTGTACTGATTGTTAATACCGGGGAGATAAATAAATCTCTGTTTATTTGCGATGTCCNACGGGAACTGACGGGGACTGAGGGGAACTGACGGGAACTGACGAGAACTGACGGGGACTGGAGGGGAACTGACGGGAAGNATGTCCTTCCCAGGACTCCAGATTTACTGTGGGGTATTTTGACATGATTGCTGATATTATATTTTATGATGATATTATTATTATTATTATTATTGATATTTTCAAGATATCCTGCAGCAGAATGCTAAATTTGAGAATTCCAACCATCCAGCACTTCTGGATGTCCGGCACACTGACTAAATTCTTGGCATTGTGCTTCTTCCTGGGTTGTCCTGGAACTTGCCTGGCTGATTTGCACTTAACAGAGTCAGAAGAAGAAAGTTCATTTTGGTGCTATCCACAGACTGATGTACCACTGTTTGTGTATCTTCTCAGATGTTTGCAATGGAACTGTAACCTTCCTGCCCTTGGAGGAAAACAGTGAAGGAAAACACAGGATTAAAAAGGGCAATGTTTATCAAATTCAACTCACACACGTGAAAGATGAGGAGTGGTAAGTGCTGGGAGGGAGAGAGGCAGCAAACAGTGAGGTATTCCCAGAGTCACAGGATGGTTTAGTGCTGGTATGTGCGCAGTTGGGTTTGTCTGAGTTCCTGCTTAATTAGTAAATTACAATAGGGGTGTGATCTGAGTGCCTTTACAGTGGTCTGCAAAAAGAAATATCTGCAATACCCAGAATAACACAAAGCAAAGCTGAAAATAAAATTAGAGGAAGATGAAATAAAGAATTATGACAGCAGATGTATTTTTCATCTGAATTTTCCTTTTAAAAATGAATTTCATAAATTGAATTTTGCTGAATAGTGTTTGGCAATCTTGTTAAATCAGGTTGTTCATGATAATACAAATCCTCATTCTTTGTGTGAAATGCAGCCTGGACTCTCAGTGTTTGAATTGACCTCACAGAATTCAGGGGGGAGATTGTTCCATTATTCAGTAACTTCGCTGCTTTATTTTCCTTTTTTGTTTTGTCCATTACAAAATATATTGTATTTCCTTATTCTTCACTCTAGTTTTATATCTCTGACCTGCTGTTAAATCATTGTTTTCCCTCTCTTTGATTTCGACGAACGAATGAAATAAACTGTGTTTATACAAAGCTGTTTTGTTTGTTTGTTTTCAAGGTCTGTGTCTGTGGTAGCTCCGTTCCCAGCAGATTGGTTTTCAGATGGAGTTGCCTACCCCAAACTGGCATGGCTTGGGAGTGAACTTTTGCCTAAACTGGCCAAATGGTCTGTGGAGCAAAAGCCCAGTGAGTTTAAAAGTACACTGTCCCTCATTTCTGTAGCAAAGTACAACAAGATCTATCAAAACCTCAAAGAAAAATACAAGGAAATGGTAAAGGTAAGTTCAGCAGTAGATGCAGGAATAATTTCTTTTCATATCTTGATTTTCATGGTGTAGTGAAGCTGTTTCTCTTGCTAAATTATTTTTTTTTAATGATGCAATGAAATTGAAATGTATGGGGTTCGGTTTCATGGTTTGGGGTTTTTTTTGGGGGGGTGTATATGAGAAAAAACTAATTTGTAATTTGGAAAAACTCAACTGGAAAAGTGAGATTTAGAGCCAAATACACAATATTTATATTTGGAGGCATTTTTCAGGATTTATCCCTTGTGATAAAAAGTACAGAATAGGTCAGTGGAATAAACACTGAGTCACCCACATTAGAGGGCACAAATAAAGCAACTCCTTCTGTGATTCTCCAAAACTCAAAAGACTCTGGAAGCACCATTGGTTAGCAATGGTTACATTTCCTATCACCCTCCTGAAATTTGGATGCTCTCTTAACATGTGTATGAATCAGAGGAGTGGTGTTGTCCCAGACTGCTGTAACTGAGCACTGCTGCAGTTATTTCAGATGATGCAGAAAATAAATTTTCCTTCTTTTTTCCCCCGTCTTTTTTTTTTCCCCTGAAGGTGTGGCCTGAAGTGACAGATCCAGAAAAATTTGTTTATGAAGATGTTGCCATTGCCACTTACTTACTGGTAGGGAACCCTTTTGCCTATTTCTTATTAACAGAACCTCAGTTTAGATGGAAGCAAGATATCTTCAAGAAGCATTTTATCTTCTTTCTAAAGACGCAATGAAGTTTTGCAGTCTTCTGCCACAGGAAATTGATGATCTACAGAGTCAAGGTGTATTTATTTCTAAGTGATAGAGTGACAAGCACTGATGTCTGTTTTCTCCTTTCATTTCCAATCACCTTTGCTGCTTTCTTACAGGGAAACTTCAGAGCAGGAGCCTAAAATGTTGTGTTTTCTTGGCTTAGATTCTTTGGGAAGAAGAGAGGAAAGAAAAAGGCTTGACCAAGAAACAGTCATTTGTAGATCTTGGATGTGGGAATGGTCTCCTGGTTCATATTCTGAGCAATGAAGGGGTAAATAGAATGTTTTTTTAAGCTAATGATTAAACCCTGATAATTTATTATTAATAAGGATAGTTAATAGTTTTATTATGCTTTGCTTTTCTCTGCCATGGAAATAGCCAAAATACAATTTAATTCATGTCGCTAAAACAGGATTTTGTAATTCTAGTTACCAAGAGGAATTCCCAGCAGAGCTTTAGAAACCATTCTTTACTGATCTGTTTTTTGTTAGTGCCTTTCATTTCAATTCAAGGCTGTTTTTTCTTAGGTAAGAAACTGAGAGGGGAAAAGAAAAAGGAATACTGTAATTTAGTTACTCTGTAGAAAAAGCAAATAAAAGGAATGTGGAATCTTGACATGAAGGTTCTCTCTCACAAGATGGTGTTCATGAACTTATTTTTTAATTTAATTCCACTTGTGATATCCTGAAAATCTTATTAAAGATACAGTATTAAAGATAAATTCAGCTTCTGCCTGGAATGGTAAAGTTGTTTAATTATGTGCCTTAAATCTTACCATGAATGAAATAACCAGTGTTAGTATGTACATTTATTAAGCCTGTTTGACAATTTCCAAGAAAAAGTAGTGCTTAAAATGACACTTGTTGTTGTTGTTGTTCAAATATTTCAGCATCCGGGCAGAGGAATTGATGTGAGGAGAAGAAAAATATGGGCCATGTATGGACCAGGAACTCCTTTAGAGGTATTACACAAATGTATGTCAGTTCTACTGGTTTGTGAATTTATTCTTTGACTCTTTGATTCAGGTTATTGTTTTATTTTGTTATTATTTTTCAGCCAAGAAACATTAAATGTTAAAAAATTAGAGTAAATGAACAAAAGAGCAGCAGCAACTAAAAATGATCAGAGATGTGGTATTTAAAGTGAACAATAATTACCATATTAATCCTTAAGGGGATGATATCAGGATAGTCTGAAATTCCCTAGTAAGTGGTTTTATTTTGTTTTTTAAATTCCTACACAGGTACTGCTTTGCACGTACATATGAATTTTAAGCTTCTAAAACATGCATATATTTCCTGTATAAGAAGAGAGTATAGGCATAATTTTCAGAACATCAAAGGCACTTCTGTAAATTAACCTGTATGAAGAGTTCATCCTGGTTTATTGACAGGCTTTTTTTGTTTGTTATTGATTCTAATTTCTTGCCAGTGTATGATATGTATTTGTTTATAGAAATATATTTAGGGAGCCATGTATCTTAGAGTTGTTACTTGACTCCTTGCCTGACCAATGTTTTGTGGGTATTTGTTGCTAAATTGCTTCTCTTTAGCTATAAAAAATTACTACCTGGCAAAAATACATCCTGAGGAAAACATTGTGGTTCTCACTTACCTTGTATTTGCCACCTGGTGTTTTATATTGTTGCTTGGTGCTTTAGTGAAAAATAAATTGCTTTTATCAGGATTCACTTAATGCATTGCTTTATATTTTAGGAGTCCACAATCCTGCCAGGTGACAGTCATCTCTTTCCAGATACTGACTGGCTGATAGGAAACCACTCTGATGAATTAACACCCTGGATACCTGTGATTGCAGCCAGGTATTTGTGGAGGGAGGGGATTGAGAGCTTCACAGGTTGTTCTGACTTGGAAGGGACCCACGGGATCATCTATTTGTTAAATTTGTGTATTTTCTGAGGTAACTGGCTATTCAGCAGTTTGTTATCCTCCTTGTAGGTCTTCCTATTCATGTTGCTACTTTGTGCTGCCCTGTTGCTTCTTTGACTTCCATGGGAAGTACAGCCGGAGACAGAGCAGGAAAACTCAGTACAGAGAGTATCTTGATTTTGTTGCCCAGGTGGGATCTGTGTGTGGCTTTCATGTGGAAGAAGATTGTCTTAGAATTCCATCAACAAAAAGGGTAATTTGGGGCTCTGAAGAGCTTTTGTCTTTTTTTTAATTTTCTGGTTGATGTTTGTTCATTGTTATTGGAAGGTCAGACTGTAGTCCTCTGCGTTACTTGATGCTCTGAAGAGATGCTGAAAATAACTCCCTGTTTTGTTTGGTGTTCTGCTCTTAATGTCATGTGTGCCATCCTCAAACCAAGGGAGGAGGGAAGGTTTAATGATTTCTCTTCTGCCACTATAGAGAATGGAAAACTTTTAAAAACCTGATTTTTTTATCTTAATTTTTTTAGCTTCCTGTCTTGCAGCTGTGCTTAATTTTGCTGGTTTCCCTCTCCAGTGAAATTCAAACTGAAATGCTCTCAGAGTGGAAAGGGGTGTCCAGCTTTAAATTTGTAAATAACCTGAGGCTCAGGAACAGTATTTTTCCTCTGTGATTGTGGGATGGAGTATGATCTGCTTACTGTATTTCTTCTGTATTTGAACACTAGAGCTAAAACCCCCTCCCAAACCCTCAGCATTGAGTTTGTGTTGGCATGTCCTGTGGGCAGTGAGAAGCCTGGGTTGGGGGGGGCTGTGTGGGACTTTGTGTGAGCAGTGATTTACCTGTTCCTACTAAAACAGGTGTGCCTGATTGGAAAAACCAGGAGCTATCCACCTGCAGAACGTGCCCTGATCGACGAGCAGATAACACAGTTCATCAATAACCATCGGCCCTGTGCTGGTGCCACGTGTGACAGAAGGGTTGGATGTAACCACCAGGATCACTGTGAGGGTGGGTGCAGAGAAACAGGCTCAGAACTTCCTCAGGATGAGGCTGACACAGCTGGTACCACTTGGATGCCTGGATTTCAACCCAGAGACAAAGCAGAACGAGTGAGAAACTGTGCTTCCCTCCCTCGGGAGTTTGTGGATGATGTGGTTCTCAGGGTGGCAAACTTGCTGTTAAATGCAACCCCCCAAAAATCAGGTTCTGATGTGCAGGATGGAAGTACCAGCACTTGGAATCGAGGAGGTGAGGGAGTTCTTTCCTTTACACCATCTTTTGCTGGTAGAATATTTCTTTTCCAATAAATTTACAGGTTTGTAAAGTGCAGTAGCAACCTAGGGGGCTTTTTTCTGCTATTTCTATTTTGGAATATTTTGGAATTGGTGTGAGGGTTTGGGGTTTTTTTCTGGTTTACACTTAAATACTATTACAGAATGCATTTTTATTAAGAAAAACCAAACCAAACCCAGAAGTCTTCACTGTTCACCAAAACACTGCATCTGTTTTGAAGGGAATGTTATGTTTTTCAATACTCATATATAATAACCAGCTGTAATTCTGTAAGAATTGTGTGGGAAGTGCTTTGAAGTGCCATTCGGTTACAATTAATTAATAAAGGAATTTTTAGTTTATTCTTATGAACAAAAAGAAGTTGCTGTTAATTTTATAAGCATTCAGTTAATTCACACTATCACCATCTTCCATTTTCCTCCATCTATTTTTACCACTTACTGTATTATGTCACATGTTGATGTTGCAGGAGATCTTCTGTCTCTCTCTTTTCTAACTACATGCTCATTGCAATGAGGGTTAAATGCTGCTGTAAAAAAAAGCAGGGCAAATAAAAAGTGTATTTTGCCGTGGAAGTTTTGGCTTGAATCCTGTAGAATGAGAGCTGCTGTTTTACAGACAATGTACTAATCATATATAATCATATATGGCATACATTTTATATTGCGAGAAGAAAGTTGCTGGTAGATAATCCATATATTCTGCTCGTAATCATTACCTTTCATGGAAGTTAAATCTTCTTAAGGTTTTACATATATGTGTATAAATTTTTAGTGTCTACACCATTTTTATTGCAGAAAGCCTTTCCTTGAGAGAAGTGGCAGAACACTTGAGTAAAGAGACATTGAAAAGGCTAAAGAGTGAATGTGGGGGCCTGCAGACACTCCTCAAGAACAATCATCAAGTATTTGAAGGTAAAGGAGGGGTTTTTTGCTTTGTTTTGTTTTTCTTTAGCTGAATTCATTGCCAGTAACCTTGAGTGTGCATCCAGTTGTGAGTTTAACCCAGCTGAGCAGCCACTGAGGGGAGTTCTGCACACTTGGCACTCATCAAATGTGAATCCACGCTGAAATGCTGTTGAATGACCATCCTTTCAAAAGAGTTGGTCACGCTGTGTCCATTCTGTGTCCTTAGGAATAGGTGGAATAGATTCACAGCCTGTTACAGGGAATGAGCATTCAAATTGGCCTTAGTGCTCTCTGCACATCTGAGGAAACACCGGGATTAAGGCTGGGTCTTTCTCGGTAATTTCCATCACATGGACACTCCCTGGGGCTTCAGGAGAGACCATTTGATTCTTTCCCTCAGTAGCACGTCCTGTAACAAGAGACTTTTACCAGCAGAGGGTCTGGAAGGATATTGCTCATGCCCAAGAGGACTAAGAACAGAGCTACAGCTCTTCTGTCATCTTTGCTGATTTGTTTTTCTTTTAAAACGTGGATGACAGATGTGCACACACAAAAAAGGGATGTGAAGTGACTGATCTGTAACAGTTTCTTTGGATCAGATATCCAATACAGGACTGTTTTCTAAGGTGAAGTTATGCTTGATCATAAAGAGCCCTATATCTGATCATTTTTCTTTGTCTTTTGAGATGAATTCACGTGGGCCCAAATGTGTGATTTTCACCTTTCACTGGACTTGTTACTTTTTGAATAGCAATTATGAGAATGCAGAGTGATACTGGTTGGCTATTCCAAGCTGCAAAGGTGTGATACTGAACCAGAATATGTAATTCAAGCAAAATATGAAAATACAGCAATGGCAACTTCAAAGTGGCAGATTCTTCCCTGCTCATTTTCACTGTTGGTTTTTTAGTTCCTTTCATTCTGTCTTATTTACACGTTTATGGAGTTGACAGAGGTTCACAAGTGTGTGTGTGTTTGCAGCAACCAAACCCCAAAGTGCTGAATCTTCATTAACCAATTTGGCTGTTAATTGATATTAAGGATTAGGCTTGTCTTCTCTTTGGTGCATTGTGTTTTTGGGTCAGTGGGTTGGGTAGTGAAAGATTCTTGCTGGTAGTCACATTTGAAATGTGGAGTCATAAAGTTTTGAACACAGCAAGAGCTGCAGTTCCCTGAAGTTGAAACTTCTTTTGTTAAGGCTTGCAAACTAAATTCAGGGGGTTATCATCTAAAGGATCAGTTGTATTCAAAATGAGCAAACAAACTGCTACAAATACAATATAAAGGTGCCTCAAGCTGCTCAGCATCACAGTGAAACATCTCTCAGGGAAATCAATCAATTCTTTGTGCTGTGTCTGTGTTGTCTTGGCTTGTTGTGTGCTTCTACTTCTGTACAAAGGGCTCATCTAGCTTTGCTCAAGTGTGGACTTTGTATTTTATCCACAGAATGTCACCGCACAGGTTTTTGCAGTAAAATTACCGTGGCTGTCTGTTAACAGCTGTATTTTTGGTTTTTTTAAATCCTAGTTCTCAATGGGAGAGTTCATATTCGTGACTGGAGAAAAGAGAAACCATCAAGCGGAACAAAAGCTGAAGTGAAGCGACGCCTTTCAGCTGGAGCATTTAAAACACGTCTCTGTTGGTTTTTCATTCATCATCCTGATGGCTGTTCTTTGCCTTCTGAATCTTGCCCATACGCTCATGGGACTGAGGATCTCAGGCAGGCTCAGATAATTAAAAAGAAAAAACATACACAGTAATAAATTTTTGCCACTTGTGTTCAATTTTGCGTCCACCACTGAATCTAGGATTGACTTTGGGACTGCCCAGTGCATATGGAGGCATTTTCCACATTCCTGTGCATCTTAACTTTGCTGATGGTTTATGAGTTCTCCTGTATTTCTAATTCCTTATTTTTTATGGAAAAGGTGTAGTAAAGTATGTCTTTACCCCTGGGTTTTTCATGGCTTGTCGAGCTCACTTTCGTGTAAGTAAAAAATTTTAAAACTTAATTTACTGGGAAACTCCTCAGGATCCTCAATCAGATCAAAAGGATGTGATGCAGCATTTTCAAACCCTGAAAATTATATATTATATTGATTCAAAGTGATTGTTGGTTTGAAGAACAACTTTCTGGGAAATTACTGTGGAAGACTTCCAGTGTGGGGGTAGGTTGGTTGGTTTTTTTTCCCACTAGACCAGATTGCTCAAAGCCCCATCCATCCTGGCCTTTTTTTTTTTTTAAAGTAAGGAATAACAGTAGAAAATACATTTAATAAGATTGGAATGGTGAGGTTTCTGTTTATTGGATACCAAAGGCATGTCTTAGCACCTTGATCAGGTTATGATTTTCTTTGGTAGGCTATTATTTAACAGATTAAATTCTTAAAGTTTAATGCACATCCAGAGAAGGATAATGAGGAGGGGTCTAGAGAACAAGGCCTATGAGGAGCAGCTGAGGGAACTGGGTTTTTTTTAGACTGGAGACAAGGAGGCTCAGGGGGACCTTAATACTTTCTACAACTACATGAAAGGACGTCGTAGCCAGGTGGGTCTGGGTCTCCTCCCAGGGAACAAGGCACAAGATAAAAGAAAGGAGGTTTAGTCTGGATATTGGGAAAAATTTCTTCAGGAAAAGTCTTGTCAAACACTGGAACAAGCTGCCCAGGGAAAGGGTGGGATTACTCCACCATCCCTGCAGGCATTTAAAGGATGTGTAGATGTGGCACATGGGGACATGGCGTGGTGGTGAACCTGGCAGTTCTGGGTTAATAGATGGACTTGATGATCTTAAAGGTCTATGATTCTATGAACGTATTATTGATCTTAATTATTACTCAATGACAGTACTGAAGAAAGGGTAAAATAAAAATTATCATTATAAAAGAAGAAGAAAAAAAGTTGCCAAAGAAGAAATGTGGAGGTGAGAGCAATGACCCAGAAAGTGATTGCAGGATGGAGAGCTGCAGAGTACTCGGTAAGAGTTCAGGGAATCTGATGAAGAAAGGAAGGAAATAATTGAAGACAAGAGGGAAAAATGAAAGATGATGCTTTTTTTCATTTCTCAAACAATTTTCAAAACAGTTTCAAAGGCACTTTTCTCACCTTTAACTTGTAGCCAACATGTTGCAGTCCATTGCATATAGAAGAAACAGGGTCTAAATCTATTGACAGGGTGAGAGCAAAGAACTTTGTTGAGCTGATTGAGAGGGTCCAGAGAAGGGTGACAAGGACGGTGAAAGGACTGGAGGACAAGCCCTGTGGGGAGCGACTGCGGGAGCTGGGGTTGTTCATCCTGGAGAAGAGGAGGCTCAGAGGTGACCTCAGTGCTGGTTACAACTCCCTGAGGGGAGGTTGCAGTCGGGTGGGTGTGAATCTCTTCTCTCAGGCTGACGACACCAGAACAAGAGGACATGGCCTTAAGCTGCACCAGGGGAGGTTTGGACTGTATGTTAGGAAGATGTTTTTCCCAGAGAGAGTGATCCCTCAGTGGAATGGTCTGCCCAGGGAGGTGGTGGAGTCGCCATCCCTGGAGGTGTTTAAGGTCAGACTGGATGAGGAGCTCAGTGACATGGTCTGGATGGTGGGAGGCTTGGATGGATGGAGCGTGGTGCCCGTGGTTCCACACTTGTGGGCCTGATCCCTGGGTGGGCGTTCACTTGGGAGTTGGACTGGGTGACCCTGAGGATCCCTTCCAACTCAGAATAACCTGTGAAATTGTTTAAACTTGCATGTATTCAAGTGATGTTGCCTGAGTTAGTCTTTGTTTGGCTACATGCAGAGTAAGAAGGATTTCTCAAGATGCTTATTTACTGTGGTAAACACACTGATATGTCTGAGGAGGAGGAGGAGGCCCCTCTAAAGTTCATGCTATCTCCATCTGGAAATTGTTTCCACGTGGTGCAAAGAAGAAAACCAGACTCAATTCTTTTTCAGTTCTTGGTGTCTTCCCTGATAATTCACCTTGGGGTAGGATGTGTTCCATTTGGAATGAGTGATTCCCTGAGTTCACCTCTGGAGCCCCTCAGATGGGTTTGTAGGAAGTCAAGATTAAGAAGCTGCCAGAAGGTTGACTGGGTTTTTTTACCCTCCTTCTTTCCAATAAAGGGGAATAAAATACGTGATTGACTCACTGAAGTTGCAGATATACGCATGATAAGATTAGTGACTTAAAGCTCCCTTATTATTTGTGCAGTGCCATGATAACCACCACAGGTACTGCAGCCTTTGTTTCTGAGCTCACCAGCACTGTCACAGATGTGTCCTGGCTGTTCCCCTTCCAGTCTGGCATCGCTGCAGGTGTCTAGCCAGCCAGAAAATCTGTCATTACAGAAACCTCCCTCTTGTCTGGAGAAGTGATAAGAGAACATTTTTTGCGTCCAGATCCCAACCTTACATAATTCCGCATTTATTTGTGAAGGTAACTGCTGAAATACACAGCTCTATTTTATCTGGATTCTGTGTCATCTTGCTTTCTGTGTGACCCACAGAAATTGAATGCTTTTAAATGGCATTAATAACATACTCCGTTTTGGCAAATGAATGAAATACTACACGGGGTAAGAATCAGTTTTGGTCTTGAGGTAAAAACTCTTGGCCCATAAGGAATTCAAGCATAAAGTCTCAATTGTTCAGATGTTACTGTCATTTTGTTCCTTAGTTTCTACCATCACTACCCATTAGTTAATTTAGCTTTATTTGAAGCCAATTTTATAGAGGGTAAATACTTGCTGTGTAGATTTCTCACAAGAGTGAGAAAAAGAAGTTAGATGTCAGATTGCAAGAAATGCTGGGACCAAAGATTTTGTCTTTTCATATCTATGGGTACAGTTTGATTAAGAATATAGAAATACTCTGAATTAAATAACAAATCTGCATTTAAACCTCAAAGGACTGAGTTTATTTGTTCATAAGATCTCTAAAGGTGAAAACAAATCACAAGACTAAGTTGTTGCTTATGGAATATCTGTGTATAACCTTGGAACAGTTGATGGTTTTAATACAATTCAAACCAGAACATTTTCTCTCTGTATGTAACTTGGATTGGACTCGATGATCCTGTGGGTCCCTTCCAACTCAGAATAACCTGTGAACCTGTGATTGCCTGTTTACCATATTACTGTCACTATTTCAGTTACTATCCAAGGTTTAGAGCACTTCCTAGAGGAAGTGTTACAGCTTCCTGATAGTTAATAAGGATTTCTGAGTATGCTTTGTCATAAAATTAGCTTCTTCTTACTAGTTTTGTTTGTTCAAATTTAAAGTTTTAAATGATAATTAAAGAATAGTGTAGGCTTGTTGAATTCTTGAGGCTTGCATGAGCCTGGTAAGGTACATCCCCCTTAACTATTTTATCTTCAGAGTGTTTACCATGTTTTTATGAGCTAGAATCCAGCTTTATTTCTGTAAAACTGATGAAAGTGAGCAAACAACAGCTTTTCTTAGGACATGATAATGGCAAATACTATAGGTTGGACTAGATGATCTTCAAGGTCCTTTCCAGCTTTATCTATTCTGTAATACAGACAGTACTGCTTAGCAGCAGCAACCCAGCACCTTTCCTCCCTCTGCAATTTTGTCTTAGCAGGTTTTAACAGCTCTAATTAGGTGGGTTGTGGCAGGAGCATCACGGCCAATTTTTGTTGGGAGATCAGTGGATCCATCTGCATTAGTTTGACAGTGAGCTTCACTCACAGCTGTGCATCCAGCCTTTCCCAGGTGCGTGGGGCTGTGGATGGATGCTCAGGGGGCAGGCATTGGCTGCTGGAGCTCAGTGCACCTGCCATGCTGTGAGAACACACTCATCCAAGCTGCCAGTCACTCTTGTTGTCTGACACCAGGCCAGACGCTGTGCACAAAACCAAAACAGTCTTCTCCTGGAAAGCTTGCTCTGAATGCTGAGTACTTGGGTATTTTGTTGGCTGTGGTAGCCATAAGGAGGCTGCTCACACTGCTAATTGATGTTATGAGTGAGGATGTATGCAAAGATACAACTGCCGTGAAATGAGAGTCTTTTTGCTTTGCTTTGCCTTTTCGTTTCACATTAGCAGTTTTTAATTCAGTGAAAAAACACGGAACTGTGAGAGGAAGGGAACAGTCACTGCCCTTTTTGTGGGTAAAAAGTACTGAGAGAGCAAGGATTTTTTCAAGTTGACCATCTTTTTCCAGTACAGCACGCTTTTCTCCTTTCCTTTGAATTCGAGCCTTCCTAGGAGCAACACTTTTACTCTGCAGCACCACCGTGTATCTTCACTGGCTTTTGGTGCCCCGTGAGGAAATCCTTCCAGTACATTGCTATCCTGATCTCTGTTATTCTGTAGAACAGCATAAACACAGTAATTATTTTTTGTCTTCTGTTTTATTTAATGTTTGTTTTGGCAGATTATTTCAGAGGCTTTATATCCCGTGGTGAACGCGTCACCTGTTAGCAATGAGCTGATAGTGCTGTGAGTATGAGTTTACCCCAGCAGTTGTATTCCTTCTTGTATTTGCAATCTAAGCAGGTAGGAAATGCTTCCAAGTGAGACAAGTCTTCTCTCTATAGAAAATGATCAGGTATTTTGCACTTTGTTGTTTGACTGGAATGTCTTATTAGATCTCACTTCTGACGTTAAAAAACGGCAGAACGAATTCATTAATGGCCCATGGAGGTACCTTGGTGTGAGAGGAGAATCACTCGAGTCGGATCTTTTCTTATGAGAGGAGATGCTGTGCTGCTTTCCAGCATGGCCAGCAGGTGGGGAAAGGGACAAGGACAGCAGAGGGACAAGGCCAACAGAACCCCCGAGTTCATCGGGACTGCTTCTCCAGCTGGGCAAGGTGGGCGGGTTGGCGCCGTTCTCTTCCATCAGATGTTGTAGACAATCGGTTCTTGCATCTTTCTTCCATGCATTCCTGTATTTTTCGTTTTAAAAGATAAACCTGCATTCACTTCTTTCTAGTATCTAGGATCTTCCTTCTGTATGATCACGAGTAACTGAAGTATATTATTAAATGAAGTAACTGAAGCGTACTACAAGTAAATGGTGTAACTGTAATAATTGCCCTGATCAGATGAAAGAGACCAGATTATTTCAAGTCATTTCCCAGCAAACTGAAATGCAAATTACTTATAAGAATCTATGTATTTCATATTGCTTTTTTTTCCCTCTCCTCTCAATTATTCTTTAAAAATGCCTGTGATGTTCTGTGTCTCACAGTAGATGGGAAAAGAATGGTGTTTTTTGCCAGCTCTCCTGGTAAATTCATAAGTCCTGAATTGTCCTTTTACCTCTTGATAGAAAGGGAGCTGTCACAATGCTTGTTTTTAAAGGCTTACTGGAATTTTCTATAACAGTAATGGTCAAAATAAGAAATCAAAAAAATGCTGCACAGTGGTACAAATCCACAGGGGTCCCTGTGTGGAGAAATGTCTTTATGGGACATTTGAGTGCCTTTGTAAAAACTTTCCTTTTCTTTCTCCTCTTGCTCTGTCAATTTTTGAAGGTACAAGGACCATTATTGCAGGAAAATGTGTTTTAAAGCTATTTATGAACTTCATGCCTTCAGAAGAGCAGCATAAAACTAAATGAGTAATTAATTCAAGTGTCTCAGTAAAAATAATAAATGTGCCAGTTGGCTTACAGATGTTCAACGAGAAAAGGTGAACAGCAAGATGCTGTCTGAGCACAGCCAGTCACCATCTTAAAATGTGTCTCAGACATGTAATTACTCATAGCTCAACTTACTGGATAAAAGAGCTTGTCATCACACTCCCTCTGTTTAAACGTCGATGCTTTCCTCAGAAAATATTTATTCTTTGGATTCATATAGGGAGGTCCTTCAGTTTGTACTACCATGGTTTGTTTATTCTTTTGATGATGGTGTGTTGTATTGTAATGCTGCTAAGGCTCTGGAAAGGGCCACAGAGAGATTCAGAAGCGTTAGTGTGGTGATGGAAGTGAGAGAAAATGGGTGGCATTGATGTTGGCTGCCATCAGAACAGCCCACCAAGCCCCTCACCTGGGCGACTGGAGAAAGAACTGGCATGAACAGCAATTTAGTAAAAGAGTGAGGTGCCTCTACAGCTGGGCAGGAAGCCCCACCACTCCCATGCCTCATTTATTTACAATCAGATTCCAGTGTTACAGAAAAAGGGGAAATCATCTCTTTTCTCCTCCGGTTCTGGTAACTTCTTTGAGATACAAAATCAACCTCCCTTTGAACATCTTTGCTGCCATTATTCACCTATCACAGCACTCCACCCCTGTATTTCAGTAGATTATGGGCTTAATTTTGGAAAATCCAGATATGTTGTGTAATTTTTGTCAACAGGCAATCAGCTTTGGCTGTGAATACTGTTTCTAAATCTCTGCACTTAATGGGAAATGGCTTTTTATGTTTGTTTCCTCCAGAAATTTTGATTGTCAAAGTTTAATCAGTGATGGAAGAGAATCTGGCAGCTTCACACCACTCTGATGAATAGGGGTCTGATGTTTCTGGTGAAAGAAACATGTTATGCCCCAACTGCTTCTCTGGGTCATTGTCGGACCTTGTGTAGGGTGAGGAGAAGTTTGCTGCTCTTTGCATGTCACATGAAAAGGGGGCTTTTGCCCAACCCTTTGAGATGGGAGGTTCTCTCAACCCTTTGTGAGTTATTTGTCTGTCAGTGCCCCCAGGAAACTGAAACCCTTTAATTCCAATCAATCCGTCAGTGTCGTGTATCAGGGGGAATCCTTCACCGAACATATTCACAAATTGGAGGGTGTGTTCAATTACCCTTTCTGAGGGGGCCTAAGCCAAGAGAGGAGAACCCCTCAGTGAGCCTTCTGAACATGTTACCCACTGCTGGCAACTGGCAGTACCTTATTAGGAATAACTCTAACAGTGTATGGAATAGCAATCTTTATTAATACAAATTGCCCAAGAGCAGCAGCTGCTTTTAACCCTGTAATTCTTTGTCATTTTTGACCCCATCCTTGGTTCCACATTGCACAGAAACTTAATTTCTCCCAAGCACTGTGATATTTTACAAATGTCTGCATCTGTGGAGAGTCAAACAGGGAATTAGCTGCACATTCTTGACAGTGAAACTTACAGGTTGCATTTCTTGCTCCAAGTGGGTGTTGAAGAGGTGAGATAAATCCGAGTAGGTGAGCACAACCAAAGTTCTTTAAAGAGCAGAATTGCACTTGTCTTCCTTGGATCTTTCTGAAAGAAATAATTACTGCCTACATGACACAGTGTATGTCCCCAGAAATAGTTTTGGTTGCTGGCTGGCTGACACTGAAAATAGACTCAACCTTTTGTTACTGAATATGCCAAGCATTTCGGTGTTTTCTCTGAGCAAGTGGAAGCTGTTTAGACAAAGATGAGATCTGTGTGTGTTCAGTTCTTTGTAAGATTTTTTTTAGCATAGGTTAAGCATCTTTGAACGATTCTCCTTTGAATCATTAACCATCAAAAGTAAATGTAGATAGGAGGTATAAAACTGTTTCTTTCAAGAAAGAGGAGTATAGATGCAGTATAATCTTCCTCCATGTTGGAAACATCCTTCTCATGAATCCATGAACAAGCACTGACACATTACATCACGTATTTATAATATGACAGAGAAATATGTAAAGAACAACTCAGTTGCATAAACACAAAATGACATTAGGGGCATCATTGTCTCATCTCCTGGTGTCTCATGAGCCTCTCATGAGCCTCTATATTCCCCACTGGCCCTGGGGAATATAGAGCCTCCATTAGGTCCTTTATAATTTCTTGTGTATCGCCTTGTCCTCAGATATCTCAGACACAAGATACTTGTTCTTAGACTAATGAATAAAGACCATGCAGGTGAAAATAGCATGAAATTTATTCCTAGATGCTTGAAATGCAACTTCTAGAGACAGATTAAGCCTGGAAGTTCACAGGTTCCTCCGAGCTGGAAGGGACCCTCAAGATCATCTAGTCCAACTCCCCACCATCCAGACCATGTCACTGAGCTCCTCATTGAGTCTTCTCTTAAACACCTCCAGGGATGGCGACTCCACCACCTCCCTGGGCAGACCATTCCACTGAGGGATCACTCTCTCTGGGAAACAACTCTTCCAAACATCCAGCTAAACCTCCCCTAGTGTAGCTTAAGGCCGTGTCCTCTCGTTCCCCACAGGGCTTGTTCTCCTGTCCTTTCACCATCCTTGTCGCCCTTCTCTGGACCCTCTCAAGCAGCTCAACATCCTTCTGAAACTGGGGAGACCAGAACTGGACATTTATTTAGGTTGGAAAAGACATTTAAGATCATCAAATCCAATCGTGTTCGATTCCAAAACATATTATGTAGTAGGTTTATAAATCATAATGCATTATGGAAAAGGAAACTAAATCTTAAATCTGTAGGTTTGAGCTTGGATGAAGTGAGTCCTAAGGTGGCTCTATAACCAGCCAGTGTTGTGCTATTTATTACATTCCTTGAGTGAAATTATTTTGATGCAGAGCTGAGTGTGGAGCTAAAAAGGACAGTCCCTCACTGGTAGGAGGCAGTTCCTGGAGGACGAATGAAGGTGAGAGGTACAATTATAATTCAAAATCGTCTTGATTAGTTACATAAGTGATTTGAAATCAGTGTGATGAAATTTAGTAAATTCAGGTGCTAAATCCATGGGGGAGATGTGTGTTTGTAGCCAAGGAAAGAGCATTAATAATTCAACATGGGGAGCTACTGACTGGGAAATGATGTTATAATGGCTCATAAACTGACTAGGGATCTGCAAAAGAGGGATAAATTTAATTCTGGGATTTATGAACACATGGATGAAGCATAGGAAGAAGGAGGTGAGAGGGCAAGTGAAGTAGAAGTTGTAGTTCTGTACACCACGATTTAAAGAAGAAGGCTGCTGGAGATCCACAAAATTTATTGGGTATTTAAAGATCAAAGGGCGTGATCTTCAGGTGATATAAATCACTTGAGGCTCAATAACTCCCAAAGAACTGAGCTGGTTCACACCAGTTGAGGAGCTGATTAAATGGCTTATTTTTAAAAATTTTCTTTCTAATCTAACCTTAACAGTGGCAATTTACATTAACTTTTCAGTGACATAAAGTTTTCCCCAGGGCTCACAGGAAAGAATTATTTCAGTGTCATAATTTAACTCTCTCTCCCTCTGTCTCCTTTCATTTTTATTTCAAACTGTGCTGTGGATTTTTTTCAGTTCCTATTTTAGCATTATTTAAAAGTGAAGTCAGTTTAAAATGGGAAAAAGGAAATACTTTTTAAATACAAGCCACAATTAACCCCTGAACCCTTGATATCATTACTGCCAGAAGCTACTTAAAAACCCAGCAAAGGCAAGATTCTTTTTTTTTTGTCTATGTGTTCATGTCTGTCTGCTGAACATGGTGTGTTGTTTCAACATCCTTTGTGTACCTTTGTCAGGGAATCAAGATTGGGTACCACTGGTGTGCATTCCTGGAATGGATGGCTTTCTCAGCAAGGTTTTGCACTGGTCTTCTTGTGTGGATCATCAACTGAGCTGATTTAATACCATGATTGGATTTTTGTGGTTCTTTTCTTCCTCCAGGCCTCCGTGTTTCTCTCTGGAATTGTCAGTGACTCATTTCTCGCAGCCTAGTGCTGTTGGAGCTGTATTTTGGTGACAAGATATGTGAACTTGGGGTGATTTCTCCTAACACTTGATAAGTCTAGGGGACGTTTTGAGTGGAGAGAGTGTTTTTTCACCTTTACTGGCTCATTAAGGTGATGCTCCTTAGATCCTTCCTTGGAATAAGGCTGGATGAGGCAATTAGTGCCATGATTTAGACAGTGGGTTGGTGTTGGGCTACAGGTTGGACTCGATGATCTCCAAGGTCTCTTCCGACCTCGCTATTACTGTGATACTGTGATACTGTAATTAAATAGCCCAAAATGGGATGCTGGGAAGAGATTTTCCTCCTGCACTTTTAAATGTGAGAGTGGGATGCAATCCGAGCCATATGGAAGTAAACAGTGCTAAACTAAATTGGATTATTGGCTTGAATTAAAAAAATTTATGCACAATTTAAAACTTTCTGTAGTTCCTTTCACACTTTCTTACCTGGAAATAACATGGTGAGCTGAAGAAAGAGAATGTTCTGTTTCAATTTCAAGTGTTACATTAAAGGTTTCAAAACTTTGTAAATGTCACAGTTTTATTTTTGTGGCCCTTAGCTCAATGAGAAAAGTCTTCAGATGGCAATGAACTTCAAGCTGGTTTCCTATTACTTTTGATGGGTGTTCATTAAGCTGTAATAAATTGATAGAACTGAGGGCTGGAAAAGGGCTGTGACTTTCTTCTAAAGATGTAGTCTGTCTTGATATGAAGGGTTTGGTGCTTAATCACTCTTGCAGTTGAAAATTAGTCGTGTTTCCAATTTGAATTTGTTCAACTTGACCTGTCTACCACCGCTTCTTGGGTTTCCTGCACTGACTCAGCATCCCTGTAAGTCTCTCCTTGAAAAGCTAGGCAACATAACTTTAATTCTTTCATGTTTGCCTCCTCAGTTTTATGCCACATCTCTTGAAATGTGGATGCCAGAATTGGAACCAGTCTTTCTGTTTCAGGGCTATCAAAAATATTTTGAAGACAAATCCTAATTTTCCTAGGTTTCTGTACTGAAGGAACATATTAACCTTCCTTGTGTCTTCACGGCACTGAGACTTATGATAGATAATTCTGTTTATAATTTTTTGGTGCGTTTTAACTCACTTTTTAAGGTCACTGCTTTGCCAAGGAATGATTTGCACTTTTCTTTCTAGAAGTATAATGGAAACGTGATTTTATTAAAATATGTTGTGGGCCTAATTGTTTCATATACTGAATTACTCCAGATCATTCTATGTAACTGTTCCATCTTTGCTCTTTATCATCCCACCTGTTTTCGTCAGCTGTAATTGTTCTAAGATTGCATTAGCCTTATTTCAAAAGTGTTTATGAAGATGTTATATATCCCAAAATCCAGCACCAGTCCTGAGGGACCATATTCAAATTACTTGGGTTTGGTGTTATTTTCCCTTTGGAGACTATTTCTAGAGCTTCGTGGGAGGTTTAAGTCAAAGTCTCTATAAAAGTCTAAATATATCCTCAGATATATATTTTTTAAAGAAAATGTTGACCTCATCAAATAATTGAACAAAATTAAACAAAGAACTATTAATGAATAGTTAATGTATTGCTAAATACGGGCTTAACCAAAGCACCTTTCTTTCTTCTTTTTCTTTTATAAATGAAGAACATCAAACACAGTTTACACCAAATCACTGGTTAAAGCAAGATGACAAAACATGGAACAGAAGAATGATGTAATTATTGGTTTTGGCCACATTCTCGTGCCCCCTGGAAGTCAAATCGACCTGCATATAATTGAAATTCAGATCATGTGTCCTTGGTTCAAGGACATAGTGAGCATCTGGTAAGAGTGGCAACCTCAGTCTTTGTATTGACAGAAAATGAAGCTTAATCTGCTTTAACCAGAAAGGAACAGTGAAATCCAACAGTTTATGACTGAGAGCTGAAGAGACAGCATGGAGAAGTTAAAATCTGAGCCCTTCTGTGGCACCATCAGGGGCAGGTGAGGGAACATGGGCAGCCCTCAGAGATGGATTGGAGGCACAGCTGTCACACAGGTGACAATTTCTCATTAATGATGCAGGATCAAGGTTTTTTGAATTAAGTTGACCCTAGTAAATTGAAGGGCTTGTGAAGGGATTTGGTTGTCTAAATACCTTTAAAAATCCCTTCTTCAACTAAGAGTGTTGAAGCCTGTTTCTGTTTACTTCAACAAACGGTGAATTTGCCCTCAGTTCATCCCCTGGGTGAGCTATCTTAGCAATTTTAGCATGCATGGCTTTTATTAAAAAGGCAAATCACAAAACCACTATTTCATTCCTTCCAGTCCTCAAGGTAGTTGATGACAGATAACGCCACTGTTTCGAACTGACGTGCACCTACTCCTTCAGAGAAAAGGATCTATGTCAGCTCTGCAAAGTTACCAGGACTATATGAGGGAATTTATGAACCCTCCTCAAGGAGCAGCAGTTTTCTTGCTGCTGCTTTAATTACATTACTCTATATTTATCGTGGTTCGGGAGAAAAGTGACAACCTACGATGTTTCTCTGGAGAATTGCCATTTTATTTAGAGACAGGATGAAGTTGGGGGGGGCATAATCAGGCTGAAATGGAGACCCTTGTCATGCTGTGCTATCAATTATTGTTCAGATAAAGACGTTTTCTCCATCAATGGCCAATTAAGGAATTAAGATAGCTTTTGCTTTGGAAGTGACAGGAGAATTTTTGGCAACCAAAGTTTGGTTTTAAATGGAGCACAAGAATAAGAAGTAGAGTTACCTAGTTTGTATGCTTGTGCAGGCAAATGTAGGATAAGGTCTAGGACCAAGCACACCTATAAATGTTGTTTGATCTTCTTTTCCTGTCATAAAATGCCAGTTCATCACAACTGTGATGAATTCTTTTCCAGTTTGTGAAATACCTACACCTTTTCATGATTTATCAAAATTCTTTATTTGATTTCTGCAATCACCTCCTTGTTTTATTTCACTCTTTTGCAAAAAAAAAAAAAAAATTGTTCATTTCACCTTGGCCAGTTTTATGACAATGTTTTGGATAGAACAAATGGGAAATATTCTGTATGACTCAAAAGATATTTCAGGTGATTAGCTGGAAAAAAACGTGTGGACTCTTAACTTTCTGGCCAATGTGACGAGGGGAAAAATTCCAAGGGAATTCCTTCACAGGGAGCAAGGGGAACACAGGGAAGGATGTGCATTTAGGTGCTTCTGGGGTGAATCTTCTAAAACTTGAAGCATTAAAACAATTCAACTCACTTCTATCTTGTATTGATCATGAAATAGCTGTGAAATAATTATAAAAAAATTGAGGCATTTATAATCCTGTACTTAAAAAAAGAAAGGGCATCAAGCATAGGACATGAGCAGCAGTATCAGAACAAGGTATTATTTTTTCTCAGAATCTTGCTCTAAATCCACTTTAGTACGACAACATGATGACAACACAAATTGTACATGAGCAATAAATGTCCTGAATCAGAAATCTAAAATAATATTTTGAGATCATATATGAAGTTTCATATAAACATCAGAAGCTTTTAGTTCTGCCTTACCAATTTGGGACACAAGACAGAGGCCCTTCAAAGCCCATTTCAAAATAAGATGTTTGCTTAGTTTGCTCTCTGAGAATCATAGGCTTTGAGTGAAGACCCAGCTTCAACAATTCATCAAATAAATTTGCTTTCAATATTTACAGAATTTCTGTCCATGAATTATTTGATAAATTTAATACATTACTCCTTGGAAGCTTTGCATATTCTTATGTCATGAAATTATTTCAACAGGTGATTAATGTATAACCCCAGAAGTTCAGTGGATGTCCACAAGTTGTGCTACACCACGTTTATCCTTGGCTTGCATTCACTGAATCAGATTTTACCAGGTAAGAAATGAGCAATCTGCACAACTCTGGTGTTTCTATAACCATTTGATGTGTGTCCAGTGGTCCTCTACAGTGCCACAAATGCTTCAAGTCATTAATGTATTGCAAATTTAATTTTTTCACTGGAAATTATTATTTATCTGTTCCTTTTCAAAGACACACTTCTACGCTGTATTTGTTTTACAAATAAAAAGGAGATCTGCAACATTAATGACATTTGCAGATAACATGAACTTTGAAACAGAGAAACAGCAAAACAGGAAAACGTAAGAAATTCAGAAAAGCTGCAGAAGACAGACAAGGGTTGGTTCCATATGGTCAAAAGCAGGAGGAAAAACAAACAGACCCAACAATGGAAAACTCAGTAATAGGAAGACATTTGATACTAAACACTGAATGGCAGAGTAACAACTTCAGTTCTTTTATGATTAGATTTCTGTAATGATTTACGTATCAGTACCTGTGCAACTCCAAAGTAACAGATAAATTGTCCTCGAAATGCATTTATTATAACACCAGGACATTATTTTATAGATTTTCCAGCTGAGGAGCTGGCACACGTGTAGATGCATTCTTCAGAGGGCAGAGCATTCTCAAGAGAAGCAATTTTCTAGTTTAAATCAGACAAGCTGTTCCAAGAGGCATTCATCAAATGAAGCCATGGCATTTCTTCCAGGCTGCAGCACAGAGAGGTCCTTTCTGGCACACCAGGGAAAGAAGCTGGGTTACTTTAGTCCTGATAAGAATTTTAACTATAAAACTCTTCAGTCTCTCTAAAAGAAAAAAAAAAAAAAAGGAGTATTCAGTGAACTATGGAAAGTCTCCAGTAATAAAATATGAGGATATTTAACTTTGGAATGAGAAGATATGTTTACTTTTTTCGTGACTTTTTAGGGCCAGAAAATTTTTGCTTTCAGTTTAGGACATCACAATATCAAAAATAAACTGTTTTTTCAGTAACTAAAGAAAAAAAATTAGGAGTTAGCAGGAGAAATCAGAAACATTTTTGCTCAGAAGATTTTGTGATACTCAGCACCCAAATTAAAGATCCATTTTGAATTGCTGAATGCTCAGCATCTCTTACTCACCAGCCTAATGTGGTGTTAGCTTGTGTGTGTCAAATAATAATTCATCCCAATTGTTACTCAGTTTCAGTAGAAGGATTGCCACAGACTTCAGGGTCTCCAAGGTTTCTGGTGCAAAGTTAACAGGAAAAGACATTTACCCCTGGAGGAGGCAGTGGCTTTCTGGATAGAGCATTTTTTAGGTTCATGGGTGTGACCTGACCTGGTGTGCTCAGTTTAGAGCAGGAACTTGAATCCAAACCTGCTTCGTTCAGGAACTAGGGGGTCTGAGTCATCTTTCTGCAGGTATTCTTTTATTCTCAGTCTTTCTTCTTGGCGTTTTTCTACTTTGTATTAAAAATATACAGATGCTTTTAAATATTGTTTTACCTCTGAGGGATTAGAAAGAAAATCATCTCAGAGGTTTGGATGATGGGATGGTGATAGGTGACAGGTTTGATGATCTCAAAGGTCTTTTCCAGCCTAGTTAATTCTGTGATTCTATTCTAGAGACAGCCCAGAGAAGCACCACAGGACCTCTTTGCCCCCCAGGAGCTGGTCCTTCACCCCCAGAAACTTGTCTCAGCCAGGAGAGTCCCGGGCAGTGCTGCTGCAAGCGCTGCTTGCACTGTGCCAGGACAGAGATTCTTGTCTGTTTGCTTTACCAGCCAGCATTTCAAAACCTTTTCTTGCCTTAAGGAAAGGGAAAGGATTGGGATGAAAATTTTCGCCAGATGGCAGCCTCACAGATGAGAAGGTGCTGCCTTTTCTCACTTTATGATTTGTTGAAAGCTTCCTACTCGTGCTGTTTTAATTTCATCTTGTTGGCATGTTCCCAGTGAACCTGCTTTTCCCATATGTGAATATTCTCTTTTCTGAACCAAGGTAACACTGTTGGCAAATGTCCTTAGATGTAAAGGGCATTTCTTTTTCTTTCATGATCTATAGCACTTGTTTTTTCTACCAAATATTTTTTTGTATGCAGTCCCTCAAAAAGGCCAATATAGAAACATCATATTATTTGATCAATTTGTTCTTGTATTTTAAACAGATGCTCAAGGATTTGCCTTTGTATCCAGGGCAAATAATAGGTGTAGGTAATGTTCCTCATCTTTTAAAGACCTCAAGACAATAAAAGAATTCCCACAGTCCTGAGATTAATTTTTTTGCCTGCTTTTCTGTATAACTGGACTATTTCCAGGTGATGGGTATGCATTCACAGTGTGTGGCCTGCTGAATTTTATACAAATAAAGGGAAAAAGAATTGAAGTCCATCCCATTGTACATAGAATGATGGAAGACAATGTGAAAATATTTCTAAAAAGATTCTGTCTTTTACTTCAGTGAAGAATTTCTGTAGACATTTAGTACAGAGAAAATACAGAGGCTGAGAGATGTATTTTCTTTTTCTCATTAATTCTGGTAGAATAAAGACCGTAGGGTAATTAACATACTGATGTAGAGTAAATACATAAATTAACCTTATCATTTCTTATGTGAAAGCTCGGAGAATAGGAGTTTGTTAATACAGGTAGAAAAATGTTGTGGTTTTTCCACAGATATAAATTTTATAGTCAAGGAATGGGAAAGGGAATGAGCGTTATACATCAAGCATTGACATTCTCTTTCATCTAATAAGTTTCATCTTTCAACATCAAGAGCTAAAGACAGACCCTAATGACTGTGATTAAGACATGCCCTCTTATACCAGGGCTGAGAGTTGCCTGGTTATTTGAAGGGGAATAATAACTGTATTTTACTTGGCCAGAGCTCTCCTTGTATTAACTGACATACTGCAGAAAAATTATGGGGTAATGAAAGTTTATAGGAGCGTTTTGAACATAAAACGAGTGTAAATTACTGAAAATTTATGGGTCATTTATTCAACTACTGTAGTGTTATTCTGGCCAGATCAAACATTTGGCTAGTTGACTAGAACTTCTTTTTTTTTTTTTTTTTGAAAGAAAGCATAAGAAGTAGTGTTGTTCTCAGGGTTGCAGTCAGTGACCTGTGCTCCTTGTAGATTCTCTTTTGAGCTGTAAAAGAGTCCTAGGCTTTGGTTCTGAGCCTGCAGAAAATCTCTTTGCTTCAGTGGAATCAAGAAGAAGCAGTAATTTTTTTGGTAGCCTATTCAAGCACTGCTTCTTAATTAAAATGAGACTTATAGGGACCTATGCCTGGAAGATTAGACCATAAAGTCTGATCTCAAAATACTTAAATATTTACAATATTTTGGTCACAGCCGCATGTAGGATAGGATTTGCTTGGAGAAAAGATGCTCAGCCTTGCTCATTGATGATTTCCAGCACCTAAGTATCTTCTCAAGATGTAAGTCTGAGAACAAAAGAGTGTTAATTAATCAGTGCATCTTTTGATTAGAATTTAAGAGTGAGAAACTGAGTACCAGACTACAGAACTGTCTAGCTCAGAGTGTATTTCTGATGGATGCTTAGGGAAAGAGAGCAATAAACAAGGAAGATGTTTTTCTGTTCTCTCTTGTGTCTTGTACACATCCTCATCTGTCCCAAAGCTGTGGGTATCTAGCACTTAGGAGATTTATCCAGTAACTATAGTGGATACAGAGCTTACGGAGATTAAAAAAACCCCTTGTAGGGATAGAAAGCAAAAAACAACACAGTCTTCATTTCCATTTCTCTTCCTTCAAGGAAAGATACTCTGTTTTCTTTTCTTGCTTCAGTCTCTCAGCACCTGCCACCTTCCTCATTAGATATGCAGGTGAAGTGATGGGAAAGGCTTTGGCTTAGATCTTGCTGCTTCCTTCTGCCAGGAAGAAATTCACTGAATCATGTCCTGGATCAGGGTGGATTTGAATATCACCCACAACAGACAGATGCATGGAGACTTATCACAGCACGTGCTCCTGGCTGTGGGGGTGACGAGGTGACAGGACCATGGCAGTGAATCTTCTGGGACTGAATTATCCAGGTGTGGAGCATCCACGGATCCTGAGTGCCCAAGTGTGGTGGAGTGAAAACTTGAGAGGGAATTTGTATTGCAGATTGTGTAAATTGACATTTCCAAGGCCAGAGAAAATAAAATTATCTCTGGTACGACACTTGGAGACTTGGGTACAGTTTGTGCCTATCCATTCTGGAGCTTCTCCTGTACTTCAGAGAGTCAGCAAAGTCAAGATGCTTGAATGCAATGCAGATGCAGCCACGTAAATCTCTGGCCTCACAGACAAAGCTGCAGTCACACAGTTCAAGCTGAAGCCATATATCTGAAATAAGGGAAGGTGTTCTTCCTGTCCTAGGTCTTTTCCTGATATACTTCAGCGAAGTTAAATACAGCTCTGCAGCCAAATGAAATAAATTTTTGGCGGGTATGAATAAGGATGTATGGAGAGAAAAATATTTTTATTTGTCTGCTCAAGTCTTGTATAAACTCTCTTAAAATTTAAATTTGATTACATGTCAAAGCCAATTCATATGGGATCAGAAGATCTATATTTTAAATTAAGTTCATTTCAGGACAAACCTCTTTTCAAAATATTGTTACGAACCCAGCAGAAAGGTTCAAATTAATTCCCCCTCCCTTGGATTTACCCTGGCTTGACTGGACAGGAGCCGGTGGCTGCTCTCTAACTACTTCCAGGCAGTGTTTCCTAGCAGGGGAGCACTGTGAAAATGTCACAGGTAATCATAATATTTGAAACCACTGGCAGTATGAAACATGCAGCATTCATTAACGAACATTAAAGAACAGCAATAAATGACTTTAGCGCAGTTTGGCTGTACCAGAAATCAGGGTTGCAGTCAATCAAGAGATTTATCAAATCAAGAGATTTTAATGATTGAATGTATACTGGAAGAAAATATGCCTTATTCTAACAGTTTGTTGATCAGGTAAGAACTGGGGCTGGCCTTAGATCTGGTCCCTGCTGGAGACCAGTAGCTTTCAGTGCTTCTTTGCCTTTTCCTCCCCCACTCAGACTCTTATCCACACTGTTTTCACCATGTCTGCCAGAGCAGCCCTCGTCTGTGTGCTTCTGAAAGGCCTTTTGTGTGTCTTTTCTGTTGGATTCATCCCCAGGCCCTAAGGCAATGAAAACATTGGAAATGCCATGTCGTGGCACAGTGGCTCTCCAAGTGCATCCCGTGGAGCACATGATGGAGCTCAGTGGCAAGCTGGCTGTCCTCATGGTGCTGGCTCCTCCCTGGTTCCACTCACTCCCAAGATGCTGAAAAGCAGCTTAGAGTAGGTTGCTAAGAGTAATTTGCTATTGCTTCACTAGAACCTAATGAAAATGGGTAACCATGGTCATGAAGCTGGAGAGCAAACTCTGAATAACTTGTGAACCTGTGATCTGCATGCCAGAAGTGCCTGGTTTTCTCCATTAACCCTGAATGAGCAGCGTGGTGCTTGGCTCAGGTGTAGCTGTCCCTACACAGGGGATTGCAGACCCTGTCCTTTTGGCTTCTTTGAAGAAAAAAACTGATGTAAATTCCTTCCCTATAGGTACAGTGAAGGAATAGAAAGAAGCTAAAAATCACATAGTGGTTTTAGAATCCAAACACTGTTTTTATTAAAATACAGTTTCAAACCTACAGGTGCATGATTTATTCCTGCATTCCATCAGGAGACACTAGAGAGAAAGGATTGATAATTTTTGCAGGTTAAAGCAAACTACCCACTAATGTGATCTTTGAATAGACCAGAATTCATTTTGGATTAGGAAGCAATACTGGGATCCATTTTCAGGAGATATCTGTATTTTTCCATGCAGCGGGAGACATGGCTTTTTGAATATCCTTTTTTCAATAAACAACTCAAAACACTTTAAGAGACTATCATGCTTGTAAAAAGTGATTCATTTCTTCTTTTCAACAGCATAAGTATTTGCAGAAGGTTTTGTTCCCCGCTTGCTATAAATACTGATCAATAAATCAGTGTTTGTAAGTCCGAAAAACCTAAAAAATAAAGGTCTCAAAGGAATATAATGCAGGCATTATGCACTCACTGATTCTATTTCTGTGTGATTTTTTTCCAGTCAATATCTGAAAACAGGTTAGTTTGTTACACAGGTTGTTTCCAATGCATACTTTTCTTCGTATTTTATATATATATATATGTGTGTGTGTGGATATGTGTATGTGTAAGTACAGATGATTTACTTAGAAATGCCTTAGTTATTCTTAACTTTGCTGCAGCTATTGGTTGACTTTCAAACAATCACAGGACAATCCATCATAAAAATTCTTGATTTATATTCTGATTATAGGAGCATTTGTGCCATTTGAATACAACTGCTGTATGCATTGTGTGTACAGATGTGGGCATATTAGGAAATACATTTATCTATTTTCTCTACTTGTCATATTTTTTTTGCACAGTAGTCCAGGTTTCTCTGATTGCTTTTCAAGGGGAATTTTTGAGCACCCCATTGAAATGGATGAAATTAACCTGATTTCAACTCTTTATTTGTGTTAAGCAGAGACCAAGGTGTTTGCTGTGTGGCTCATCAGATGTCTTTCTAGCAGACTGAAAGATTGACCAATGGTGGAGTATTAGAGCTGCCCAGGAACAAAATCGAGTTATTAACAGCCACCCAGTTTCTGCTGCACTAGAAATAAAGGTATTTGGAAAGCTACAGCATTTCACCAGTGGGGCCACTCTGCCACAAGTGATGTGAAAGTTCTGTGTGGGCTGCTCACCCAGAACAGGGAGCCACTCGCCCTCCTGGGGCTTTGCAAAGGCATGGAGAAACCCATATGCATATCGAAGTGAAAGGGTAGTTCTCTCTTCTCTTCCTGGCAGGAAAACATGAAACAGAATGAGTTTGAAGCATATTGTGCTTTCCACCTCTTCACAGGTTCACAAGTTATTCTGAGTTGGAAGGGACCCACAGGATCATCGAGTCCAACTCCCAAGTGAACGCCCACCCAGGGATCAGGCCCACAAGTGTGGAACCACGGGCACCACGCTCCATCCATCCAAGCCTCCCACCATCCAGACCATGGCACTGAGCTCCTCATCCAGTCTGACCTTAAACACCTCCAGGGATGGCGACTCCACCACCTCCCTGGGCAGCCCATTCCAATGAGGGATCACTCTCTCTGGGAAAAACCTCTTCCTAACATCCGGTCTAAGCCTCCCCTGGAGTAGCTTAAGGCCATGTCCTCTTCCAGTGAGTTTACACAAGTGCAAAGCTTCTGCAAAATTCTGTCTCCTGCAGCAGAAGGGCTTGGCATATGTTTGCTGTGTTTCACTGGCATGTGATCACAGAATCACAGAATAAGTAAGGTTGGAAAAGACCACAGAGATCATCAAGTCCAACCTATGTGATGTCAGGCCATGAACCATCACACTTGGGCAGAGTCAACAACCTCGTGCCTCACATAGCAGAGAGCCCCGTGCACAGGCAGAGTCTCTGGGAACACTGTGTCCGTGCTGGGAAAGCAGCCTGAACAGAAGAAAACCAGCTGAAAACACGATCTTTTATCAGCTGCAGGCTGTTGTCATGAGTGACAAAAGCAAATATTCCCAGCTCCTGTGTGTGGCTGGGAGCGAACAACGCTGCAGCCTGACAGGAACATTAAGGATGTTTGTCTCCCTCAGCATGGGGAGGATGTGGCTGGGATGGATGTGACCTGGTACCTGCAGCCTAAACTGAAGAGCCTGGGGAGCTCCTGCAAGTTACACGCAGTGCTGGTGGGGCCTCAGAGCAGGGATGTGTTACAGCTACAAGGAAAATGAAAGCTGTGCACATATAGGGAGAAAATCTGTTCTTCTCTCTTCAAAAATGTACTCAAGAGGTGAGACTGAGCCAGTTATCTACTGGTGCTGACGGAGGGAGCCCTGGCTTGCCATTTAATTTTCATCTTTTCAGTCCAATAGCAGTGAGAAATGTAAGTTGACAGCACAATACAGAGAGTTATTGGAGGCTTAATGTGTTAATGTCAAAAGAAACAAAACCTGAGATTAGCTGTTTAAAGGGTTTTGTATTCTCCAGATAGGAGCTGAAAGGCTTTGATAGATCAGCTCTGTTGCTTTAGGGAAGGAAAAGGGGAGATGAGCATTGAGGAGGAATAGTGATGGAGCAATCAAATGGATTAATGGGTAGTAACCATGAAGTGGTGCATTTGCCTATGTAATTAGTACCTGCTTGGGTTACAGAAACTCAGGGTAATTGAGGCTGCAAGTCATGCTGAGGAGGATAAAAAAATACATTTCTAAGACCTAGAAAAACTAGAAATTGTGACAATAATTACTGAATTCTAGGTTTGCTGGTCCTTTGTTTCCACTTTTTGAGCTGTGTATCTTAATGTTAAATAAATAAATATTCATTTAGCCAGAGAAAGTATATTGTGATATAGATAAAAAACTTTCAATAGATGTGAAGGAGAGGGACCGAGGATTTATGTCTGTGCCTATTAATTAAAAGAGTTCCTGTAAGAAGGTTTAGGAAAAAGCTCATGCAGAGTGGCTGAGTGGCTGGGCTTGCATACTTGAACACAGGAGGGGGCAGCTCTTCTTCATTCTGGGTTGAAGGCCTTGTCTGTTGCCAGTGTCCTTCGGCTGCATGCTGCTGATGCCCAAAGTCTTTTGCCCAAGATATTTTTGGAGTTGCTGCCTTTGAAATTCTAATGAAATGACATGGTCTGGATGGTGGGAGGCTCGGATGGATGGAGCGTGGTGCCCGTGGTTCCACACTTGTGGGGCTGATCCCTGGGTGGGCGTTCGCTTGGGAGTTGGACTGGATGATCCTGTGGGTCCCTTCCAACTCAGAATAACCTGTGAACCTGTGAAAAAATTTTGGAAAGCAGTTAGTTTTGAGGGACCTCATCATACAAGTGGGGAGCAGGCAGCTTCACTGAGTGGCAGAGCATATCTGTGAGAAAACTCATTTCTATCCCCTGTCAGCGAGGAACATTACACAAATCAAGGTAGAACCTCAGAAGAGCAGGAAGAAAGTTTGTCTGTTCATCCCTAAGATGTCACTGGACTGTTCATGAGCCATTCTAGAGCAACAGAAAGGAGACAGTTGAAGAGCTGGACTCGATGATCCTTGTGGGTCCCTTCCAACTCAGAATATCCTGTGATTCTGTGATCTTGGTGCCTGATTATACATAGAGAAAGCCTGTGATGAGCAGATGACTTTCCAGTCGTCTTTGATTTGAAGAGCTGAGCCTGTCTTTCTGGAGGATGGACTCTTCAGTCATGTTTATATGGTTTGAGAAAACCCCTTCCAACTTGTTTGCAATTATACTATTGCTTCTAGAGTATCTCTGTGCTTCCAAAAATGCCAGCTATGCTGGTCACCTCCACTTGAGTCCATTTCTCCAGCTGTGTGGTGACAAGGAAGATACACGTCTACTTCCATGTGGGAGAACAATTCCATTTCAGTATAGCTCAATTTTTCATAGTTCTGGTAAAATTGGAATGTTTTGTAGAGGTTGCAATCTGGCTTAAGTAGTTAACAGATGATGCCATTTACAAAGTTCCTAAAAGCTTAACCTAGGAAAATACCACAATGAATAAAAATAACCTTTATTGCATTTAATTTTCATGTGATATTTACTTTCTTCCTTTAACCTTTATTTACCCTGAAGTCCAGAGCTTCATAGCTGGTTTGCACTTCATTAAATACTTAAGCAGAAATCAGTATGAGAGTGTCACAAATCTGCTTCTTACATAACTCTGTTAACTGTCTGACAAGGTGGTGTGTTTTAATAGGACACATAATTTAGCAGATAACATGAGGGAGCTAAGCTAGCACATGCAGCTTGCTTGTCCTTCTGAGTACTCGCATATGATGATTTCTCAGAGCTTGTCTGCAGCAGACCCCCAGCCTGGCATTTAATACTGATTTAATTAAAAAAGCATTTAGTCCTTCTGTGAGCACTTAAATTCAGAACTGAAGTGGCCTTTGGTCAGCTTATCATGAATGTTAATTATGTTAAATAGAAATAATATCTTAATTCCTATTAAAATGCAGAGTTCTTCCCACAGGAGTTTAATGTGTGATGGCTTTTCTGCTGTATTTATATCCTGTATCCAGCAGGAGCGAGTGACTGGGTGAGTAAGATGGAATCTGAAAAGCAGCTCTAACCAGATCAACTGCCTATGTACACATCATGAGAGGTAAACAGTAGGTAATGGGAAGATTATCTTCCATTTTTTGTGTGGCAGAAATGAACACAGCTGCAAGAGTTCTTAAAGTTCCTCTCTAAATTCACAGTATCTTCCTCCTTGTACCTCACCCGTGAATTGAGAACCTTTGGTCATTTAGACTGACCTTCTTTACTGCTCCCAAATAGAGGCACTTTCATTCTTATCACTCTCATTATCTGTTAATTGTTAATTGTAATTGTATTCACAGTGTAGATAAGGCTGGAAAGGNTGTTATAGACAGTGGTAACTTTAGTTTTGTTTTTGATTTGTTTTCTTTGTAAGAGAATGTTATTTCAAACACCCCTTTGGTTTTTCCCCCTAACAAGCAATTGTCAGTCAGATACTAATTGAAATGGACGGGTTGTCCCAGGAGAGCACAGCTTGAATTCCTGCATTCAGCCTTCTGTCTGTGCTGTCCCTGAGGGAGCCTGGGGTTGCTTGGGAGGTGGATTTGAAGAGAAGCAGCCCCAAAACAGAGCAGTGGAGCTGGCACCCATCTCTCCTGACACTGCTTGAACTACCAGATCCTTTTCTAGCACAGAAGAAGCCCCATCTGTTTCCAAAATTGACATGTACTCAGACAAAATGATGCTCTACCCAATTTGATGTACAGGTGGTGTAGCAGATATGCATTTCTTTAACAAGACTGCCAAAAACTGTATTTTGAAATATTAGCACTCCATAAGTCCTAATTTTATTTCTGAAACTTCACGTTGCTGTATATCATGGTCACTTTTTATTTGAGTCCCCATAACTACAGACTGTATTCATAAAGCAGCTAATTTTGGTGTTTCCTTAAACAGCCTTTCGGTGCTTCAAGCTTCTCGTCTTTTCCTCTAGAACAGAAGGACATTTGAGCTTCCCAGGTACATCTGGAGAAACAAACACAACTATTTTTCAGAAGATTCTTATGTGTTAAAGCACCTGAGTTGCACAAAGCATAGTTATTCAATGGCAGCTGGTCAAAAATACGCAGAGGATTGGAAAGTTGACAAAAAAAAATGATAAAAAGTAGATAATGATAAAAGTAGAATGAGGCAGCATAAACCAAGCAATGAAAGGAAAAACAGGGACATAAAGAAACAAAAAGGACCCAAAATATCTGAGAAACAAAACTTCACTGTGCTTGGATCAGCTCCAGAAATTAATGTCGGGAGAGGAATAATTTTTCTACTCCATGATACTAAATTCCAGGTTTAAACCCCAGTAATAAATGTTTTCTTTTCTGTCTCACATCCCCCCTATTTTGTCTTTTTTTTTTTTTGACAGTCTCATGAGAGACCTCCGTCTTCTGTATTTGAGTCTGACAACACAAGAAACACCGAGGACTTTCTGGGGTGTTGAAGCATAATGGAAAGGATTATTATGGGCTGCTGCTGTTGTTTCTCTGCTAATAAAGAATTAGCTATTTGAGGCAGAGGACATTGTCTGGAGTTTCACTCTGCAACAAAGTTATCAAGGAGAAATAATGTAGCAGACAATGATTATTTCATAACTCATACAGAAGGCTGTGATTAAATCTCGTGATAGGGTTTATTGAATTCTGAGGGGAAAAAAACCCAACAAAACTAAAGCAAAATAGTAGAAGCGCTGAATGGGTCCTGATTTGCAAGCAATGAGAAACTGCATCTGTGCTCCTACCTCAGGTGTCACATTTGGCCATCTCACAGATATGCACTCTTCAGCGTCGTTAAAGAGAAAATTAAAAGTAATTTCCAGTTTTTTCAGTATGGTGGCATTACATTTAAAGGAGCTGATGACTCACACTGTATTTACTTCATCAGGGAGCCTGACATTTAGAAGGATGTATTTAGGAAGAGTGGTTGTATAGAGGAAGCAAATGGATTTCTCTTAACTACACTTCTCTTATATGTTAAGCACCAGCAATATGTTTAGATCTGCATTAGAGATGAGGCCTGATTTTCTTCTCAGTCATGCCTCTGTTAATTAGCAGGTTTTCCAGGGTGACTTGGTAAAGTGGCAGAGAGTAAGAGCTTTCCCTTCATGTGTTGTCGCTTCTATTGGCAGCACCCAAATTTTGACACATTTATTTACATTAAACAGAATTCTAATGTGTTAGACATACCAAGGAAGTATTTTATTTAGCATTGGGGAACCATAGCTTTTGCCTTAACTTTTCATTTATTATAAAATGAAAGTAAACATCTGTGCAGACACTGACTAGAAAACACAATTTCAGTCATTTTTTGTGGCTTGGCAATAATCCTTGTTCGCCTTGACTCTTTGTTGCACACCAGGCTGACATTTTCCGACAACAAAGGAGACATTTCCTTCTCCTTTCAAAGATTTGGCTTGTACTTCTCTCAGAAATTCTTTTATTGTTACAACAAGCAGCAAAGGCCGTGGACCAATTTGTTTCAGGAGCTTAAAAATCTCCATTTGTGCAGCACAGACACATCTTTTCAGCAGCAGAGAAGGGAGATGAGTGCCAGAGTGGGGATGGACAAAGCCTACGTTTCTGAGCATCATGTCTTCCCATTTGTCACGTCTTGCAAGAAGAAGCAAGCACTTTTCCCTTGGCTTAGCTGGGTGATTTATTCCACTTCCAGCTCTCGTAGCAGTTTTCTAGCTGTTCTTTTAGTGATTCTGAAATGGTCTTTACTGATTCAGGGGATGCAAATGTTCAGAATACTTTCTACTGCCTGGAAGTAAAACCAAATGCAATGAGAAAGGCTGTGTTTGTGGGATCTCCAAATGCAAGTCCAGGTTTCTGATGCTGCAGTGAAAGCCAGGTCTGAGCAGTCTCCGTAACAGAGCCACATACAATGTTTGTTGTTAAAAAAAAATATGTAAGGACCAGTCTCTTCAGTCTTTATAAATCTCTACAAGAGTCATTTTGATTTTGTAGTCCCTAGTGATTTTTCTTTGCATTATGATATTATAGTTTTTGCAGGCTCTGTTGCATATATATGTTTGCAATTTCTTAATATTCCTAGAGGTAGCGGGGGTCCTTCTCATTTGGATAAATTAAAAAAATAATTGGATGTTTCATACCATCCAGACTGTACTGAGATGGCTGAGGGCAGCCTGCAGCACAACCCCATGTAGTTGTGTTGGCTTTGTAAGCCTGAATCTGGCTGCATTTTAGGATTTGTCTGAAGTAATAGTCAAGCAAGAATAAAACTGTTGTCACCTGAGGTATAACAAAGAAACTGAAAAGAAATAAAGTCTGGAAGACTTCGAGTGGAGCTGGGGCCTTAACACAGCTGGGAGATGAACATGTGAGAGTGGGTGGTGTAGTTTGGTGGTAAACATTTAACACTGGAATTAAGGATGGAGTAGGATGGGAATTTTAAACTAACTGCAAACTGCCTTGGTACATCAAGATACATTTTAGAAATTGAGAGCAGACTGAGTTTTTTGTGTGCTTGTGACAGCTTGTGAATCTGACTGCGTGCCTGCTTTTCCTATATGGTGTGGATGAAGCTGTGGTGTCTGCACTAGGGGTTGTTTCAGGATAGCTATTCAGAGAATCACATCCTCTGGTGAAATACCTCTATGCATTAATTCTGTGTAGATCAAACTTTGGAAATATTTCTTGCTCTGACTATATTTTTCAGGATTTTTTTTTTGTTGTTTCTTTTTCCAGTGGAATGTGTTCTGCCTACTCGGTGCTGGCAGCACTGCTTGGTTTTTTTTGCTCTGCCATCTCATGGTTTCAGCAGAAGGAAAAAGCACTGCAAAAGTTAGCAATAACAAATAGCTCAGTAGTGTAATGGCAAGGATGAGAGCCATTCCCTCTTGGCTGTCAGCCACAGAATATGGATCACACAGTGAAGCGTTTGCTGTTTTAAATGGGTGTTTTACAGTGTGGAGCAGAGAATCACGCGTTTTTTCTGATAAAATTCATGCCCTAATTAGAAAAGCATGTCCCTTTGGTATTTTGGTTTAAATTTCAAGGAGACCTACAATAAAGGTTTCAATCTGATTCCTCTTTTCTGGGGCAAGCAGCTAAATAAATACCGCCTAGTCTGACAATATTGAGGAGTTACCAAGAGAAGTGGAGATGGTAAAAATGAGTCTATAAGATATAGAGAAAATAACCCAGGCTGAACAAGATTTGGTGGGTAGTAGTAGGACAGGTGTTGGACACTGACTTCAGGGGGTTTTGTTGTTTTTTTTTTCATGGAAATGCAGCATCAGACCAGCCTGCAAATACACAAAATGCAAATTAGAAAATACATTTCACTAAATAAAATATAACTGTAGACAGGGGCTATGAAAACAGGTTCATAACTCTTCTTAAATAGCTTTCACTTTTAAAGATTAAGGATATCTTACTTTGTCCTTGAATTTCAGGGAGATGATTCATTCCCTTTCCCAAATCTCTCTTCTCTGGGATTGCACAATAACTATCTTTACCACCTCAACATACCAGTTACCTTATAGACAGAAATAGTTTCTGCAATTTTGATCTTGTTGTCTTATAGTCACTGTATCTTCAGTATTAGGATTAAAATAATTTTTTATGGGTGAAGAGAAAAAAAAAACAACCACCAAACTTGTGTGGAAAGAAAGAATATATTTCTAGTGTTCTTGAAGTCTGAACAGTCTAATCAAAGAGTAATTACTAGCCCAGATCTATTTAGGCCACAGGATGGATCAGGTTGGAAGGGACCTTAAAGATATTCCAACCTCCTTGCCCTGAATTGTTGCAGGGTGAGTGAGAAAATAAAGGAATTAATATTAGTACAGGAAAGTCTAATTATAATACCCATGAAATTGCCATAATTCCCAATATCTACCCCTTGCCTGTTTGTTTAGTCACTGGCAATGGCCATTGAGTATTTATGGAGCAACAAGCTTAGCCTAGGTATGTCAGTCAGGATTACTAGTTCTTATGGTTTTTTTCTCTTTTCCCCAGTAAAATATCATATTGAAATGTTAATCCAAGAGTCCTTAAATAATTAAAGAATGAAGGTGACTGTTCTGTTAAAAATTTACATATGCAAATTCATCTTGAAAGCAGTTGCACGCTGGGTTCTGTGATTACAAAAATCTAGTCACCATTGTGTTGGAAAAAGACTGTTAAAATGTTAAAATTCAAATGTTAAAAATACAGCACAGCAAAATTTGAAAANCAAAAAAAAAAAATGCTTTCCTATTTTGATTGCAAACATCCTTGGTGTTACATGGAAAATGTAACAATGGAACATGACAAAATAGCACCAAGAGGAAGATGCTGTCTCTAGGACTTTGTTTAGGGATGTTGTCAAGTCATGCAGGAAAAAAAAATTAGAGATGCAAAAGCTCAGTTTGAGCTTCAATTGGCTACTAATACACAGGATAATAAAAAAGGCTTTTACAGGTACATTAATGGCAAAAAAAAGGGACAAGGGCAATCTCACTTGGGAAAGGGTCATGAAAGACTTTTCCTCTCGTGAGAGAGAGAGAGAACTTTATGAAACGGCAGAGAGATGGTTTCCTACCCTAAAACTGGTCAGAAATACCAAATTGCCTGGTTTTACCCCTACACCTGTTCCTCCTTTGTCTCCTGGAGGGAAAAAGGGAATATGAGATCTGTTGTAAGAAGAAGGAGGGGTGGGGGGGAAAAGGTTGCCTTTAAAACGATGCTGGCAGTTTGGGGTTTATTAGTTGGTAAATTAAGGTGCAAGAGATCCCCCTTCACAGACTCTGGGATGCACTGCTAACATGCTTTTTTTTCCCCTCCCAGTGTTACACTCTGGCTGGCCTTGTGGTAGTTATTTAAAATTGTAAGATAACTCAAGTGTGAGCTATTTTAGTACCACGAAGTAATACCAGCTGCACCCCTAGCAAGCTGAACTTCTGATACATTATCTTGCTTTTATTTTCCCCTGAACTCAATTTTGCAGTGTTATCTCAGCATTCCAATGCCTGAGTCAGGTTCTTCTTTTCTATGTTTTTTTTTTTTTGAAGTGGTGCCTTTCTGATATTGTGACAAGCAATCTGTGGAAAAATGTGAAACTGATAAAAGGAAAAGAAATTGTTTACAGATAAGCTTGCTTCATCCTTGCTTTTTTACCAGAACGACCCAAATTGCTTTGTGAGCATGAGCAAGAATGTATGTTTTTTTAGTTGCTGTAAAGCAGATATAAAACAAAGTAGGAGTCACCGCAGTAAACACACATTACTACAGAGAAATGAGACCGGTAATGTGCTATTATACAGCTCTTTGTTAGCAGCAGCTGATTAATCCCTTGGAGCCAAGGAATCTGAGGAAGACCTTTGGAGTTGGCATGTTTCTAATAAGGATGGCACAACACATGTCTGTATTCCATGGTTTGGTTCCAGATTGTCTGTCCTGGTCTATTGCCTGGATAGTTTCCCAAATCTTCCTTTTCCAGCCAAATTTAGGAAAAAACAGTTAACAAGCAGCACTTAAGGAAAGTTTTAAGGAAAATTGTCCTTAGTTACCTCCAAAATGTAGTAGCAATCCCAAGGCTGAGCCACATGGAGAGGTCATGTGTTTTTTTTTCCTCATCTACTTTTGAGCAAAGGCAGCCCAGCTAAAATAGCCCTGAAGTGGTTTGGGTTAGCCCAGCTCCCTGTGCACTACAGGAGATGAATAGCAATTAAAGGAGCCATTAATAGGTTTGAATTGCAATTAAAACACTCTTGACTATGTGGCTGTGTCTTAAAAACTAACTTAAAAATAGCTTAGCTTAAGTAGCTGAGCCCTAAGATGCTTTGGTGGTGGTGTGGCTTTCTGGATCAGGTAGAGACTTTAGTGTTGCTGCTGGACATTGGAAAAGCTGTCATTTCTTGTTGAGTCACGTCATTTCCACATTCATCCACCACTGTCTCCTGGATTCTTTCCTTTCTAAGGATGTCACAGTATCACAGTATTAGCAAGGTTGGAAGAGACCTTGGAGATCATCAAGTCCAACCTGTAACCCAACACCAACCCATTGTCTAAACCATGACACTAAATGCCTCATCCAACCTACTCTTAAACACCTCCAGGGATGGCGACTCCACCACCTCCCTGGGCAGACCATTCCAATGAGGGATCGCTCTCTCTGGGAAAAACCTCTTCCTGACATCCAGTCTAAACCTCCCCTGGCACAGCTTAAGGCCATGTCCTCTTGTTCTGGTGTCGTCAGCCTGAGAGAAGAGATTCACACCCACCCGACTGTAACCTCCCCTCAGGGAGTTGTAACCAGCACTGAGGTCACCTCTGAGCCTCCTCTTCTCCAGGCTGAACAACCCCAGTTCCCGCAGTCGCTCCCCACAGGGCTTGTCCTCCAGTCCTTTCACCATCCTTGTCGCCCTTCTCTGGACCCTCTCAAGCAGCTCAACATCCTTCTGCAACTGGGGAGCCCAGAACTGGACACAGCACTCAAGATGTGGTTCACTGGGCCTGTTGTGAGATGGAGCAGTGGCCCACAGCAGGACCTAGCAAACAGCTACTTTTAGGCAGACACATACCCAAGAAACCGTGTGACAATCATTTCTATGGCCTTTTCTTTTGTTGTTCCCTTTAACGAAATTATTCTAGAAATTTGATCCATTCAAAAGAAAAAAAATAGACAAAAACAATTCCTTTGAAGTTGACTAATGGTATTCTAGTTTTAACAAAATATGAGTGCTTGGTTGAGAGTTGACAGCAAATAATTTATTCATTAAATTTAGTGTTTTCATATTTCCTCGTTGCCAGTAAACAGAAGATGGCAATAAAATCCAGAAATGTGTATGTAGCTCATATACAAATCTGTGAAAGTATTTCATGTGGGTAAACAACAATTTGGAGATTAATCTGACGATGAACTCTATAGTGCAGAACTATTTGTATGTTTTATATCCTCAATTATTGTGATTTCAACTACAGGGACAGGTGCGTTGCATTCCTTTTATGAAGGGGTAAGTGTTGGTTTTAAGAACAGGACCAAGCAAGGTTAGTTGCTAGAAAAATATGCTGCAATAAACCAACAATTGCTAAGGCAACACTCACGTGCCAAGGTTGCTTTTCGAAATACATCTAAAATAATGTACCTCATTTAAGTTTTAAGTGATTTGAAGTATTAAACGCTCAGCTTCTGTCAAAATTACTTCAGCATCCAGTATAAATGTAGCGTTTAACACTGCTGTTAGTAATGAGAGAAGTGTGTTGTTACTGGTGTTATGGTTGATGGGGCTTCTATTACTGAGATGTTTTTAAGAACTGGTGAGATAGAACAAGAGGACACAGTGTAAGGCTCCGTCAGGGGAGATTTAGACTTGATATTAGGAAGAAATTCTTTACTGAAAGGGTGATCTGCCATTGGAATGGGTTGCCCAGGGAGGTGGTGGAGTCGCCATCCCTGGAGGTGTTTCAGAGTAGGCTGGATGAGGCAATTAGTGCCATGGTTTAGACAGTGGGTTGGTGTTGGGTTACAGGTTGGACTCGAGGATCTCCAAGGTCTCTTCCAACCTTGCTAATACTGTGATACTGTGGTACTGTGTGAGATAAAAGCCTGTGGAGAATGATTTAGGTACGGATGATCTTTCCTTACCACAGAATGGTGGACTTGTGGAGGTTTCTGTTGTCTGAGAGTCCCTCTGCAGAGAACAGATTTGTACACAGGTCAAATGATGGACAGCCTGGAAGTGATGGTCCTAGAAAACCATAATGAAATTATTATTAGTAGAATCAGCCTAGAGGATCGAGTTTGGCTTAGGATCTGCAGGATGATTGCAGACTGAGCAACCAGAACAAAAGCTGGGCCCTACGCCAGTGAACTCAAGTCTTATTCTTGGGTCCTTTGCGAAGTTCTTGATGAACTTTTCATCCCTTCCTAAAAAATAAAAATCAACGTGACTAATAAAATAGGAATAAAGTAAATTTTGCATGGAAAATAGTCCCAAATTGTAAATAATTCTTTGAAGGCAAATTGTTATCAAATAAATGACTACTGATCCGTGAAGAGGATGTTTCTTATGCTGCTGTTATGTACATTTAATATTCATCTATTATGCTATGAAATATGCATATAGAACTAAATATATTGACCAGGATTTCTCAAAAGAGCAATTTTCTGCAGAGTACTTTAAAAATTCAGCCTGAAATAATTTTGTTTCTCCTGACTTGGAAAAAGGAACAGACTTTTTATTTCATGGAAGATTAATGTGTAGTCAGAAGGAAGAGAGTGCTTATATTTGGATCATTCTTCACAAACAAAAGGCTGACTTTGTTTCACACTGATTGCCTTTCTTTGATAAATAGTTCATGGTTGAAATGGAATACGCAAACATTTAGGGACATAAATAACTCAGTCATGGTAATGACTTGTAGACAGTGATATATCAATGCCATTATGGAAATTTGTGTTCAGCACCATAAACAAAAGCTAAACCATATAAAATGGGTTGGTGTTTCTCTATAACGATTCCAGGAAGCAAAATTTTGTATGTGTATGCTGCAGCTTAGCCTGGATTTCCAGAAGTGAAGTATTATGAAAGAACCTTAGGAATTGGTTGGATGGACAAGCTCAGAGAGTGCTGGTGAATGGTGCCACATCCAGCTGGCAGCCAGTCACCAGTGGAGTCCCACAGGGGTCAGTGTTAGGCC
>WEKX01028665.1:20774-33056 GCA_013390025.1 Pitta sordida | reverse complement strand
ACCTGAAGATTTAAAAATTCATAGAGTAATAAATAGAATTTATTTCATATATATATATATATTTAATTCATAAATATAATTTATTAAATTCATAAATTGTTATATTCATAAATCGAATTTAGAGACTTAGAAATTGAGATGTTTCAATAAAATAACCAAAAGATTTAGATTTAAAAGAATTAAAAACATTTACCAACCCAACAATTCAAAGCTCGATCTTAAAAGCAAAAAAATTCTGGTTTCCAGGTACAGAATAATAAACAGAACAGAGTTTCAGTCAAAACAAAGAGCAAAAAGATGTAAAACCTCAGAATTAGTTAGGTGAAAGCTTAAAGCAAAATATAAATTCGTAATAATGATACTAATATTATTATAATAATAACGATGATAAGATTCATATTCATGAAGTTTTACACATACATATTAAGCAAGTGTACAAGTCACAAAACCAGCGTTTAAAGTGTCACGGGGACACTTTGCTTGTTGAAGTGGTTTTTGTTCCCCTGACTCCTAAAGCCAAAAATAAACTTTTCTGTAACTCGCCAGCAAACCTCAAGTCCAAAACTGATTTTTCTTAAATCGGGAGAAACGTCCCACAGGACACTTCCTGCACGGGGGGGTTTCCCCTTTCCAAGTGTCCCCTGTCCCGCCCTGGAGGATCCCACCGTGTTTGGGACGATCCAGAGCTGGATTTCATCCCGGGTCAGGATTTGGAGCGGTTTGAAGGACAGCAGGTGGCAGCGCTTGTCTGCAGTCCTTCGTCCTCCCGTCCTTCCTCCTCTTGTCTTTCCTCGGCTTGTCTGTCATCGGTCTGTCCTTCATCGGCTTGTCTTTTGTCTGTCCTTCATCTGTTCGTCTTTCATCTGTCTGTTCTTCATCTCCTTGCCCTTCATCTGTCTGTCCTTCCTCATCTGCCCATCCTTCATCCTCCTGTCCTTCATCCACCTTGTCCTTCATCTGCCTGTCCTTCGTCTCCTCGTCTTTTGTCCGTTTTTCATCTGTCTGTGCTTCATCCTCCTGTCCTTCGTCTGTCTGTCCTTCCTCATCCGCCCATCCTTCATCCTCCTGTCCTTCATCCACCTTGTCCTTCATCTCCTTGTCTTTCATCTCTCCATCCTTCACCCACCCTGTCCTTCATGCATCTGTCCTTCATCTGCCTTCCTTCCTCTCCCCAGCCTTCCTTCTTTCCATTCTCCCTCTTCCCACCCTTCCTCTTCCCACCCTCCCTCTATCTCTCCTTCCTCCTCTCACCCTCATCATCCCCTCATTTCTCCATGACTCCCAAAATTCCCGGCCCTGCCCCTCCAAGGGCCGAAGTGATTCCCCCTCTCTGGGGGTGGGACATCCCTGGCCGGGGGTGCTCTCGGTGCCATCCCAGTGATGCCACAGCCAAACTGGGTTGGTTTAGGCTCAATCCTTGCTCTGGGTGAATCCCTGGAGCAGCAGATTTGGGGACGGACGGAACATAAACCAAAGGGGCTGATGAGGGAAAACTCCCGGAGTGTGTCCTGACTCCACTTCCACCAGCTCTGGGGAGACTCATCCACAGCCCACCCAACCCTTTTTTCCCATCTTTCCCAGGATCTCTCCCACAGATGAGCCGTGTCGCCGTCTCTGAAGATGTTGGGAGAGGCAGGAGCTGCTCCCATGGGATGGTGGGGCCTGGTCTTGTAGGGCCCTCCAAAATCAGGCCGGAAACGTGACAAGTTTCTCATGGAACCACAGACGATTTGGGTTGGAAGGGGCCTTAAACCCACCTCCACCTCCCTGTCGTGGGCAGGGAAGCCGATGCTTAAACCTGCTCTTAAATTTTAACCCTACTCTTAAATTTGAATCCTGCTCCTAAATTTTATCCTGCCACCAGCCAGCTCCTGCTCTGGGACTCAACTTTCCTGCCTTGGTGCAGGAAAACAACCCAAAAACCCCCAACAAAAAGTCTCCCCACACATCCAGCTGCTCCAATCCTCCTCTCCCGGAGCTGTGGGTGGGATCAGACCAGGAGATGGTGGATTTTGGAGGGAATTTCTACTGATGAGAAGGAATAAAGGCTTTGACTTCACCCCAGAGTCTCTGCAGAGACCTTTGCTGCCCACAGAGGTGGATTTCGGGTCCAACTCAGGGCAGGGAATGTCTCTCACAGCTTCTCTCTCCCACTTCTTCCCTGGAATACTTCTCCCCACCTGAAGATCAGACGAATTTTGGGGGCTCCCCATTTGATGGCAGGAAGCATCTGGGGCAGCTCTGGAGAGATCTGAGGGGTTTTCAGTCCGGGATTCAGGGTTTGGGGGTCCCTTTCTCATGGGAAAGGGGGAAAGTAAAGCCAGTCTTGGGAATCTTGGCCTTGTCCCTCCCACCTCTTCCCTGAAAACCTTCTCCCGCCTGGAGGTCAGAAGAACTTTTGGAGGCATTTTTTGCAGAGACCTTTGTTGCATTTCGGGTCCAAAGCAGGGCCAGGGGACGGCAAACCCGCAGTTTGGCCCCGGGTGTCTCGTGAATCAGCACTTTCCACCCTCATTTTCCCCATGGCTGAAGGTATTTGGGGCCTCCTCCCTCCCCACCCCAACTTGAGTGGATTTTCTCCCCGTGCGTCACAGGGCCCTGGCAGTGCCCAGAGCTGGGCAAAGCAAAAGCCCTTCCCGGGTCACTGGTTCCAGTTGGATCCTCCCTCGGGTGCCGCCGGGAGCGTGGGTTTGGTTTCAGCATTTTTTGGCCTTTCATTTCGGTGTTTTGCTTCGCAGGTGTTGAGGAGCGAAGGGAGGGGCTGTTCCATGGTGATACTCCGAGTTCTCACAGGGGATTTTGGGCAGCTCCCAAAAGGACTCGGATTATTTCCCTGCCCCATTTTTTGCCCTTTGTGGTTTGTTTTTTTTTGGGGGGGGAAGGGAAGGAAACAGGATCTGCCTTTGAGGTTCTGGAGTCGCCGGCCCAAAAATCTCCTGCTCTGAGCCCCCTTAGGGCCAGGAGGAGGAGGAGGAGGGTGGTGGGATGTTGGGAAGGTGCTGAGCAGACTGGGACCAGTTCAGTGGAGCCGTGAGACCTCAGGGATTGGGGTCGATGTCATGTAGCCCTTCCCAAAATCCCGCTCAGGCCACGTGTGGATCCCCATTCCTGAGGAATTTATGGCTCTGGACAAACTGGGGGAGGTCCCTGCTGTCCCCATGCTGTCCCTGTGCTGTCCCCATGTTGTCCCCATGCTGTCCCCATGCTGTCCCCAGCTCCCGAGCCCTAAATGTCCTCGATACCCAGACACTGGACACGGACACGGCGACGGGAGCCTTTGGGTGCCAAGGACACAATCCTCACGTGGCAAACCTGGATGTGAGCCTGGAGAAGTGGAAGTGGTTTCATCAGTGGGTGGTTGGACGAGAAACAAGTTTGAACCCATTGCCGGGCTGGGAGAGGGGGGAGGACACAGGGAATTCCAGCTCTGGGGTCGAGCACTGGGCTCTGCACGCCTGGTGGACACCTCGGTGTGGTGGCACCTCTGAGAATGTGCTGCTCCTCCTCCTCAGGGGAGCTGGTCCTTGGGGGTCACCTGAAGGTCGGGTTGGAGGCTTGGACCTTTCTCCTGGGTGAACTGGGCTGTTTCACCTGGTTTTGGCTCAGACCCCAGTGATGACCCTCAGCGGGTGGAGCAGGACGTGCCACGAAAACCTGGGGCTCGGGCCTTCCGTGGTTGTGAGCCTTGGGAGCCTGATGTCCCCAATGTCCCCAATGTCCCTGATGTCCCTGATGTCCCCAATGTCCCTGATGTCCCTGATGTCCCCAATGTCCCTGATGTCCCTCCTGCTCCTGGGCTCTCCTTGGTGCTCCTCCTGCTCCCTGGCCCTCTTTGGCCCTCTCGTGCTCCCTGGATCTCCTCAGTGTTCCCTCCTTCTCCCTGAACCTCCTCAGGGATCTTTCCTGCTCTCTGGATCTCCTCTGTGATCCTCCCTCTCCTTGGATCTCCTCAGTGATCCCTCCTTCTCCCTGGATCTCCTCAGTGATATCTCCCTCTGTCTGGATCTCCTCCGTGATCCCTCCTTCTCCCTGGATCTCCTCAGTGATCCCTCTTTTTCCCTGGATCTCCTCCGTGATCCCTCCCTCCCCCTAAATCTCCTCAGTGATCCCTCCTTCTCCCTGGATCTCCTCAGTGATCCCTCCCTCCCCCTGGATCTCCTCAGTGATCCCTGGATCTCCTCAGTGTTCTCTCCTCCCTGGATCTCCTCCGTGATCCCTCCCTCTCCCTGGCTCTCCCTGGTGATCCCTTCTAGGGGACAGCCGGATTTTGGGGGCTCTTGGGCGGTTTTTTGGGGAACCTGTCGGTGTTGGGAACAGCCCCAGCCCCCCTGAGGACACCCCGGCCCAGCCCCAACTGGTTCATACTGGTCCCCTGCAGGAGCTGAACTGGGGCACCGTGATTTTGGCCACCTGCCAAAGCTCTGATTAGTGTCAAGGTGAGTTTTTAATTACCCCCCCCTCCCTTATCTTTATCAAAGGGAGACGGCGGTTAATGGTTTATTCTGGTTAATGGTTTATTTCTGCTTCCCCTTTGAATCCAGAAAAAAAATCACCCGACGAGGTGTTTTTCTTTCCCCTGACTCGTCTCCCTGCTCATAACTCCGTCGAAATCCGACACCTCCCGGGACAAGCGCCAAAGATCCCCAGCAGAGCCCCGAGCCAACGTGGCCAAGGTTTTAATTTCACCCTCTCGATTTCAACAGCCCTCAGCAGGCCCGGGGATGATCAAACAACTCTTAACTCCGAAATTAAAAAAAAACCCAACAAAACAACACAAAAACCTCCAACCAGACCAACTGTAATACAGATTTATTTTATTTTTTTTTTGGCTGTTTGCAGAGGCTTTTTAGTTTGGCATCAATCACCAGTAACGGCTGATGAAACCTGATGGGGTCATAAATCACCCCTCGCTTTGCATTCAAATGCAGAAATTAATCCTGGGTGTGTTGGTGCAATTAGATGACAAATTGTGCCTCCAGATTCACTTGCCCGGCCGGGGGAAAAGCGCCGTGTTTGCTCAGCTGCCGACGGGGACGGCGATGAGGGACCCGGGAGCTGCACCTGCACAATTCCCACCTTGGGGGAGGGAAATTTGCCTCTTCTCCATCTCCCCAGTAAGTCCCAATTTGACTGTAATAATTCCCAGTTCCTACAGCCCCGAAGTTGCCTCTTCCGTGGTTCCCAGCTCGGCTGAAATTCGGCTCAGCTCAAAGCTCGGCTCAAACAATCCCCAGCTAAACTTAAATAATTCCCGACTCAAATAGTAATTGCTAACTCAATTTAAAGAATTCCCAACTCAGATAATTCCTCCTAACTCAAATGAAATAATTCCCAACTTAACTTTAATAAATCCCAACTCAACTGGAATTTAGCCCCAACTCAACTCGAATAATTCCAAACTCAAATAATTCCCAACTCATCTTTAATCATTCCCAACTTTAATATTTCCTAACTGAATTTAAATCATTCCCCACTCAACTCAAATAATTCCCAAGTCAAATAGTTCCCAACTCAACTTTAATGACTCCCACCTCCACTTCGGTAATTCCCAACTTAACTTCAGTAATTCCACACCCAAATAATTGTGCGGAATTGTTGAGGTTGGGAGAATCCTCTGAGATTGTCAACCCACGGCCACGGTCACAACGTGTGTCCAGGTGCCACAGCCACAGGATTTTGGGACACTCCCAGGGATGGGGACTCCACCCCTACCCTGGGCAGCTGTGCCAGGCCTGGAAAACCCTTTCCACGGAGGAATTTTCCCCATATCCCACCTGAACCCTCCCTGGGGCAGGTTGAGGTTGCAGAGCCTGATCCCCCTCCCAGTTCCTCGCTCCTGCTGGGAATTGGAGAGTGGGAAAAGGTCCCTCCTGAGCCTCCTTTTCTCCAGGATGAGCCTCACAGATTCTCCAGCCCCTTCCCAGCTCTGTCCCAGTTCCTCCAGCTCTTCCTTGGTGGGAGAGGTCCCAGCTCCAGCCCCTCCGTGCCCTTCTGGTCCTGAGCATGCCCAGACTGATCCCTAAGCTGAGCCTAAAATCGGAGGTGCAAGGAGTGGCCCCCCAGCTGAGCCCAAATTTAAGAGTGCAGCCTCCCCAGGGCCCAACCCGGGGCAAGATGTTGGGGCAGGATTTATCCAGAACATCCTTGGGCAGGAGGATTTTGAGGGATTCAAGCTCCACCAGGTCAGGGCAGGAGGATTCTGAGGATTTTGAGCCCCTCAGGTCAAGGCAGGAGGATTTTGAGGCCTTTGAGCTCCACCAGGTCAGGGCAGGAGGATTCTGAGGATTTTGAGCTCCACCAGGTCAGGGCAGGAGGATTTTGAGGGATTTGAGCTCCACCAGGTCAGGGCAGGAGGATTTTGAGGCCTTTGAGCTCCACCAGGTCAGGGCAGGAGGATTTTGAGGATTTTGAACTCCACCAGGTAAGGGCAGGAGGATTTAGAGGATTTTGAACTCCACCAGGTCAGGGCAGGAGGATTTTTGAGGACTTTGAGCCCCTCAGGTCAGGGCAGGAGGATTTTCAGGCCTTTGAGCTCCACCAGGTCAGGGCAGGAGAATTCTGAGGAATTTGAGGTCCACCAGGTCAGGGCAGGAGGGTTTAGAGGTCCACCAGGTCAGGGCAGGAGGGTTTAGAGGATTCTGAGCTCCACCAGGTCAGGGCAGGAGGATTCTGAGGATTCTGAGCTCCACCAGGTCAGGGCAGGAGTATTTTGAAGTTTCCTCCATACTTGAGCTCCTGTGCTCAGGTACAAACCCCTCTCCAGTCCCGGGCACCTGATTTGGCCGCTTTGGTTTAATTTTGTGACTAGAACCGGAGCTACTAAATATCCACTTGGAAAGCCGGTGGTTAATGTGCTGCTGCCGATCCCGTGGGATGCATCCCATGGGGTGGATCCCATGGGGTGGATCCCGTGGGATGCCTCATTCCCGGGATCACGCCGGCCCGTGGGTGGATGTTCTCTGGGAAGGCTCCGATGAACTCACCAAGACGTGGCTTGGTTGAGGTGTGTGCTCAGGGTTTCCATGGCAAACCGGGAGAATCTGGGGGCAGGAGGGATGAGTAAAACCTGGTTCCAATGTAGCATTGGAGAGCTGAGCTGTGCTCGATTCAGCCGCGGTTTTAAGCCCCAAATCCCAACCCAACGTGACAAAAAACGCAGGGCAGAGAGTCCAAGACACAAGCCCCGATGTTCCCGGGAGGGTGGGGGTGTGTTTACCCTGCTTTATCCCCTGATTAACTGTTCTTTGCGAAACACACACACACAGGCAGATTTTTTTGCTCCCAGAGATAAGAAAACAACCCGAGAGGGTTTAGAGGGTTTTATATCCCCTCGCGATGCTGATAAGAGGTTTCACAATCCCCGTGAACTCTCCTCTCCGAGTCGAGGGGCTCCTCACGAGGCAACAACTGTTGGGATGAGTGGCTTCAAAATAAGGGTTTTTTTTTACAAAGAGAGTGGAAAAAGGGCTGGGGTTTGGTGGGGTTTTTTTCACTGCTTGGCAGGAAACCAACAGAGCCCTGTCCCCAAACAAACGAGGGAAAAATCCCCGCTGTTAAAAGCTGAAATGTTTGTTGGGGAAGAGGAATCCGCTCTTCTTCTTCTTCTTCTTTTTTTTTTTTCTTTTTGTTTTTGTTTAGTGGCTTTTTAAAAAAAGGCTGATTGTGCAGGACATTTCCAGTTTGTTTTCGTTCCCCTTTTTTAATCCCGGCTGTAGGAGGAGGGTTTTCCCTCCCCCGGTTGTGCAGGACGTTTTCCCTGTGTTTTCATCCTCCCCCCTTTTTTTTTAAATCCCGGCTGCACAAAAGGGGTTTCCCTCCTCACATTGTGCAGGACATTTCCAGTTTGTTTTCATTCCCCTCCCCTTTTTAATCCCAGGTTTTTTCTCCCCCCCTCGCTCAACCAGGATCACTGTGAGCTGGATCCTGGAGGCCTCGTGCCAGGGGATTTATTTGGTTTATTTGGCTGCCCACTGGTTGTTTTTTCAGGGATTGGCTCCGGCCTGGAGCAGTTCCCAGCCCTCGGGAGCACTTTGGAGTTGCCCTTCCCTCCTCCTGCTCATCCTGTGGCTGGTTGGGGATAACGAGCTTGGGGAGTTCTTGTTTCGGAGGAAATCAACCCAAACTCCCACTAGGACAGGTCAGAAACCTCCACTCCAGCACTGTGGTTTAACAAAGCTGTGCTTAATCCACTCCTTGTTCCCCCAGGTCTTTGTCCTTCCCTCCTCCTGCTCATCCCTCGGATGGTTGGGGACAATGTTTTGGAGGAAACCAACCCAAATTCCAGCTGGGACAGCTCACAGGGGGCTGTGGTTTAACAAAGCTGTGCCTAAACCTCTCTTTGCTCCCCGAGGTCTTTGTCCTTCCCTCCTCCTGCTCATCCCTGAGATGGTTGNAGCCCTCGGGAGCACTTTGGAGTTGCCCTTCCCTCCTCCTGCTCATCCTGTGGCTGGTTGGGGATAACGAGCTTGGGGAGTTCTTGTTTCGGAGGAAATCAACCCAAACTCCCACTAGGACAGGTCAGAAACCTCCACTCCAGCACTGTGGTTTAACAAAGCTGTGCTTAATCCACTCCTTGTTCCCCCAGGTCTTTGTCCCCTCCTCCTGCTCATCATCCCTGAGATGGTTGGGGACAATGGGATTGGGGAGTTTGTGCTTTGGAGGAAACCAACCCAAATTCCAGCTGGGACAGCTCACAGGGGGCTGTGGTTTAACAAAGCTGTGCCTAAACCTCTCTTTGCTCCCCGAGGTCTTTGTCCTTCCCTCCTCCTGCTCATCCCTGAGATGGTTGGGGACAATGGGATTGGGGAGTTTGTGCTTTGGAGGAAACCAACCCAAACTCCAGCTGGGACAGCTCAGAAACCTCCACTCCAGCACTGTGGTTTAACAAAGCTGTGCTTAATCCACTCCTTGTTCCCCCAGGTCTTTGTCCTTCGCTCCTCCTGCTCATCCTGTGGCTGGTTGGGGATAATGAGCCTTGGGAGTTCTTATTTTTGGAGGAAACCAACCCAAATTCCATCTGGGGCAGCTCAGAGGGGGCTGTGGTTTAGCAAAGCTGCCCCTAAACCCCTCCTTGCTCCCTGAGTCTTTGCTCTCAGCCTGGGAAACCCTCCCAGCTCCCAGGAGCTGAGCCCCTTTGTCAGGATCACCTCGGGAATTCCTTTGTTTTCCCTCGTTATTTTTATTGGAGGAGTCGCCGCCGGACTTTGTTTGCAGGGATCAGGATCAAAGGGATCCTGGGAAGCTGAGGGAAAAACAGGGGAGCGGGAGGAAATCTGGGAGCAGGGATAGCTGGGAATGCCGAGGGAAAGGAGGGAGGGAACATCCACAGGGCTGAGCCTTGGGAGGGGGATGGGAAAAGGAGTGGGAATTGCCCTTGGATGGAGCTGGTTTGGGAAGGGTTATCCCAGTCACTGCCCCTTTTCCATGGATGTGACTTGGGAAGGGTTATCCCGGTCACTGCCCCTTTTCCATGGATATAATTTGGGAAGAGTTATCCCTGTCACTGCCCCTTTTCAATGGATGTGATTTGGGAAGGGTTATCCCGGTCACTGCCCCTTTTCAATGGATGTGATTTGGGAAGGGTTATCCCGGTCACTGCCCCTTTTCAATGGATGTGATTTGGGAAGGGTTATCCCAGTCACTCCCCATTTTCCATGGCTGTGCTTTGGGAAGGGTTATCCCGGTCACTGCCCCTTTTCCATGGATATGGTTTGGGAAGTCACTGCCTCTTTTCCATGGAGAATCCCAGCACAGGGACATCCGGGATTGGTGCCAGAGTGGGGGGATCCCTGTTTCATCTTGGGGTGTCTGCCAGGAACTCCCAACTCCTCTGGATTTCAGAGGCTGGAGGAGTTGGGAACAATTAGAGTTGAGTTGGGAGGCATTAGGGTTGAGTTGAGAGTTACCAAAATTGAGTTGATATTTATTAAAGAGGCTTTTTGGGGGCTGAAGGAGTTGGGAATTATTCGGGTTGAGTTGGGAGGTATAAAAGTTGAGCCAGGAGATGTTAAATTTAAATTGGGATTTATTAAAGAGGTATTTTGGGGGTTGAAGGAGTTGGGAATCACTGAAGTTGAGTTGGAACTTGTTGAAGTTGAGATGGAACTTGTTGAAGTTGAGATGGAACTTGTTGAAGTTGAGTTGGAACATCCTAAAGAGGCATTTTGGGGCTGTAGGAGTTGGGTATTATTAGAGGTGAGTTAGGATTATTTCAATTGAGTTGGGAGGTACCAAAGTTGAGTAGAGAAGTGTTAAAGTTGGGTTGGGAGGGGTTAAGGTTGAATTGGGAATTATGAAAGAGGCATTTGGGGGCTGTAGGAGTTGGGAATTATCTAAATTGGTTTGAGAGGGGTCAAAGTTGAGTTGGGATTTGTAAAAGAGGCGCTTTGGGGGCTGAAGGAGTTGGGAATTATTAAAGCTGAGTTGGGAATTATCAAAGTTGAGTTGGGAATTATTAAAGTTGAGTTGGGAGTCATTAAAGAGGCATTTTTGGGGCTGTGGGAATTGGGACTTGTTAAACTTGAGTTGGGACTTAACGCAGTCGGATTGGGAGGTATCCAAGAGGCATTTTTGGGAATGTGGGAGGGCGTAAGGTGGGAAGAGCAGCACCTTTGGGTCCCTCTGCCCTTCACCCCCTCCATCCCAGGGGCCGGGATCCTTCTCCTGGATTTCCCTGGATTTTGCTGCTGCATCTCCCTCACCCACAGCGGGGTCCGTGTGCCCCGTGAGGCCCTGGCAGGGCACCGGTGGCACTGGAAGCACTGGGGAATGCCCTTGGGAATGTTCTGGGAATGCCTTGGGAATGGGTTTGGGAATGCCCTGGGAATGAGTTTGGGAATGTTCTGGGAATGCCTTGGGAATGGATTTGGGAACAAGCTTGGGAATGCCTTGGGAATACCTTGGGAATGGCCTTGGGAATGAGTTTGGGAATGGGTTTCAGAAGGGGCTTGGGAATGCCCTGGGAATGCCCTTGGGAAGGGGTTTGGGAATGGTCTGGGAATGCCTTGGAAATGGGCTTGGGAATGAGTTTGGGAATGCCTTGGGAATGGGTTTGGGAACGGGTTTCAGAAGGGGCTTGGGAATGCCTTGGGAATGCCCTGGGAATATTCTGGGAATGCTTTGGGAATGGATTTGGGAATGGGCTTGGGAAAGGGTTTGGAATTGGCCTGGGAATGGCTTGGGAATAGGCTTGGGGATGGATCGGGAATGGTTTGGGAACACTCTTGAGAATGCCTTGGAAATGGGCTTGGGAATGGGTTTGGGAATGGGTTTGGGAATCCCCCTTTAAGGCCCCTTTAAAACCTTGGGATGTTTCCACCAGGTTTTGCTCCTGGTTCCTCCCCCTGCCTGGAAAAGTCGTGTTCCAGGGATTTAAAACCACGCTGGTGAAGACCTGAATTAAAGAAATAGACTTAATTAGACTTAATTAGGCTTAAATAGACTTAAATCGACTTTGATGAGTGAAAAATAAAAGGTTTTCGAAGTGTCGCAACCTGTGAAAATTGCTGGGATTTTATTCCCTGCCAGGAAAATAAAAATAATTTTTTAAAAAATATGTAAAAATCCTTTTTTTTTTTTTTTTTAAAGCTGCACAATAATTACCCGAGGATGAAAAAAGGATCCTCAGGAGTGAGAAATAATCTGTGAAATCTTGGGTCTCGTTCAGGGATTAACCAAATCCAACCCCCTTAACGAGGGAAAAATGGGCAGGAAGGGGAATGAGCTGCTTTGGGGAAAGACTCACCTGGTGAGAAACCGCTAAAAAAAGGGGCGAAAAAGGAGCTGTTAATGCTATATATGGGTTTTATTAAAAATATAGTCAAAATATATAAAATATTTATATAAAAATGAAAAAAATAGGGGGAAAAAACAGTAAGTGTATATTCTATTTTTGTCCCCCCAAATGGTGCTGGGAATTTTGCTGGGATGGAAATTTTTATAATAATAATAATAATAATAGTAATAATAATAATAATGAATTCTGTGCCAGTTTTAAGGTGCTGTTCTCACTCCTGGGCAGGCGAGAACAAAAATGGGGCTGAACAAATGGATGGTCCGGATGTGCCCCTTGGGGACATTTTTGGGGTCCTGGGGTGGATTTGGGGAGGAGCCTCTGGGATCGGGGTGATGGTGGAATGTCAGCCCAGATCTGGGATCTGTGGAGCAGCTCCCTGTGGGAAAGGGGCTTAATGTTCTTCCGAAGGGGAAACTAAGGCAGGGAAGGGGTCCCCGGGGAGGGATCCTTAGGGAAGGGGCTCTGGAAAAGGGCCCTTGGGAAAGATT
>WEKX01028664.1:13767-27633 GCA_013390025.1 Pitta sordida | reverse complement strand
AATCCAGAACTCCAAACCTGTTCTGTAGGGGTAACTCATAGGGTGGCGCCTGAAAGGGTGGTGGTGGACAGGAGAGGGATGCCTTACCCCCACGGGAGGAGACCTGTTCCCACTCCCCCTCATCCTCAAGGTTTCTTTCTTCTACCTTGTGTTGGGGAATGTGTGGTACATGTGGATTCTCTGGCTCCCAAGAGTCTCCAGAGGCTGGAAGTGCACAGTCCCTCAATTCTACTTCCATTTCATTATCTTCGTTATTTCTCAGCCTTTCTACCTTGTCCTTTAGCTCTGGTATCATGGAGAGCAGGCGGTTTTCCAGCTCACACTGAACATAGGGGTTTTGTAGGCTGTCCTCCAGCTTCGACCATCAGGCTCAGGCATTCCCTGCAGCCAGGAGTCTGGACAGCCGCATGTACTGACACAGGGGTAGTTCGGGTCTGATCTTCCCTTGTGGCCTTGGCTGGCTTAGTGATTACCATCTCAAAAAAAAACACCCTTCAGGAGGATTTGAGGTTTCATTTTAAAGGCTATATATTTACTGCAGAAACACCATTTTGCCATGACAAAGCATCTACATGTTCCAGTAAGTGGATTTTCCAAATTATGTCTTTACTACATAGCTATTGCATTAGCACAGTTACCTTGTCATTCATATCCCTTAATGATCACTTCTGAAACATTTACACTCTCTGTTTGTCTGGCTGGCTGCTGCTTGCTCAGTGGCAAGATTATTGATTGCAGGTGCTTATTAAGAAAGTAAGAAGCAATAAGCAGTGAGAGCTGTTGATAATTCAAAAGGTGAAGCTGGCAATTATACAGGGATCAAGAGGATTATTATATACAGGGCCTAGAAAAATATGACTGATTTCTGCGGTACTGCTATGATGACTGCTTGAAAGAAAATGTATCATTACTGATTTCTTTTGTTGGTCTTTTTGATTGCATTTTAAATTACGTATTTTTAATATAAATACCCTTTTCTACACAAGAGGTAGAATATGCTGCTATAACTTACTGTTTTATAATATATATCCCTCTGTTACAGTATTTTCATCTCTTGGTACAGAATTTTTTCCCTTTTTTCACTCTGCTATCACTATATGAATGGGACACAAACCATGTATCTGATTTTGAATTTTGTGGCTATCTCCGTTGCTGCTGTTATATTGCTTTTAATGATTTTTCTTCTAAGTATGACAAACAATGAACAGTGATGCAATAAATTTAAAAACAAAAAAGGAGACATTTTTTCCTTTTTTATTTCACTTTTAAAAATCCCATGAACTGAACCTCATTTGAAATTTAAGTAAAACAAACATATAAAAATAAAAACAATAACATTCATACGATCAGTTTAAAATCAAATCAGTTTCATGGGATGGCAGCACCACAGGATCACGTTGCGGAGCAAGACCATGCCGCGCCATGGAGGGACCTTGCCACATCACAGTGTTGTGGGACTGTGCCTAATAATAGGTTATAATAAGCCCTTGACACCATGTTATAAACCTTTCCTGCCGTGTAACCTCTGCAACATTCATAAGGGAGCAAACTCTGGGCAGTCCTCAAGTCAGCGAGAGGCACGACCTCCTCCCTGCAGGGCATGTCAGTCAGCGCTGCCCCTCGGTGCGACAGAGGGTCTGCGCATGCACAGATGGGAAAATCTCACAAAGAATCGAGGGAAGACTACGGCATCTTCATTGGAAAAAAAGGACAATGTACTGAAGCCACGATAGGTGAACTGCAAAGTAGCTAGAGATTACTGTATTATATGTATGGCCTTATTTTAGAAACTTTTTTTCTGCTATGAATAGTGCAGTTGTCTGGAGAAAAAAGAAAAATATTGTCGTTAGTAAAAAGCTCCCAAATGGACAGCTGCTTGTTCTTATTCTAAGGAGATCTGTGAAAATTAAGATTCAGGTTTCAAATTAGTAGCTATTTTTGATGAATTTTATCCTTTCAAGTCAGTTTCTTAGCAAAGACAGCAGAAAGAAGGCATCTAATGTAGAGATTACTTGATATTTGATGGTCGTGACACATTGTCCAATAAGACTTTCAGTACTCGTACAAGTGCACCAAAAATGTAGAGATATACTAGTCTAACATGAATGGAAAATTGGCTCTTTTTAAATTGGAATCTGTATAAAGAGGTGGAAGCCTTGAGAAGAAGCTACAATTCACCTTGGAATAACTTTGTATTGACAAGAAATTTTTTACTTCTTAAAGTACTCCTTTTCACAACACACACACACACACAGAATATTATGAGTTGGAAGGGACCCACAAGGATCATAAAATTTGTGGATGACTTGCATAAAGGCTATGTGATTAATCCTTCTATTCAATCCTTGCTGCTATGGTATTATTGGGACATGGTAAGCACCAATTCTGCACAAATATTTTAGATACACATTTTCATCCCCAGAAACAGCTGGACCATGTGGTGAAGCAACAGATAAATAATCAAGGTGCGTACTTTAAAAGCTGAGAGGCCTATGAATCCCTGAACACCTTTTCACTCTCAGCACTGCAGGAACAGATGGACTGGAGTATACAAAACATCAGTAATTTATGAATGGTTGGGACAGGGCTTCACTCAAATAAAAAAAAAAATATATCATGAAATACATGGTTAAAGCCATCTTCCCAGTCCTTCACTACTGAATTCTTCCATGGAGTGTTTAAAGGAGTCACTTCTGAGTCTCTCCTTCTAGACTCTGATGAAAAACATTTAAATTATTTAAGTACCATTGCTACAAATAGAGTGTAGATAGGGCTAAAGAAATGAGTCACTTGCATGCAAGCTTCAAATTAATTTCAGAATGTAGGGAGAGTAAAGCATGTAGAACTGTTCTCAATCTTATCGCTTGACAATTTCAGGGAATTGTTTGGATTTTAATTATTGACTTTTTGACCAAGACCCGTTTGTTATATATTGGTTCTTGTCATTTTTCTCCAGATACAGTATATTTTTTGCTTCTTTCAGATACTTCAGGATCTAAGTTTTTGCACTATTATCTATTTAAGTGTTACAAATCAATAAATTTGTATTTAATTTCCCAGCCTGAAATTTTCAGAACTGCTGTTACCTTGTTTCAAATTCTTACTCAGTGTAATATCTTAATTATAATTTTTATGTGTAAAAGTGAAATTGAAGTTAAGAAACAATTTTGTGTTTTGTAGGATTTGAAATTAATTACTTTTAGAAAGATTGCCCTCTGACTTTCCAGATTTTTTTCCTGAATTTTCTCCAGCAGCTTGCTCAAGTGTCGTTGACATACCTAACAAATATTGAGAGATAATTCCTGGAATTTTGCTGATAGACTGAAGAAGCAAGATAAAGCAGTCTCAGTAAACTTATGTTCTAGTTACTGCCACAGAAGTCCGTTACATCTGAGGGGAAATGACTTAGTGATTTAAGTGGTATTGGCTCACTTGTGGTTAGTGCTCCAAAGATAGCTCCTATATATTACCTTTTTGAGGGAATAATTCTTCTAGAAACAGTACAGAGGGGCCAAACATCACTGAGATACAATTTGTGAGTTGGGGCATGGGTGCTGAGGTGGAGTGTAGCGAAGGCCTGAGACCTGGAATGAGAAAGTGTTTACCTCCTATAAGGCTGTCTAAAGAGTTTTTCNCACACTGCTGGCTCATATTGAGTTTCCTATCAATCAGTACACCTAAGTCTCTCTCCACTTCGCTAGTCTCGAGCCACTCCTCCCCCAGCCGATAGCGGTGCATGGGGTTGTTATGGCCGAGGTGAAGAACCCGGCACTTAGTTTTGTTAAACCTCATACTGTTGGAGCCTGCCCATCTCTCCAGCCTGTCAAGGTCCCTCTGGAGGGCCTTCCTACCCTCCGGCAATTCAACATTTGCCCCCAGCTTAGTATCATCTGCAAACTTGCTGATAATGGATTGAATTCCCTCGTCCATGTCGTCAATAAAGATGTTGAACAGTACTGGGCTATGTCCCTCTGTAATGGCTTTTGTAGTTATTCCTGGTTATCAGCTGAAGTTTTAGCTTTTCAGATGCAGTTCAGTTGCCACTTCATTGAAACCTTTATTACCTGTGTGATTTGTGGCTCTGGTGGTGGCTGGTAATGTATCCTTTTAATGCTTGGTCCTTTGCTGCAGTTTATTGACTGCTATTCGGATACTAGTTTCTTGCTCTTATTGTGTATACTAGGAAGTGGAAGAGCTTTGCAAATACTAGGACTCCCCACTTCACAGATTCACAGGTTATTCTGATTTGGAAGGGACCCTCAGGATCATCTAGTCCATCTCCCCACCAACTAGACCATGTCACTAAGCTCCTCATCGAGTCTTCTCTTAAACACTTCCAGGGATGGCGACTCCACCACCTCCCTGGGCAGACCATTCCAATGAGAGATCACTCTCTCTGTGAAAAACCTCTTCCTAACATTCAGTCCAAACCTCCCTTGGCATATCTTAAGGCCATGTCCTCTTGTTCTGGTGTCGTCAGTCTGAGAGAAGACATCCACACCCATCTGGTGGCAACCTCCCCTCAGGTAGTTGTAAACAGCAATTGGGTCACCTCTGAGCCTTAGATCCATGTGAAATTAAATGCTAGAAACCACACATTGTTCTTATTTCCATTACCCAGAAGGATTAGAATTATTTGTCTAATAAGAAACTTAAAAGTCACTGAATTTTTCACAGTTGCTGAAGAGGCAATGACTATAGTTCTACAACACTTAAATAAGTGAACAGCATTTTACTGAGTGCTGCTATCTTTATCATGCTGACATTGTAAGGAGTCTGTCTCCCACTGGATCACTTCTCAGAAAGATGCGTCTTTGAGATACACAGAATGAAGCTTTCTCACATTATTTTCCCACATGTGATTTTAAAAAACCTCCAAAGCTCAGTGATACAATAAAGAAGCTATTTAGAAAACTGAGGCTACAGTTTCATGTTCATTTTTTTCTACAGAAGTACAGGCTTGTACTGAACAAGGTTGTGCTTCACTGACTGATCTCACTACCTTACCTTTTTTTTCCATCTCTGTAGTGGCATCAAGGACAGATCTGATTGGAAACTCATTTGTCATAATTTTTATTGTGAACAAATGAATGCAAGTATGAATGGAGTCAGAAGGAAAATGTGGTCAGTCCTCTCTGATAATAGCCTGGCCTTTACATGGGGCCATATGGCTATAGAACTGTCCTTAGTCCCTGATAGAAGTATATATTTGAAAAATTAAGTTATTGTTGAGTGACTGCTTCTTTTTTAGGAGCTTCCCATTTTAGTTTCCTCATTGCAAAATGAAAAAAAAAACCTACAGGGAACATTACTTTTATAATATTTCATAACATTTTGGAGGGTTTTTTCACATCTCTAGAGGATGTAGCTGTGAATTTAGTGTGTAATAAAGTGACAGATAAGTCACATTCAGGTGTGATTGGGGGTGGTGGTGATAGAGAGGCAAAACGTATGTTGAGAAATATATTAACTCTTTTTACTTTCTGGGAGTGAAGAGTTTCTATAATCTGTTCTTTTTGACAAGGAGCACTATTAAAGGATTTTGATTTTCAGTAGTTTACATCTGAGAATGTTCTTTGGGACACTATAAGGAATATGCAAACACATAAACTGTGCTGCTTGCATATTCTTTTCCTTTAAGTGTCTCTGTTTTCCTGAGGTGAGTAGATGCAGTGTTNGATACTTTATGGGCACTTAATAAAGTCTCACTGTTTAATCAAAGCTAAACCCTCTCTTGGAATTTTGTTTTGCACTCTGAGATCCTATAAACGAACCATCACGCGTCCAGCGTAGCTGACCGGACCGTGACATCCAGGCAGCCAGGAGATGTACACATTGTACTATATTATATACTAGTTTACAATAAGATGTTTGTATATGTGTGTATCATTACCCCGGGTGGAACAACTCTACTTGTGTAAGAATTAAAACAGAGAGGAATTTGATTGATGTCAAGTTGAATTCTTAATAATATATTTTTTTAATTATTCACTCTTATTTTACCTCTTATCAAGTGGCATGTTCAGTTTCATAACATTCTTCCTTATTTTAATTTTTAAATAGCTCCCCTAGTTTTGTATTATTGTTCCTCTAGCACACTGCATATGCCATTTCCAGATCTTAAATTGCTATATTAAATAACATCAGACATTATTAACACTAGTAACATAGTAACATTCCCAGTGAAAACATGGAAAAACTTTCCTCTTTTGAGAAAAAGTCCACTCCCTCAACTTAGTTTGTCACTTCCTGAATGCACACCCTGTTGGGAAGCACGAAATCATCTCAATTCCTAGAGTTTATAAGCTAATGAAGAAGCTAGTGCTAAAAGGTGGGTTTAATTTTTGCTCTGGCAAACCACAAAATACCTGTAGCTTTTTTTTAAGAAGAATTACGATAATCAGATGTTCTCTCTATCTGGGAAACTATCATATACCTTTATTCAGAGTTACTTTTTCTTGTAATTTCCGCTATTTACATTCGCCTAATGAACAAGGTTTCCACCTCCAATATGGTTCATATTAATGCTGAAAAGAGCCAGGGATAATATAATGAAAATTTTATGTAGTTACATGGCTTATTATTGTGCATAAAACTAATACTATGGGAAACTGTGAGCTACATAAAACATTAAACCACCCCACTCACTCTAAACTTTTTTGTATGCAGGGTCTGGTCTTATTATCAGCACAAAAAAATCTATTCAGTCATTATTTAGTTGAACTTGACTTTTAGCCAAATCCAGACTGAGCCCCACAAGCCAGAGGCCTGATCAATACCACACTAACTGCTCCATTAATCCTCTTTTGCTGCTCTTTCCCTCTCATTTTTCCAGGAGAATGTTGTTAGCTCAGACCAGATAATTGATTTTTTTCTAGGTAATAAATGCAGCAGTATTTCAGTGATATTTCCCCCACACTCATGTTCTGCAGGTCCTTATCGTGAACAGACTGATGGTCATATCATTGTTATGCAAAAAGCCACTGCTGATGTAACTGTAAAATAAACCCAACTGGCTTATGTTTAGACCTTTCCACCTCAGATACTGCAGTAAATGAGCAAACTTGCATGCTTCCCTATGCAAGGAATTTTTGCACAAACCACCTCCTATATAAACAGCTTAATAAAATAAAAGGACTAGATAAAGAAGTTTAGCACTGGAAGAGTTCTTGAATCTCACAGAATATTCTGAGTTGGAAGGGACCCACACGGATCATCGGGTCCAACTCCCAAGTGAATGCCCATACAGGGATTGTACCCACAACCTTGGTGCCATGAACACCATGTTTTATCTATCTGAGCTAATCTCAGGGTCATCTTATCATTATTCTTTTGTTTGTTTGTTTATATAACTTAACTCCACATCCTATCATCCTATCATCCCATTATCCAGACCATGTCACTGAGTTCCTCATCGAGTCTTCTCTTAAACACCTCCAGGGATGGTGACTCCACCACCTCCGTGGGCAGATCATTCCAATGAGAAATTACTCTCTTTATGAAAAAGTTCTTGCTAACACCCAGTCTAAACCTCCCCTGGTGCAGCTTAAGGCCCTGTCCTCTTGTTCTGGTACTGGCAGCCTGAGAGAAGAGATTTACACCCACTTGACTAGAACCTCCCTGCAGGTAGTTGTAAACAGCAATCAGGTCACCTCTGAGTCTCCTCTTCTCCAGGCTGAACAACCCCAGCTCCCGCAGTCGCTCCCCATAGGGCTTGCACGCCAGTCCTTTCNTTCCTATCGATCAGTACACCTAAGTCTCTCTCCACTTCACTAGTCTTGAGCCACTCCTCCCCCAGCCGATAGCGGTGCATGGGGTTGTTATGGCCGAAGTGAAGAACCCGGCACTTAGTCTTGTTAAACCTCATACTGTTGGAGCCTGCCCATCTCTCCAGCCTGTCAAGGTCCCTCTGGAGGGCCTTCCTACCCTCCGGCAGTTCAACATTTGCCCCCAGCTTAGTATCATCTGCAAACTTGCTGATGATGGATTGAATTCCCTCGTCCATGTCATCGATAAAGATGTTGAACAGTACTGGGCCCAACACTGACCCCTGTGGGACTCCGCTGGTGACTGGCCGCCAGTCCGATGTTGCACCATTCACCTGGCACACTGTTGGCTCATATTAAGTTTTCTGTCAACCAATTCTCCCAAATCCCTCTCCATCTGCCCACTCTCCAGCCACTCATCCCCCAGCCTATAGTGATGCATGGGATTGTTATGTCCATAGTGAGGAACCCAGCACTTGGACTTGTTAAATCTCATATTATTAGAATCTGCCCATTTCTCTAGCTTGTCAAGGTCCCTCTGAAGGGCCCTTCTACTCTCCAGCAGTTTAACATTTGCCCTCAACTTGGTATCGTGCAAACTTGTTAATGGTGGACTCAATATCCCTATCCATATCATCAATTAAGATATCAAACAGTACCGAGCCTAACACTGAAGCCTGTTGTTTGTAAACTTAGGTAGATGGCAGGAAGTGTAAACTACCCACCATCCTGCTTTTTGCCATGCTTGCCTATACATAGGGAATACAAGAATGTATAAAATGCTGCTTCCTCACAGGAAATAAAACTACCTGCACATTAGGAATGCTGATGATGTTCAAAAATAATCACCCATCAGTAATTTCATCTGTCAGTTTGGAAATCAATATAATTTAGTTCTTAAACTAGCAGCAATTGTTTCCTAATGGCTATGATGGAGCTTAGATCATTCAGGAATATGTGGAGGGAAAAGCTGTGTGGTCTTCCTCATGCAGACAGTGAAATGCATGTACAGTGATCCCCCGGAATTCACTGGGGGTTGGATCTGGGCAGGTCCTGCGAGTTATGAAATCCATGAAGATACCGAATCCATGAATATTCAACTACTCCCCGCCTGTAGTCACGCACCCTCCACTAATAAGGTCTGGAGGGGTGGTCCTGGGACTGTGGCCCACACTGTAGCACCTCATTAGAACAGAGAAAGTGCCCTTTGGTGCTTCTTGGCCATGAAATCTGGGGTCCAGGACATTCTGTGCATTTGCACGGTCTCACAACTCATTGAAAATCCAACTGCGATTAATTGAATATGCAGATATGCAAGCCACGAATATGCAGGGAATCACTGTAGTTCCTTTATCCATGTATACTGTTTGTCCCTTTTGTGCCCATTGCCCTCTGTTCAGTTTTGGGTGCTACAATATAAGAAAGATATAAGTCCAGATACCAGATTCTGCTTCTATGCAAAGTTCTTATGAATTATGTTCTTGTCATTAAACCTCATTGCATTCAATATATGTATTTCACATATGTACTGATGTTCTTGGGGGAGAAAAATAGTGCGTACCTTACGCAGTTGCAACACGGGCAAGAAATGAAAGAAAGAGGGGAAGCGGAAGTTCCTTGTTTCTTCTTAGCTCTACAGATGGAAAAAAATCAACTCCATTCTAGCTGAAACATGGGCAATATCCAATCTAAATCCACCCTCTTTCAGTTTAGAACTGTTGCCTCTTGTCCTGTCACAACAGGCCTTGGATGAAACTCTCTTCATCTTTTTGCAGTAAGGTCTCTGCAGAGCCTTTTTTCCCTAAGCTGAACAATTTCAACTCTCTCAGCCTTTCTTCATAAGAGAGATATTCCATCCTTCTTACCACCTCTGGACCTGCTCTAACAGGTCCATGTCTTGCACTGTGAACCTGGGTTATGTGCAGTACTTTAGATGCAGCCTCATGGGAGTTGGGTAGAGAGAGGATGAGACATGGGGAACTTCTGGCAAGAGGCAGGAAGACTGTGGATGAAGGTGTATAGATCTTAAGAAGTCCAGATTTCATTACTCCCAAGAGTAATTATCTGTAGAATCTTTGTTCCTCCCTCCCCTCTTACCTTTTTGTTATTTGGGAAAGACGTGTTGCTTTATGTCAGTTGACATCAGTTTCAGTCTTCTGGCTGATGGAGGCAGAGAATTGTTCTGTTGGTTGTAATGAACCTACAGGCGAAAAAAAAAAGAAGAAAAAACCCAAACTTTTACTTTCGTCTTAGTTACTGGTTGGCTGAAGCCCTTAGTTTGTCAAAATAATCAGTGCAAGAATAAAGATTTTTTTAAGCAAGAGATCACTGGTGCGCTACATACAAATGTATGTTGATCTAAAATTATCTGAAATGTTTGATCTAAAAGAAGAGCCCACATATATTTACAAAAGCTGAGAAGAAAAATCCAAAGCCAAAAAGATGTGCTTTCTGTCCTCAAAAGGAAGGCTGTATTCTGACAATGATAAAGCTACACTAAGCACTGCCTCTGCTACAGAAGACATTAACAGTTACTATTGAGTACTGTTAGGGGCAGTGCTGATTTGCCTCAGTTTTGCCTTTATTTGAGCCTTTTCTAAACTTTTACTGCTTTAGTCTCCAAAATTTCTCTTTGAATTAAAACAATCTCAGTTTCTTTCCCTCTCCTCTAATTCCTAGGTACTTTCACAGTGAATGACAACTCTACGAGAAGTAGCAGGATTTTTCTATTGTTGATAGCCTATACACTTGCAAACAAGAGAACAATTTAGTTTCTGTTTATTTATATGTTTAGTATTTTTCTTCAAAAGACTTGTGAGTATTACTAGCTTTAAACATTAGGACCAGACAGCATTTGCTGTCTGAATAGTTATTGTCTAAAATTTGAGGAGACAGAAATTAGCAGATTGGATTAGACCCAACAACCACTTTTTTTCACTGTCTTCAATCTGTCAATGTCCTGTTCTAGCTGTCNACGTGGGGAATGGTAAAGCATCAGAGAGCGCCACTCTGTGCTTTTACTAGAGGGCGTCTCACTTGTCTCTAGTTATAAGGACTGTCTCTAGTTATAAGGTGGTTATATACTTCATAAGAGTCATAATGGTAAAATCTGGATGAGTTTGCTGTCCATAGAAATATGCCATTCTGCTCAGTTCTTGACTCCGTGGTTATCCTATGGCAAAATTTCATCTTCTACTAGCATGGTGTGGAAAGAAAATTTTCCTTTCCTGTGTGCATTTGTAAGACTTGGCTTTTATAGCCAGTTGTAATTGTTTTGATTTGAGTTTCGGATTTGGTGGGGGTTTTTTGAGGTAAAATATCCCAATCTTCTCTGGGTCTTCCTTTTGACTTTAGAACAGTTTTATGACATGTAATTACATTTTCTGTGAACAGTCTTCAGGCATATTTATACCAAAGCCAGAAGTCTGTCTTTGCTCAGAATGATTTTCCTCAGACAATGTATTTAAGGTAAGATAAACTTAGCATGTTGCTCCTGACTGAGTGCCTGAAATTACAGCATTTAGTGGTGGCTGCTCATAATTCTCTCATTTAAAGCACTAATTTTAATTTTGACAGGTGCTTGATAAGTTGTGGATTGTATCCTGTACTGCATACTGTGAAGAGCATTGTAACGATTTTTACCCTGGGTGGGTGCCAGGGGCCCGAACGGTCACTCAGTCCTGAAAAATAAGATGTTATTTGAAGGGTGAGTTGGAATAAGGCAATTTAATATAAGCAAAAATAGAGCAAAGCAAAGCACATAGAGAAGCAAAGCAAAAGAACAAATCTCTACTTCCCATCAGCATAAATGTTCATCCACATCTAGGGAAGCAGGGCTCCTACTCGTATAGGNGTCTGGGTCAGCTGGCCTGCTTGTGTCCCCTCCCAAAATCTCTTCCTCAGCTGGTGGGAAGGGACAGTGTGCCTGGCTGTATTTAAAGCACTTGTGTGTTATCAACACCCTTCTAAAGAAAAGCATTGCAAGGGCTGCTATGGACTCAAACAGACCCAACACAAGCAGTTAAGTGCTTTTTAAAAGATAGCTGTTTTTTCCTGTGGGATTGAATCAGATGTGATGTCAAAGATCAAAAGGTTCATTCTGCAGACTAGAAACATCCTTTCTCCCTTCCTCTGTTCAATGTGCCTTTCATGGCTTGGGTTGCCCTTTTGCTTGTAATAAAAGGGTGATGTAGTAGTACCAATGACAACCCGAAACACAAAGAGTAATGATGCTGCAATTCAGCTTAAGAATTCTTATTAGAGCTCTGGAAGTAGGACTTTTTGATGTAGCTGGTGAATTACTGACTTAAAAAAAAAGTTGTGGTCAATGGGAAGTAGGAAATCCCAAACTGGTATAACAGATGTAAAAAAAACCAGCTGAAAACAGCAAAGAAGGTGTTTCAAATTCACTAAAAATATTCCCACACTGCCCCTTGGAGAACTTGCAAAGTAAGGCAATATTTGAGAACATGACCATTCTAAGTTAAAAACAATCTCTTAAAGGCAATACTTCTTGGTTTAGCATCCTGCTTACATTAAAAAAATTAAAACCCTAAAATAATTAAATTAATTCAGGAAACAAAGCACTGGGCACTGGATCAAATGAGAGAGTTAAGCCAGTATTTATGCTTTGGGACATTATTACTAAACCACAGTTCTACACAATGACCAAAATAAATGACTATATAAGTAAAGGAGACTAAAATTCAGATCAAGTGATAATCTAAGACCAACCCTATGTTCTGAAGATGGCAAAAAAGGTGTAAATGAGTACTATGAGAGATACAAGCCTTTGATATACGCTGTTTCTGCGCAGCTGTTGCTTACATTGTGCATTTCTCCCCAGTAAGTGAAATTAATTACCAAAGTGTCTGTAACCATTTTGGATTAAATCAGATGTCGAACAGATTTCTATATCCCGAAACTCATGGTGCTACAATAAAATTTGAAGAAAAAAAATTGAGTAAGTTATGTAGGCAAGGACTTTCATCTAACAAGTTATAGACACATATCACACACACAGGATCATACACANTAGTTGTAAACAGCAAAGAGGTCACCTCACCTATAGACACTGTCAAGGCTGCATTTAGCTGCTTTCTGTATTGCATGCTTTGTTATCCCTAGTGAAAGGGAAATTTGCTGATGGAAGGATTTGATGTACAGATCTGACCCAATTAGCATATTAACTTTGATTCTGCAAGGTAGATTTTTTTTAATTATTATTTTGTATTAAAAATAAGGACATGAGGTCAATTAAAATCAGGACTGCAGCTGAATAGCACTGCTACTGCCTGCATAGCTATCAATTGGTACATGTGTAACAGAGATCTCAGAAGTGCTGTAGTGTCAACATACTGATCTTACTGTTCTCTTTTAAAAAGAGTCTAACTTCTGTCCAACAAAAGGAGTTGGATACAAAATATTCAACCAAAGGGAATATGTATATCATGGTTTTAACATTGATCCTGTTGCCTTTTCCTCAGTAGTGGAACATCTTCTGTGTTATAGTCAATTGCAATTATGAGGTGTGTTGATAGCCAACAGCTTTGGTCAGATGGTCCTCAGAATTAACTTTGCCTTTATCTTCAACAAGTACAGCAGGCCTTTTGGAAATAGATCCTCCTCAAGTGTCCCATGACCTTAGAAATTTTCCTCGTGACAGTTGAAAAAGCAGATTAAAATGTTCCAATTTTTCATTCTGCCACTTTTTATACTTACTGGAGGAGGAGGATATTATTATATGTGGTGCGAGGAAATGTTAAATTCATCTTTAGCTGAGAATAATCACACAGAATCACAGAATATGGAAGGGACCTACAAGGATCATCTAGTCCAACTCACCATCAAACACCCGTACAGAGACCGAGAGCACATCCCAGAGCGTAACACCAACCTAGATCCCTCACAGTCTAGCAGGCCACTCCGAGCTGGAAGGGGCTCAGGATCATCCAGCCCTACACCCCCCAGCTAGACCATGTCACTATAATATATTGAAGTTCTCAGGTTCACAGGGTATTCTGAGTCGGAAGGGACCCACAGGATCATCCAGTCCAACTCCCAAGCGAACGCCCACCCAGGGATCAGGCCCACAAATGTG
>WEKX01028661.1:42027-61452 GCA_013390025.1 Pitta sordida | reverse complement strand
CTTCCCGGGCACCGCGGGGCGGGCAGCCTCCTCGGGAGGGACCGGCTGCGAGACAGCCTTCGCCAAGGGAGAGAAACTTGGGCGGCCCTTTGGCGGCCGGGCTCGGTGCCGTGGGGTTTTTCTGTGCCTGCCGTGCTGGCTGGAAGCCGGAGCCTCGGCTGCGCGGCCGCCGGGAGCGCTCCGGTGCTGGCAGAAGGGCTGAGCCTGGACGGGGGCAGAGCCGGCCCCTCCCGCCCCTGCAGGGCCCCGGGGGTGGGCGGTCGAGGGACGGAGGCCCTGCTGCCGGAGATCCTCGTCGAGAACTTACTGCCTGCCTTCTGCAGGCGCTTCGAGTGTAGCGAGAGACTCGACACGAATACATGCTATGACAAAAAATGATAGCTGCAGTCCTTTAATTTTAACTAGGTCAACCAAAGCGACGCAATTTGTGTTTTTCCCAAATGTCACCTGTGACCTCCTAATGCACCGTATCTGGGCTGGGGCTCAAATCTGTTTTAATAAAGTTACAGGTAGATGATGCGTTCCAGGTAACTCGGTGTTCGCTTTTTGTCCTTTGCTTACTCCTTACGGGAGGTATCAAAATGTCAACTCGTCAAGTGTACAACTGAGTTAGTTACTGCATAGTTGAGGACCTGATCCCGGTTCTGAAAATGGATGCAACCGTGGGGTTGATTGCCTTCATGGGAATAACTGGGCTTGAAGTCAGGCCATGTTGGGCCGTCTTTCCTCCTGCTCTTCTGTCACTGCACCCTCGTGTGCTTCCATGCTTTTATTGCCTTTGCTTGTCATCTGGAAAAAGTTGAAAACTAGCCTCTGTAGGACGCTCCACAACTTTTGAAACTTCTGACCTTGTGAACTTCTGACCCTGCTTCCTTGGCCCTTCTCTATTGTTACACTACAGGTGGTGGTACAGACGCTTATGTGGGTTTCTGTGGTCTGTTGTGAAATGTTTATTGAGAGAAACCATCTATGAGTAGTGAGAGCATACATCCTTTTTAGAAGACTATAATAAAAGTAATAAAAACATTGCATGTGGGATCACAGCAATGGAGACGAATTTTAATGGTGTGGTAAATTTTATTTTGCTTAGTATTATATGGGTAAACATTGACATTTTGAGATTATGTATGAAGTGGGGTTTGGGAAGTACTGGCTCCAGGAAAAGTGTATGATGAATGTCTTTACTTTTTGAGAAAAGTGTAGCTAATAGTCAATTCTTCTATTAAAACTTCTAACCTATAAAAAGGCTTTTGACACTGAAAATTTTGTAAGGAAATAAATTTCGAAAGTCAGAATGAGAAATTTTCACAGTTATGGGGGTTTTATCCTTAGTTATCTAAACTGGCTGGTTCTTTTTTGTTTGCTTTTAATCTTGGATGTTTTTCATTTCTCTCTAAACTCAAATCAGTTGCCCAGTCCCTGGCCTTATATTCACTGTGAATATATATTAAGAGGAAAAACGTGTGGACCATGTCCCCTTCTCTAGAGGGTCATGGCCTAGACCATTGGGATATTGTTGCTCATTGCTTGAGGGATGCAGATAAAAGGAAGGACTTACTGTGCATTGAGATGGTGTTCAATACTGCGCTAACACGCAAAGGGGTTGAACTCTGGTGTACTCCTGTCAGAGTAGACAGTACTCCTTCATCTGTTGTAATAACATGTTGTGGTGTGAGCATGGCCTTTCACAACAGCAGTGGCATGCCAGTGTGGGATAAACCAGGATGCTTGTTATGGTATTGATAGCGATAAACGCCTCAAAATGGGTTGGGGTGTTGCGTTTTGTCACTTGTCTTTCTGGAATTACCTCTTGGATCATATTGAAAAACTCCTTGACCTTGAAGCAGCCCTAATAAAAGTATCTTGGTGTTATCCCTAAAAGGCTGTAGAACCATTCTATGCCTGATGACAGGGAGAATCATGGTACATACAGTCACATACACTCGTGCGTAAACATCCATCAAGATGAACGGCACTTGGCATCTTGAACTAGAATGTGCACCATCTCTGAGGGATATTAATAGGTCAAGTTGTGACCTGCATAGTATTGGATGGGGAGCCTGTCAGTTGGGATTGCACTCCAAAATGTCCCAACTTATTCTTTATTCTGAGTGTCTGGATCCATACACCACCACCTGCATCTCACTTGGTTTTTTGAAAATGCTTGGAGTTGAATCAGATGTGAGGACTAAGTGCAACTTCTGAGCCATTTTTTCCCCCTTTATGTGACATCTTTGACTATTGCTGTTGTTTCAGAGCAAAAAAAAAATAAAAGGTTGTGGTCTAATTAGCCATTTCAGTTATTTGCTAGTTCCTTGCAGTCAGGAATGTAGTTTTCAGTATAGTTGATACTCTGAAGAAATCACAGAAAACATCAGTGGCAGGTTCCTGTTCTTTTATGTGAAGTCACTTTGCTTGTAATGCTGCTTCTTCTGCAGAAGTTAGAGGGTACCATATTCAGTGATTGTCCTATCCTAGTGCATTTATAGTTGCCTGATCACATGATGATGGGTTTTTCTGTGAGACTCTTACCTGGATGGCAAAACAACTGTATCTAGTCAATGTATTTTCTAATCTTTGGCGTTAAATGTGTGTTCTTACATGTATTAGTCTAGAGCTGTTTAATCCCACTTATGCTTTTTTTTGTCTTTACCTCTGTACATTCTCTGTAAAATTGCTGTGTGTGTTTGAGTTTGCATTTCTGAAGCGTTGTGAATCGCCATTACTCGCGGGCTGTTGGGTCTGGTCTGCCTCCCGTGAGTAGTGAAATCCGCGAAGATAGTGAACCCACTACGTAGTCAAGTATGCCACACCCGTAGCTGGGCATAGTACTTTATAGACGTGACTATAGAATAGAAGGGCAAAGGGAGTCAGTACCAGGTCCAGATGTCTTGGCTACTGCACTCTGCCCACTCCTATTTTGTCTCACTTCTTCCTCCAGGCTTTCACTTGAACCCTCCCTGCATTTCTTGCTGACTGCTCTGCCTTTCTCCTGGTCCATGAGAACTAAAAGCAAAAGTCAGAACTCTGAAAAGGTTGTTTCCCTTTCCACCTTTTCCATTGGATCACTCCTAGACCACTTGGTAACTACTGGAAAACAGGCTAGGCAACAGCAGAAGACGACCTTTGTTGCAGCTGTCACTAACATACCCCTGACTGACAAATTTCGACCTAACAGGCCGGCAGAGTCCTCGGGCAGACTTTACTTTCAGCATCCTTTGCGGGGACAGGTAAAACAATTGCTATGCAGAAATGCACCTAACATTCAAGCAAGGCAGACAGAACAGATGTGCCAGAGCATCTTAAATGATTACAGGAACCTTCTAATAGGGAGAATAATACTCTGTCACTTAGAATTTTAGAAGTTGTACCACTTGTTTTGGATTTGTAACTACTGAGGATTTGAAACATTGGTGTGTTTGAAAGCAATTGAAAACTGCTTAATTGGCCCACTACATTTTTCATAGAAAAGGTAAGTAGAAAAAAAAGAAAACTTTTATCTGTTCATGGTATCTGGTCGCCCAATGGAGGCATGGGTTCAAATCCCACTCCTGACACTCCACCAAAAATAGACTGCAGTGGTTTGACCCTGGCTGAACGCCGGGTACCCAGTAAAGCCACTCTCTCACTCTGTTATTGCTAGCAGAGTCAGAGCTTGAGAATAAGAGGTAAGATAGACACTTTTCCCCATCCACCTCTTTCCAAATTGTGCCTCAAAGAAGCCCCCCCTTCAGCCCCCACCAGTACCAGAACCTGGCCACAGCAAACTCAATATGTATGCTTAGATATAATGCAGTGTAGCAGTGTTGAATGACACTCAAGAAAAAACGTGCTTGAGCAATGCTACGGTGCCACATTGCAGTAAGTGATGTTTGCAGGGCTATTAAATACATGCAGGAAATACGTGTCCATGTTCTATGTTAGACACTTTAGCTTAGAAAGAACTAATTATATAATTTTAGCTGTTATTGTTGTTTTTGATTTACGGAGATTAAAAGTTTATTGACCAAGGTTTTAATGATCTAAAACATTTCTGATAATTTTATACATGTCTATTAAAATCTGACTCATCAGTAATTGATGGCAATGTACATAAATTTTCTTCTTAGATTACACTAAAATACAATTGAACTTAACAGACAATGTAAAAATTCTCAAATTTTCACCGACTTCTTGGTTAAAAATCATTCCTCATGCTCCTTGAGCACATTGAAGTGTTATATTTGATGAAGTATAGTTAGTAGTACTGTCTACTATTTAAGTCATCCCTGCTGCGTTCCAACCTAACTAGGCACATGTAGTCACAGAATCACAGAAAATTATGAGTTGGAAGGGACCCACAAGGATCATCTAGTCCAACTCACCATCTAATACCCGTACAGCGACCAAGAGCGTCACTTTATATATGGCAGTTCAACGCTCCAGCATGGGCAGTACTATTTTGTATACTAGAGTATCGGTATTCTTAAGTTTAAAAAATAAAAAATCCCTGTGTATAAATGGAACATAGCAGGTATATGATATTTAGTTTAAGGCAGCTTTTCTTCTGTGTTACTTGAAAACCTTCACTTTATGTCCTGTTTTATGCCTAAACAGTAGCTGTGTATAGGTGTGGTATGTTCCAAGGTGTGTCATTCGGTAAGAGAAATTGTATAAAGTTGAATTCTGCTTAACAGTATTGTAACATAATATTTTGTGTAGAGTGAAAGTGAACCTGATCCAGAGATTTCTCTTGAAAGTTAGCATTTTGAGGATGTAAACCCACTTCAGTACAGTGGTGAGTGTCCCGGCCTCTCATGCAGGAGACCAGAGTTTGATTCCCGCTGGAGGGGCAGTGGTGCCATTTAAGAGTTGGACTCGATGATCTTTGTGGGTCCCTTCCAACTCAGAATATTCTGTGATTCTGTGATCATAATGGCCAAGGTCTATTTTGTGTTCTTTAACTGCACTATGCTAGCATAGTGATTTATCCCATGGTCCAGCAGCCAAAAAGATGCTTTGATGTGCTGGACTTAGATTTCAGGCCATCACCCTCTTAAAGCTTGTTTACTAAACAGGTTTGAATGTGATTTGGAATTTTTAAAATCCTGGATCATTTTCCTGATCCAAGTTAGAAATGTTGCACAGTAGCACAATGAATGTGTAATAACCTGTTAGAATGAAGCAGGGCTGGGCATGAGCCAGAGGCTGCACATAGAAGTAAAATGCCCTTACACCAATTTTATTGTCAGCAAGAAACAATTCCAGAGGCTCATCCCTGTCTTTTTTCTGATTTAACTTTTAAGATACAGTATTTGTTTGAAGTAGTTTTTGGCCAAACCTGTCTGCTGATCTAGTTTCCCGTGGCACTGAGTTAAGCTGGTTTTTGGCAGGAATGATTAGGTGGGTAAGGGCAGAATGCTTTTTAGCAGTAGCTCGACATTCATATTGGATTTGATTGTCCCTTAGAGTTTCTAGAAGAATATTCCTTAATTCATTACAATAATCAGAACAACTTAGTGCTCAGATTGTGTCCTTGCAGCACTGTGGGGAGAGGGCATCCAACTTGGTTTTTATTTTAGGTTTTACCCCCCTTGATGTCTTTGGAAGCTACCAGTTTTCAATTAATTACTGCTGTAACTTGGAGATACAGCTCCTGTCTTCCCATAGTAAAGAGTAGGTGTACTTGGTAACAGTGAAAACTGCGAAGATAAAATGCTGTGTTCCCTAAGAACATTAGAATCTGTCTGCATAAAAGAATTGTGTATGTTCCCATCAGCTCCAGCTTTGTTGGGATGGTTGGGTTTGTTTGCTCATCCCACCTAGCTTTCTTCGTTGACCTGGTGCTACCTGAGTTAGTAGTGCTACTATTAATTACTATTAATTAGTGCTTCTATACTTAGAAGTCTAAGTTGAGAGACATTTTAACCTCTGCAGTGCTTCATTCCTCTCAAGCAGACTTGAGTTAGAGGTGTCTGTCTTCTATTTTCAGTAGGAAAAAATTGTTTATCTCTGCTGCATCGTTTCTTCCTTATCCTACCTGCATCTTCTTGGAGACCTTCTCATTGACTCTTCTCTTGAAGCTGCATTTAGGTTGTCTGTGAAGCTCTTCATTCTGGCTGTTGTTGTAGAGCAGTACTCCTGTTAACCACAGCTGTAATTCTTACTGGGGTGTGAGAGATGGCTGTATCTAAGGCTTCAGTGTGGCTTTGGTGCTTGCCACCATTACCCCGAAGGTTTGATGTTCTCTAGCACTAGTTAGTTGAAACAACTTTTCTAGATCTTTTCTAGATTACTGTGTTTTTATTACAGTAATGTTCTATATGAGAAGAGGAATTAGACACCTTTTTTCAGTTCTTCAGAGTACATATTCTTGTTTGTCAGAGGTGGCTATTTTTGGGAATCAGATATTATTAGAAGTAGTTATCTATATGTAATCTCTAGATAAAAATATGTTTATTTTTTTCCAGAAGTACTTTGCAGTTTTGCCTTGTAGATCTGATCAGTTCTATTTACATACAGATTTTGGAACCTACTCTTCAATGTTTTAAAAACTCCCTCTGTGCTTAGACTTGGATGAGTTGAGCAGCTTCATCTCACTTGCAGAACTGTCATCAGCTTTGAAAGGTCAGAGAAATAATATTAGTGACTGGATTTCATCGCTCATTTCTTGAATCTGCCTTTTTATTTTATGGTGGTAGTAAAATAGTTCTGCAAATATAAAGACAGAAGTTTACTTAACGGCTAGCTGCGTTTTCACATCTGGTGTTCAGGGGAAACTGAACCATTTCAAATGCGCTGTGCTCACTGCTCCCATGGCTGATCTGTACTTTTCAAAATGCAGCTGATTACTTTGCTGTCTGAAAAGGGAACTGTCTGACTAATTTTAAATTACAATTTTTTTTGTGTGTATTTTTTTTTAATCTGATCCCCTGGAAACTGCTTTTCTTTCTTCACTCTGCTATAGATAGAAAACGTCATATTCAAAAACTGACTACAGGAAAAAGAAACTTGGAAGGAAAAATAAAAGCCAAAACATTTGTGAGGTTGTTTTTTTTTTTAATACCTCATCAAATATAAATGCATTTTCAATTATATTGGTCAATCTTTGACCTCTTTTCATTGGGAATAACAAAACTTCCATCTGCAAGGAAGGAATTTCCTCTCTGAAAAGGCATTTTGTTTCTGTTTGGTTTTGGTTATCTAGAAATACCCAGCCCTAACTTGGTTACTCTCTTTTCTGTCTTGCCTGGAAGATCAGAAAGCTCGCAGAAGTCACCTGTCAAGAATTAAGGAATTTCGTAAAATGCATTTTCTGAGCCTACTGATTTTGTTTTAACGAAGCTGTTTGTATTATTAGTTTCTTACATATATTCTTTGAAAATGCAGTGCATGTCAAGGAGTCACTCTGGCTTGAATGTTTAAGCAAAAGTGGAGATTTTCATCAGGAAGTGTTTTCCCTGATTTTTCTCCATTAACATGCAATTAGCATATTGATACCAGGAATATTAATGCTGATCTTTATATTTAAACTTTCAAGTATTATTCGTCTTTTCCGAGCTTTATGATCTTGACATTCTCCCCCAAAGAATTAGAAAATTATGTATTCTACTCTTAATAGATGTAAGATGGAGGATTTAAATTCTAAAAATGACATTGTATAGTATTTCTTTAAAATAATTCTTAGCAAAAATATTAAAACTTACATAGTTAATACTTAAGCAGGGTGGAGTTGTTTGGTTCGTTGCTTTGTTCTGTGGGTTGCTTTTTTGTGTGTGAAGTACATATTTACATGTATATACAAAGAAAATCAACCTTGTATTTCTAGGAAAAGAGCAAGACGGATATAATTTTAGGTAAGTATTAAAGAAATCCAGCCGGCCACTAAACAGATTTATTCTGTACTTCCCTCATAGTTCTGGCAGAATTACTTTGGGAGTTTTTTTCCTGAATAGCAGCATGCATGTTTTTTTCCCCAAGATCAGATTGGTAGAAAAAAAAAAGAAGGGGTAGGAAGAATACCTTATTTCTTAAAACATTTATTGGATGGAATTAATTTTACTTGCAAAGTTAATTCACCTTGACTTGGCAGTGAGTACTGTTTTATCTGCTGAAAACAGATCAAGGAACTAGTTATAAACAAAGGTTAATGATAAGATGCTGAGAAAGCTAAATGAGGAAACAATGGTTAGAAGGGTGTTACAGGTGTTGGCTGATGTTAAATTAGTAGACATGTAGTCTTCATTAATCTAAACCAAGAAATAAACAGTGTTTTAATTACATTTGTGAACTAGCACAAAATTCAAAGCTACTCTGAAGACAAATAATTACGAGATGTAGCACGTGTGGGGAAATCATTCATTGACTTAAAATTTGTCTTATACAGAGTTCTACTCAAAAGGAAATGAGGGCTGGAAAAATGTTAGGAAAATAGTGCAGTAAACCCTGAAAAGATCAGAGGACTTGATACATCTTCTATTCTTGCAATGTGGTTTTTCTTGCAGGCTTTTACCGTATTTTGGTTGGTGAAAAAAATTGTTGGAGGAATGACCAAAGCATTACATCATGGAAATTGCAGCTGCAACACTAAGGCAGGAAATCTACAGGCAAATCCCCTTGCAGGCAATGTGTCAAGATGTGACTGCACCAAACAGCTTGCAAAGGGAGGAAATGCTGTTCAGAATGCTCATGTCTTAGGACAGTTAAGGCTTTCTCCCCTTCCAACATCGTAGTGTGGTAGTTGGAATGAATTTGTTATCTGCTTTTTTTTTTTCATGTGGATATGAAAGGAGTGATTTCTGTCCCATCAGAGCCAAGGTGTTAAGTTTCAGCTAGTAATAAGATCCTTCAGAGAATGAACCATCTATTTAATTTTATACCGACCTTCTACTGACTGTTGCTTCTCAAGTACTTCTATTCTCATTCTTCATGCTTTTGAATGTACTCCTTTATAATAGTACAGTCCATTCATTTTAGTGCAATATATTTATACAGAAGCTGACAGTACAAGTTTGAACATATATATTTGAATCTCTCAGACAGACATCAATGACTTGGCTACTTTAGGTTACTGTACTCTCATTATATCCTGTTAATATTTCAGGGTTTTGATTAGAAAAATTTAAGCTTTGGGAATTTTTTGTGGTGCATCTCTACCAGGGAATTCAGAGTGAAGAACAATACAAAAAGGGAATGTACCTGTATGTTCTATAAAATATTTCCTTAAAACAGTTATCTGTTTTCAACTTAACAGCTCTGTGATGAGGTTGGCATTGCAGATACTGCGGTATTGCCTTGGTGTGTGGAAACACTGATTCTTATGTATACTTCACAGCTGGGGAAATGTAAGTGCTGCATATACAAATAAGCTCAATATTAGTATTCCTTAGGGGTTTAATATTCTCTAGAATCTATTCATATTCCTTTATTATTTCCCAATCCACTCAAAATAATTTTCTAGGTTATTCTTAAAAGAGATGGGAAGAAAAGCATATACAGTAATCCTTCACTCCTTCGCAGTTCACAGTTTGTGGCTTCAATACATCAAGTTTTTTTTCCCTTGTCTACCCTCTTTACCATCTTTACTGTATTTACCATTTTACCATGTTTGCCCTATTTACTGCTACTTAGCAGGTTTCGCTTATCACAGCATCTTTCTGGAACTGACCCCCAGCAATATTTGAGGGATTACTGTAATAAAAAAAGCTGAACACTGATAGACAACTTTCCGGATTAGTCTTGGTGTTTGAAAGTTATGCTGCTCTGACAGATCTTACAGAGCTTAGTTTCAGTTTAATTTACAGTCTTACTGCCAATAGGTAGTGCTAATTGAGATGTGACACAATGTGTGGTCCTCTGAACGTGACCTGCTATTAGTTCAAATGTCAAAAGCATATTTAGAGGCAGCCAGTCATCGTCTTTCCTTGTGTGTACCTCTATGGAAAACAACATCTCTATTACCTGTGTCCTTATTTGGTTTTTTATGTCTTGTCTCTTTGAGGCATCCATACAGTATCAGGCCTATAGGGACTACTTTATGTGTATAATACAAGCATATGACGGAGTACAACTGAAGAATTACTGAGTCTGGAGGGCTGCCCTTGTCAAATGATTCAGTGCTTGTATTGGTCTTTGATTTTGCTCCACAAAACTTGCAGTGCGGACAGTCCTGCTCCTGACTAGTTTATGATGTAAAAGGCACAATATGTGGAGTGCATTTTAATGTGACTAGGATGTCGTGTGAAATACGGTGAGTCCTAGAATTACGTCATGTGGAAAAACATGCCCAGGGGATGGGTTACTCTGTATGTTTGGATGCTTTGAAACCAGAGGTTCTTCAGTAGTTCGCCACTAGACAAAAGACAGGGAAAGAGTTCCTGTGGAAGAGTTAGGAGCAAGGACTCTAAGGTTTTGGTGGGATCTATATTAAAGTCCTGTGACTCCAGAGAGAATGCAGCCAGTCTCTACTTGTGGCATGCCAAGTTCTTTGAGAGCTATGCTTGGTGCAAACCCATTCATGTGTCAATCCCTCCTTTCCCTGGGGAGAGGAGAAAATACTGCAAAAATTAGTATGAAGAGCCACATTAGGATGTCTAAGCAGAACTCACAGGGGAGAAAAAAATTTCTGTTCCTCTTTTAACAAGTATACTGGAGCCATATCTGACATTGTTTTTTTTGGGGGGTTGGAGTTTTTTTGGTGTGTCTATCAGCTGAAGTAGACAGAGCAGGTGGAATCCCAGGCTACCTGCAGCTGCACTGTGCCACTGCATTCATGTGTGTTGCACTGGCTCAAGTTTTTGTGCAGTAAAATGATTCTGCTGGAGCTGGGAAGACTATATATTTATAATTTGTATATGTATTAGAGTATTTACACATTTGTTTAAGCAGCAGGCTATTTTTCAGTTGGATCAATTACCTTACTCATGACAAGGCCTCCCACACAGCTCTGCCACATACTGTGGAGCCAAGGCCCCAGGAGGATGAGCCCAGCCTCCAAATGCCTGGACTTGCAGTGATTGCAGAGAGGAGGGAGTGGGTCTGAAGTGGTGATGAGAACGTGTCAGGGCCCCTTGCTGCTTATTTGCACCTCTGAAACTATTACTGCACATGGCCCTCCGTGGAGAAAGTTTCAGCCTTCAGAATTGCGGTTGGATTTTCTAACTTGAGATAAATGCACTTCAGCATAGTGATGAACGTCCCCACCTCTCATGCTGGAGACCAGGAGTTTGATTCCCGCTGCAGAGGCAGTGGTGCTGTTTAAGAGTTGGACTCGATGATCCTTGTGGGGCCCTTCCAACTCAGGGTATTCTGTGATTCTGTGAAATGCTGAGCTACTTAATTAGCTGACCTATACTAGTTAGTATACAGGGGTTGTGGTTGCATTAAGAATATTTTAATATATTCTTTATTATAAGACAGCCTCATGAGCAGTTTTTTTAATATGTTGTCAAGCAGTAGTATTAGCATCTAAAATGAAACTGCCATGTCTATCAGAAACATAGGGTTCTATTTCATTGCTGCTATAGAGAATGGGGCGAAATACTGTGTGTTAACTGTGCAGTATTGCAAACTGAGAGTTTGCTTCTGGGCAATTACAGATGGCTATGCCATCTTGGGATGATGTAGCCCTGTCTCAATGCTCTGTAATTCCTAAAAGTGAAGCAGGGTAAAACAGCCTGATTGCGGAGTGTCAGTCAGTTTCATTTAGTTTATGATGAGTTTTTTAGCTTGGCATCCAAAGAAAATGAATCATGCTGTTATTCTCTCCCTATACCTGTAAAGTGTAAGTCTCTTGACAACTCTAAGGAAAAGATTATAAAATCTCAGAGAACTTCTATATGAAAAGGTGCCCAACACAGGAAGGATGCTATTTGAGTTCCCTGTCAAGGAAAGGGGCAGTACAAGTTTGTTAAACTTGATAAAATTCGTGTAGAGGAAACAGATGTTATGAATTCATGGGCTGCAGAAAAGCTATACCCAGAGCACATCTTGTATGGTCAGCTGAAGAGTGAAGTTGTAGGAAATAAGATTTTATTACTGATAGTGAGCATAGAACTGCTTGTTTTTGTTTTCTTTATGATTTTTGATGCACCCATCGTCAGACCATCAAGCTGTATCAACTCCAAACTGAAAGGCTTTTAGAAATGAAAGCGTGGAACAGTCCTGCAGGTGACTGGTGAGGCTGCAGCAGCACAGGGAACAGTCAGGCTCCATTTTGCATGCCTGACTCTGTTGCTATTCTGAGTTGCTCTACGTTGCGCGATGCTGCTTAACTTCCTGCTGTTTTCAAGCTACTTAGATGATCAGTCCTCGGATTTTTTTTAAAGCAGCTGCTCTTGTGGCAAGATTGCTTTCTGTGGGAGAGCACACAATAACAAAGCCACGTTTTATTCCCTGGTGGGGGGATGTCTTTCTGTAAGCATGTTAGCCCAATGCCAGGAGACAGCAGTGGTCAACTGCTGCAAACAAGCTAGTCTTTTTCTCTGTGTCAGACCTTAACTGTGTAACTCAGAGATATTCCGTGTCAGAATCTGTGAGGAAATTTAGGCTAAGATTGAAATGGAGAGGCAAGGAAAAAGATAACTAGCCTTGCTTTCTTACTGATTGAAAAACAAAACAGCAACAAAATTGCCTTCTCTGCTGCCTATTAAATGCCTTTTTGAAATGTGCCATTCTGGTGGTTCTGCTGCTGCTGCTCACTCCTTTATCCACGAATAGCTTCCTCCTAGGTGGAAGCTCAGTAATTTCCAAAATGTGAAGTGATACATCTTGAGTAATAAATGAAAGACACAGCTGGATTTCACCTGCTCCCCACTTCCTGTGATTTAACTAACCTTTCTCTAGTACTTCTGGAAGACTAGCTTTGAGATGTTCACGTGGATAATTTGTTCTTGAGAAGGAGCATGTTTGTCCCTACTTTTCCTGTCAATGTCCCAATGTTCTACTATTTTTTGCTCGGAGGAGGTGAGATATGAGGAAAAGATACTTTTAAAACTTCCAGCTGAGTGAGTCTGAGGAAAAAGGAGTAGATGAGGTAAAGAAATCATTCATTTCAGTAATGCTGTGCTTTTTTGGTTCATTTCATAACTAAGCAAGTTTGTTTTTTGGAAGAAATGTGTTAAATTTCTTGGAGATTTCATAAGCCCTTATAGAGCAAACTTCAGTTTTCCAATTCATACTGTTGTGCTACCAGCAGCTGATAAGATGAAACTCCCACTGGAGCCTGGGATGCTTTAGTTAATTGGCAAGAGGGCCCACTGAGGGAGGGTGTGTGATATTTGTATGTACCTGGTGTTCAGTCCTCAGGTTTCTTGCTTGGAAAATCTACACTGGTTTTGGTACAATGCTGCTTGTAAATACTAAGATTTTTCAGGCTGCTTTAATTTGTTGCAATGTATGGAAAGAACAGTCTTCACCATAATCTTTGTTTTGCTGTTGCCTGCATGCTTTTAAATATGTAATAAACCCACTGACTTTATACTTTCTTTCAGTCTCCAGAGGGTGCTGAAGGCAAGGATGCAGCAAAAGTAACTAAACAAGAGGCAAGTATAACATTTAATTTATTTTGGCATGTAGTTATTTAACTGGAGACCTGCAACCTAGCACATCAGAAGATGATGCCTTTCTCTGGCACTTCTATTAAGGTGTTTTCAGTGGGAATAATGACAGTAAACCCTATCAGACATAATTTGGGTTTTGTGTATTGAGGATTTATACAACTTATTAGTACACCAAATAAATTTCAGAAACGAGTAGGGCTTTGATAGACACGTAGGCTGGTGGATCTTGTGGCAATAGTATAGGATGTTACTGGTTGGAACTGTTGAGCTGTCTCTAGTGGGTTGGCAGAAGATGGCTAATGCACACACCTCAGCCAGCCTACTTCAGAACTATTCTTAGCTTAAGTGACTGATGGAAGGCTGTCTTTAATTAAGGTTCCAGACTAAACTGGCACAGCTGACACAGTTGTGTGATTTCTTCGACTGAATTTGTTTTAAGGACACAGTAAATTCTGTCAGAGAAGGCAAGGAGACAGGTGGTGATACCCTGATGTCTACAGTAAGGTTTGCTAGTTAGTTTCTCACAGCCTTTAATGTAAAAAACAGGTAGAGAATTATGAGAATTTGTTTTCTTAGGTAGCCATTTTTTGCGGCAAAGTTGAATCAGGACCTTGAAAGTAATGGGTGAATATTTGAATGAATTAACAATTAATTGCTCTGCTTTTAAATCTTGGAGTATATTTGTACAGGAAAAGAAACTGTTGGCATGCTCTATAGTTTCCTGGTGGATAAAGAACATTTTTAATAAGGATCCCCAAGCAGGTTTTTAAAAAAACTAAGTTGGCATGGATTAAATGGAACATCTTTCTGAGAATTTGTAACATATAAACTTGTGAGGAGAAAATGGAGAAGTGGTAGTTAATTTTCATAATGGAGGAGATTCATCAGTGGAGTATTGGAAGGATTTGTATTTGAGCTTGTGCTGCTGAATGTGTTCATTAATGATCTCTAGGAGAAGAGGTGCTAGAGAAATGACAAAGTTGCTGAAGTTTACAAAAAAAATACCAGAGTAGTCAAAAGTGTGAGAGGCTGAGAAAACTGTTATGTCACTGGTAAATAAGTAAGTGATAAAATATCCTGAGAAGCTCAGTATGGAAACATGCAAATTAATACATGAAGAGAGGGGAAGACTTAGTGGTAGTCACCAAATCAGCTCTTAATAAGGGGAGAGACTATAAAATCACAATGAATAGTTACTAGAAAATGTCAGTAGTTCTAAACAGAAAGCAACTAGATCATGGAAAAAAGTACTAGGGGACAGAATAAGCATCAGTGTATCACAAGACTAATTTGTTGCATTCTCAGATGTGGAACTACTAAATGAGGTGCTCCTAATAGAGCTAGTGAGAAAATTCAAAGGTTGCCAAATACAGTGGGACAGAGGATGCAGAAGAGCTTTAAATAAAAGGCAAAGGACCCAAACTAAAAAATGTAGGAACACAGTTTTCTTACAATTCGTGCTCATTTCTGTAATGGAGTTGTGGTAAAATAAGTAGTAACGCAGAGAACAGCAATTAGGGAATTGCTACTCGTGTAACCTGTGAACAGTAAGAATCTAACGAAATTAAGAGGCAACAAGTTTAAAGGAAAGATAACAGAGAAGTAAGGTTTTTCTTTTCCACACAGTGCATAATCCCACAGGGTCACAGGATGTTATGGAAAGTGAAAGTATAAATGAGTACTGGGTTATTAGACATATTTGTGGAGGAAAAGAACCCTTAGGGACTATTTAAATACATGATGTGTATGTGATATCCAGGTTGGAAAGTTGGCAACTTTAAATTGCCAAAAGCTGGTGCAGCAGGAGAGCGCAAAGGAGAGCAGACACTCTCTGCTCCTTTTCGTAGACTTCTGTAGATATTTGCTACTGGGCCAGTGTCAAACAGACTGTTGGGTGGGCTGCTAGTTTCTGGGTTAGTACAGCTGTTTGGAGGGGGAGAAAACTTCCCAGAGTATATTAAAACATGACCTTTGCTGACTTGGCTCTAGTTCCCTCCTTACAATCTTATAATCAGATAATACAACATAAATACAAACTCCAAATGAGAGTTAAAATTACTTAGCTGTCAGGCATTTTTTTAAGAACTTAAGATTTATACTGATGTTCTTATGATAAACAAGCCTGCTGTGAAACTAGTCATGGAGCAGGAACAGTTGGGAGATACGGGAGAGAATTATAATTTCTCTGAACCAAAGTACTACCCTTTAAAAAGGAGATGCTAACAGAACATTCCAGTTCCTAAAAGCTGACAGATAGTAATCATTGGTTAAGAAAGCAGATTTGTAAAAGGCAAATTGAACTAGGAGTTCTTTGGTTACCTGACCAACTGTTTAACCTGTTGTAAAATAATGCTGGGCTGCTTAACAGGCAATTGATATTCTAAAGTCCTAAGAAAAGAGAGGTCTACTTTTTGTGTTGTTAATGATGCATAACTATTTCATAGCTGAAAATATCCTTAGGTGTTTTTTGACAAGACTTCTATTTTGCTGGATGCAGATTTGAACTATTCACTGCTGCTTTCCACTAAAAATACTTATATGGCTCAAATGAATACAAATTACTGCATTCTTCAGATATTAGCAGCAGCTTTTCCTGTTGCAGGGTGTGTGCAGCCATATTTTTCCAGCTCAAATGCTTAATGTATAATTAAGAAGATATTTTTGATTAGTTTTTTAAGGTGTGTTACATTAGATATTTGTTGCAATTGAATTGTCCCATAATTTTGGCTACAGATGTGATTCCAGTTTTATGCCATAGATCAAACTTTAACTCAGTTTAATAACCATGCTGGGTAACTGGGTTAATCTGTTTTAATTAATACAGAAATATTGTAAACGACTAATGAGCTAACAACTACTTCTAATACTTAATTCCAGTAATACATTTATGACAAAGAACAGAGTGAAATAAAATCTAATAAGGAAAGTGTGTTGAAGTGATAAAGAGAACTGGAAAGAAGTAGAATATCTGACTTGATTCTTTCCTTTTCAGAATTCTGTTTAAATAGAAGAAATAATGTTTTCAGCTTACCCTGCAGCTGTCTTTGTGCACCTGGACTCTGGACTGAGGAAGTGGAAGGCGTTTGTTTCATGTTTCGAAATTTTAGCACTCTGATGTCCTCTAGAGAAGGATGTTAACTTTATTCACTTGTTAATCAGATGGTATTTGTACCCACTATTACAAGTAACACCTGCTAGATTCTAGCAACATAATTCTAAATATGTACGAGAAAGGTTTGGAGTCTTGTGCACAGGTAGTCAGACTATTTGTGAACCTTTCATAGAGCAGAAAGGGACTCAAAAATAGTACGTACTTGTAAATGGGGATGTGTGTGAAGTATTTAAGCAGATTTAGATGTTGTAATTCTGAGCAACATTTATTTCTAATTTTCACTTCCCTTCACTTCACTTTGTCCCTTTAAAATTTTGTGTGTCCGAAGTGAGGAAGATGCAAATTGTGCTTGGCAATAGACACATGTTTTAGTATTGGCATATTTTGTGCTTTCCCCATGAAATGACTGATACTGTGTTGCTTTGGATACTTCTTGCTGTGAGCCTATAAAAATTTTTTTTTGTTTATGTTTTTCTGTTTTTTTCCTGTAGCCCACAAGGCGATCAGCAAGACTGTCAGCTGTAAGTATGTATAGCACCCCTTGGTATATTCTTTTCTAGGCACATATGGTTTCACAGACCAAACAGATTTGTTACGTTTTCCTTGATTCAATTTTTATTCTTGCTGAGGGGTGTTCAAAGACTCTAGCATTGAAGTTATCTGTGTTTTCTTGGTTTCAGGTTTTTGGGTTTCAGGTTGTTCTGACAAAAGATGTATTTCCCTACCTCAGTACAACAGTGTCTGTTAGGTGCAGTATTGACTTTGTATTATTTTGCAGGCTGATGTTAGTTGTGGAAATGCAGCTACTTCTCTGGGAAGGAGAAAGCTGTCTTTCAAGGACTTCATGTGATGCAACTGCTAGTATTTGATTTTAGTTCCTCTTCTCTGTTAGAACACAGCTGATGTTTATGTATTTTTTTTAATAGTTACTACTAATTTCCAGATTTTACTCTTAGAATTTTCCCCAAATTACTTTCATTTCTAGATGAGTGAGCTAATGCAAAGAGGTGTGTATAGAGATGAGGTGCATTTGTGCATAAAGGCTTCTCAGACTTTTTCTAGATGTGTATTGTTGAGCAGGAAGTAAGGGAAGGTGTGTGGTGGGGACAAGCAGGGTGTGGAGGTGGCTGACTGGCTTTTGTTAATGTGTCTAATATGTTGTGCAACTAAAAATGTTTTATAGAAACCTGCTCCACCAAAACCTGAACCCAAGCCGAGGAAAACAGCAAAGGTAAATACCCTTTCTTTTTAGTTACCGTAATTGAAGCCAAGAGTATGCAAGGATACTCCTTCTTTGCATTGCAAACAGTTCAATTTACATTTTTTGAGGCATGGGCTTCCCTGCCCTCTCGGCAGCTCCCTGCCCCTCCTTCCTGCAAAAAACTCCATAGATTAGATCATTCTTTTCGTTTTCTTCCACCCCTTCCTGGCCTCATTACTGGCCCAAAGAAAATGTCTTGCCTATTTGATATGCAGACCATGTTACTTTGTCGTGAATAGCTAGTTTAAGAAGAATTTTTACCTTCCCTACACCTTTCCTGTAAAGTACAGGTTTGGTTCAGTAAGCTCTACCTGAGACTAAGCAATTTTGACAAAAGGATCGGAGATTACTCAGTGCCATCCTTGTCTAGAGGGGCAGTACTTCATTTTGTAGTGAGAAACTTACCTGTTCTTGAAGCCTGGCTGGTGTTGAGAATGTACAATTATAATTAAAGGTGAAATTAAGTATATATAAATTGAATGGTTTGGATTTTCTGGGCCTGTTACAGTCAAAATCTTATTAGTGTCTGAAATACCTTTTCTGGATTTTTGCATATAAATCATGTACTTCAGAAACTGTAGATTTATTTGTGCCTGAGGGGAATGTTAAATAAGAGCAATTGCTTTGTTGGGAAAAAAACCCCAAACAAACTCACATGCTGAAAACTGAGTCTTGCACTCCGTACACTTTGATTTTTCTCATCTTTTAGTGACATCTCAATTGTGCAAGTCCCAGGATAAAAAGTCATATGTGAAAGTAAAATTCTGACTTTGAGCGCTTTGTGAGTTATCAAATGAAATTACCAGTTAAGCCATGCTGAGTCCATCCTGCTCCTCTCTTAAAGTATTAATAAAGAAGGGAATTACGGTAGCTTCTATAGCTTCATGTACATGTGAGATGATCTCAGTGTTGAAAACAAGGGGAATCTCACTATTTAATAAGTAAATACATAATTATTTTATTTAACAAAATTAAGTGAGACAACAGAGCAAAGTTAATGGCACTGGGAGCCTGGAATCCAATTCCAGGGGCTCGACTGACTTTTCATCCCCTAGTATCTAGGAGGAGTCTATCTTGATTGGTTGGAGTAATTTCTTAGGAGGTGGAGTATGTTCCATTGGTCAGTCATATTTCAGGAGGCGGAGTTGATCTTTCACAACTCCTGATAGGTTATGTCTGCACATGCCCACTTCATTCTGTAGGTGTCTTTCGTTCAGGTAACTACTTCTTGATACAGGGTACACAAGGGTATATTTGTATAAAAGAAATGACACACAAAGAAGTACAAAAACAGTGTCTAAGAGGATATACGTATAACTTATAAATCAGTACAAAATACAAAAAAATGCAACATATGTGTTTCGTATTAAATTTTTCCTTATTACCCAAAGTCACCACAGTCCACTTCAGTAAATATAAAAATATATACTTAATACTTTGTACAAATTTGTACAATACTGGTTTTTGGTACAAACAAAAATGGATCAGAAAACCCAATAAACTTCCTTTAAGAA